>CM060979.1:163905382-164505382 GCA_030765065.1 Deroplatys truncata
AAGCTTAAGAAAACCCTTTTGTGCAAAATAAGCACACCAGACACTAAGGGGTTAACAAGAGGAGAATGTTGGAGTACTGCATAGGAATGCTCTTTGTGATTTGAATTGTTAACTTTGTGCTGTAACAGACAACCGCAGACTGTGCTGTAGATACCATTGTTGCAACTGCAAAGCTATGAAAAACACAATCAAGTTGTTACGCTAATTGATTTTAATAAGCTCTTCAAGGAGTGATTCTTAACATCTAGGCTATATTAATTTAAGGGATTTGTTCTTAAATGCCATTCGACAAGTACAGGCAGCATCTGAATTAATCCTTTGTCCGTAATTGCTCTGTCCATGCCATATTGTCAATTCGGTCCAGTAAGAAAAGTCCACATCATACAAACAAATCTAGTTTTCCAAAAGTGTGTAGCACTCAATTTTATACTCCTATTGCCTGCTGTATTAAATGTATAAATTAATTGACTGTAGACAAGCGCAGTGGATAGATTGGACGGGCGTTATACATGCTGGTTGCGGTAAAACAATCTGCAGAAAATTTTAGAATGGAAAGGGAGTACCAAAATAACACTTTGAGGATAGAAACATGGGGTCTCAGAAGCGAGTTTACTATTCTACAGGTGTCAACACTAAATCTGCCACGTTAGGTATTCTGATTGTAAAACGGTTTGTGGCGTGTCAGACGTAAACAAACTCACTTTTGTACAATACGTCACTGTCACTAGGTGTGTCTTTTGTGAAGCCTACTGCATGATCCCAGCGCTCGTCTTGCTCTCTACAAAGAGTACAGTACGTGTGCGAGTAACCTGGGGCAAAGGTCCGCAGTGCTTCTATATGGATTCCTCCAAAGTCGTATATGCAGTACAAGCTTTTTGTGTATGAATTCACGCAAGGGTTTCCTTCAGCTTAACTTAGAAACTGACACTCATATCTCTTGTCTGTAAAGAGATTAAGTGCTTAAAATGAAAGCAGTGCATTTTGGATCTTTACCCCCTCATTGGGATAAATTCCCTACAAATTAAGGAATAATACACTACATGTTATTACAGTGAAATAAGGAGTAACTAGTATCTGGTCTTTATTAGTGATTAATAAACGTACACTATGCTTTAACATTCTCAATAAACATCCAATAAGAAATGCTCTTTTGTTTAATGAATAAGCTAACATTTTGTTCAAAATTCTTTCTACGTAATGAACATTTAACCCCAATAATAAAGTTTAATACTTTCGGTTCAGCACAAGTCTCAAAGCAAACGTTCTCCTTCGAAAGAGGAGAGTTTTCATGCCACCAGTGATGACATTGTTTTCAGTCTTCTTCAGGGGTTCCTCATAGATCTCATTACATACAGGGCAACTAATTTCCATCCCTGATGTACCTGCACACCTCGGTCCTTCCTCTCCCAAAGTTTCGTTCTTGGCGCTGTTTCCCATGTTCTACGATCTTCTTGCTATATTCCTTTTATACTCATGCATTCACTCAACTTTCTCCTCTTCTTCTAACGCCCCTTTATTTGGTGTTGGTGTGAGAACTGTGGAATTCTTCCCCTTCCTCGTCGTTTTCCTGAACGCTCTCTTAAGTAAAGAATGATATCCGAAGGTTAAGCATGATTCTTTTGTTTGCAACAATCATTTGGCGTACATAGAAGCCAAATGGATACTTGAGAGAGTAGATCAGCATCCTGTCTTTATTTTGAATTTTAACTGTAGCTTTCCTCAGCGATGATCACATTTGTCTGATCAGTAGCATCAGCAGATAAAAATTCTTCTACGTTGAAGATAAATCTATTAAGGGGCACCATGCCACAAGTTTTAAAACCCTTCACGGCCTTCTCCATGGTAGAAAATCTAATGCACGCTATTTCGAAAAGTTCGGCAACCTGATAGTAACGACTCTTCTTAAATCATTTACCATCCATTGGTCTCAGCATCATAAAACTCTTTCAGTGAACAAAAAAGCACCTGGTAAGAGGTTGGATTTTAAGGTTTGAGTGCGGAGGGGTACTTAAAAGGTGGTTAAAGTTGTCCTTTGCAAAAGTTAGAGATACACGAGAGGTGTGTCTATCCAGTACAATAAGAAATGCAGTGTGGTTTTCTGTAGCTTGAATATGTTGCTGGAAGTGCTTCAAACATTCAACGAAGACAGTCATATTGATATAACTGGAATCTGAGAGATACCTAACTGAGCCTGAGGTTCTCCTTTCAGAAGCTTTGCTCTGATGCACTTTCTAGGAAATGTTAAAGCGGGGGGGGGGGATAATTACCTCTTGCCTTTGTGCAGCATATGTCAGTTATTGTTTGGCATCTATCTGCAGAAGCTACTTTCCCAAAAGCCTTCTTCCCTTAGATGACCTTAGGGACTTTATTTGGTACTGTTGTATTCCATCTTTGTCCATATTGAAGATCCTGGTATTCCAGCATCAGGTTATTCAGATTGTCAAAAAAAAGTGCCACCTGAACTTTATTGAATCCCATGATTCTTTCAACGTTTGTCTTTTGTGGCGTTCTTAAAGTTAGATTGTACTTCTTCACGAACGAGTGAGCCCAATCATAATCAGCCATCTGAGTACTGTTGATAAACCTTCGAGAAATATAGTTTTAAACACTGATGTACTAATTGGCGATGATTCTTAATAGTCACTCCATAGAATCTTAAATCTAAGTCTCTACAATTATCATCCAGTTCTGTCTCTGAGTCACGTTAAGTGTAGATCTGTTTGGCCAGAGAAGCAACGCCAAATCCCTTCTTCAGTCTTTTTCTAAGGATAGACCCTTCTACAAGCAGCATTTCAGCTGGTTTTCGTTTCGATACCCCACGTTCGATAACTTCCTCTGTTCTTGTTATCATTTCCTTGATACAGGCTTTGGGTCAGTCTTCCTCTTTTAGTTTCTGCAAAGTAATGGGTAAAAATGATAAAAATTAGAGAGCCTGGGATATGTTTCACAATTAACCCTAAGGAATAACACAGCTCAGAAAAAGTATCACACATTGCTGAGGGGTAAAGATCGCAGAGTTCGGAGAAGTTCCATTTGTGGAACTTTGCCACACTTACTGGGCAGATATTTGCCCCGCAGTGCATTCACTACTCTTCCTCGTGTGTGCTGCATTCTGGTGAGAAAATAATGAAACCCGTGTTCTTATGCGAGATTAATCATTAACTAAGCATAAGAGTGCACATGCAAAAAACCTGAATATGCCTCTACCTTAAACAATATTATTGTTTGCATCCTGGTTAGAATCTACAATGAGACTGAGTAAAACTTTAAATACCCTATTTCAAATAATTCCTTTAGTATTTGCGCGGTTGGCTACACTGTGTTACTAGTGATAGAAGGTAATCGAGGCTATCTGCCTGCAAAATTCACTTAATTCACGCTGTCACTTCGCTAATTTGAACTAGTTTAATTTCCCCGTCTTCACTTTCTTCGTGACGTAGCCTCTTCTTTCTAGTGGCCCACTCCCTGAGGAGTCGAACACAAAACCCCTACAATCTCTCGCTCCGCAGGAGCATTCGCTGCACGTCACAGCAGTCGTCACCAACTCGCTCGTAGAACAGCACTTTTTCTAGTACAAAAAACGAATTCGCTACCTCGCTCACTTACTAAGTCATCCGACTGACTATTCTCGCGCGAACGCTCGCTTATATCGCCAATGGAATCTTCCACGAACATTCTAGAACTATCTGGACACACGTTCTATTTGCAGGGTTAAAGAAACCTCCAGAAGGTTATGGTTATCTGCCAATAGCACCTTTGGTGTTTGCACCGGGTGAGAGCGCGACTTATCTTTGTTTATCTCCGACTACCTGGGTCCACCTCCCGAAAACCTTGAGCCATAGCCGCTGCATCATAGTGCTGTCTTAACATACGAGTAGTAGTACACAATGGGAAACTAACTATTAGAGTAAAGGGGATATTGTATTTAAGTTCAATATCTTACAAACATACGATGCGAAGGATTTTCAAGAAAATCCCCCACCCCAATTACCCTCTACTTGGAACATATTTCGAATTTTTTGATATTGTCAAAAATGGTTCTAACAATTTTGATATAAGTATCATATTAATTATATATACAAGACAAATAAACTGTACATCCTTAAGTTTTGGGGAATAGCCTGTGAAGTCCTGTTTATTCGAAGTCAATTTTGAATGAAACTTTATAACTGGTAAACGTTAAGTGTTAGCATAAACCCACTACGGAAAAATGTAAATCTCTTTAAATCACACAATTTACTTAAAATTACTTTTTGGGACCAATTATGCGGATCAATTAGCAAAGAAAGGCGCAACACAACAAATAAAATCTGTAGGACAAATAAAAATTAATAAGCAATTAAATAACATTAAACAACATTTCAAAGACAGCAGAGACTTGATGAAAAAGATAAATTAAAGGACAAAGATTATAAGACTATTAAAGATAGAGTTGATATACAAAAAATGCCAAGGAAGACTGCAGTGGTCTTATGTAGGATGGCAACTGGCCACGATTACCTCGCAGAACATCTCTACAAGATACTATATCTACCTACACCCAAGTGCACTCTCTGTGAAGAAGATGTCATCCTGAACAAATAGCATTTCGCCAAATGCAAAGACCTTAAAAGTGATAACTTTTTGGGAAGCCGGAGGGAAAATGATGCAGATCAATTAATCGCCAGTGCCATTGGTGAACAACAACAACAACAACAATTTTTGGGGGGCATTAGCCATTTCTGAGATATCCGTTATTAATAGTTCGAATTGTTGAATTCTGTAATGTTTTTAAACTCTGTCGACATTTAGTTGCTTCTCGCGGTTGCCTGAAAAGAGCATGGATTTTTTAGGGCCAGTATATAGCGTCCAGTTCTTAAACATTTGCTACCGCTATTCCCTTCGCATTTATAACGAAATGTGAACTGTAGCTACTTCTACAAAGGTTTATCTCATTAAAATGCAGTAGATAGAAAAATAAGCTTTCGTAAGAAGAGTTTTTATACCCATTAATAAATGACAGAGAGAGAGAAGGTGATGTGAATTTAACACATCAAAGTTTTTAGAGTGGCTCAATATGTGTATTTCCAATACACTATGAATATAAAATGTTTAAAATACCTTCTCTGTTAAAACCTAATAAGAAATTGAGCTTTGAAAAGCCATCAATTTTGGCGAGGTCAGCGATTAAGTTTTAATGAAAAGCTGCGGTTTCAAATCTTCTATAAGATGCAAGGGGTCACCTGTAAGTTAATTTAGATTTAGATTAAAATTACACAGACTTTGTAAATGCGACATTTTTCTGGCATTACAAAATGAGTGATAGTCAAATTTGCAAGTTATGCATTTTGTTTCAGCAAGACACGAGAACTAGACCTGACCTGCCGAAGTTAGATCTGCATGTACTGCCCGTGTATCGTATGGGTATCACAGGACGAGGTGTGAGAGTGGTTGTCCTGGATGATGGCCTTGAATACACGCACCAAGATTTGCGAGCTAATTATGTGAGTATTATTTGTATTATAAATATTTGAGAAGCTCGTTTAAACATATAAATCATTATTTCGGAACTAATGCTTCTATGAGGTATCTACCCATCTCTTTTCGTCACCCTAGGAATTAATGTAATTACCAGTGTGTCGTAATTAGTCCTAATTCCATAAGACTTAAAAAGCTTAAACCAAAGTGTTGTACAGTGTGATTCTTCTAACACTAAAAATATAAATATAGATTAAATAATTACTTTAGTATATTTAAATATTACAGAATGACTTATTTGCGGTTTTGCAGAGAAAAATAAGTTAAATGGGGAATAGGAACCTTTAGCAGTGCAAAAGAGAAATATTCCCTAAAGCCAGGTTATCGCATTAAAAATTCTACTCTATGCAAAAGAGACGTGTGCGCATCAATACAAGCTGGGATTATGTTTAGAAAGTTAACGCTTCAGAAGAACGTGGCTTATCTTATCTTGTTATCTTATCGGTTCGCGTAAGAACGTTTATGCTTTAGATTCACAGAACAGAAATAATTGGAGAGTATATGTAATATTTTCCGACAACAGAAAAATTACGTGTATTATAAAGTAATACGTTCAACGAATAGTACATATTAAGAAACATGTCACATGACTTAGGCCCGGTTTCACAGCATAAGCTTAAACTTCGAATCGGCCTTAACCGGAGAGTTAAGCTACAGCCGAGTTTTACAGTGCGTAGTTCAAGCGCTAAGCCAAGATTATACGTGACCCAACTTAAACCGTACTGAACTGCGGTTTAAGTTAAGGAGTCGCCATGTTATCTGAGGACGACGATTTTAGTCACGAGGAAATGCAAATTATTTTAAACCATATCCACAACAGAAGACGGCCTAAAGTGTTTAGAATGCGTCCAAATCATTTCCACATATGGAATGACCGAGAATTCTACGAGAGGTTTCGGTTAAGTAAACAGTCTGCGATGATGGTACTAGAGATTATTGATGATGCAAATAAACATAAAACAGACTGGTAAGTAAAACTTAATATTAAATTTATTCTTACACCTTTATAATATACTTTATCGCTCATAAGGTATTATTACTTTATATTGCAGGAACAAAGCTCTTGCTTCTTTTGACGTTGAGGTTACATGCAAGTGGAAACATGCTAATTGCAGCTGGAGATTTTTCCGGCATCTCAAAATCTACAGCATGCAGGGTTGTGAAAATTCTTTCACATCATCAATTTGGACACCAATTAATTCCTTTATTTCCTCGTCGATTGGCGTAATTAACGATGGCACAGCCGGTCCTCCACTTCTACCCCGAATAGCACATTTCCCGTCGGCGTATCTCTTTTTTGCAACTTTCTTCAAATTGTCATATTTCTTCTTCAGCACGGTAGCATCTCTGTATATTATTCCGCTCTTTGCATTAAATAACTCCGCAATTTTCCCCCACGTTTGGTTCTTCCTGCTCCACAGTACCTTATCAGATTGCTTGCACTCTATTATGTGTTTATACTGCTTTACAATTTCTAACAGAATGCTAACTTCTTGAGAAGTGAAGTTAGCAGTACGTTTTGGCTCTGATTTTTCGGTCATTTTAATGTGTGTATCTTAATAACCTATAAAACCTTACTTTCAGGAACAGCGCCGCCATAAACAAATGATGGGAATTCACTCGATGCGCATGCGCAAGCGTTACCAACTTTAAAGTTACGAGGAGTTGTTCAGCTCAGTAAAGCCAAACGTGGTTGCCCTACTGTGAAACTCGCAAAGCTTTAACCAAAGCTTAAGTTTTGTTTAAGCTGCGTCCGTAGCTTAGTAAAGATTCGACTTAAGCCTGAACTGTGAAACCGGCCCTTAGTGGGAGAAACAAAAAATAAGTGGTGAAATTCTACATCCACAAATAAGATTACTCAAGATCTCGAAGTCCTCAAAGTAAGGTGCTCAATGGTATAAATAGGTGTATTGAAGTATCGAGCATGTATGCCGGGAAATGTGTATATGGCGATAACGGAAGATTATCGCGAAAACTTCGCGAATTTTCCGCCGACGAGAAAATAAATGTTTTTGTGAGGTCGGGTTATACAAAGGGGAGAAAACAAGTGAGAGTAAATAAAGTTATTTAGCCAAAAACTGTGTGTTATTTAACTCGGAAAACGACACACACACACACACACACAAAAGCAATCTGCCCACGCAACCCTTTACCTCTCCCTCTCCTTTCTCTCACAAGTACCAATTCTGCCGCAGAAATAATGTGCACTATCTGCATAAAAAGTGACCCATTTTACTAGATTGCAATTTTTTTCCCACCTTCAGGTAACCAACTTTTGACACCGCCCGGCCGGTATCAGTTCTCATGGGGTTATCCTGAAAAACAATTCACCGGCATGAAAACTAATCAATGAATGTGTTTATAATCTAAGTGGAATGAAAATGTGTTAAGGATACCACCTCCATGAAAGACTTTCGCTGCGATTGACACATAAGGGAAGGCTAAACCAATTACAAAACAATTCGGCCTTCTAGAGGAAGGGATGAATAATCATTTGCATGTGTAATTAAATTCAATAACAGCTACGACATTTATATGAACGCTTTCATCAGTCACTTGGAGGCGAAGGTTAAGCGTTTGGTGCTATCAAACGGCAATAAGAAAACCGGCATTCAGAAAACACTGGTGTAGCATGAAAATATAAGGTTTAACTTGTACAATTATCTTCCGTTACTTCGGTCATAATTGTAATTACCCTGCGAATCCAATGTCTATAATTATCCTCGAAAAACAGAGTGGTCACGTTGCTAAGGGGTATGGCTAAATTTTGTCAGTACCAACATAAATAGCTCCGTTCCATTATGGGTCACATTTCATGCACACTAGCAGACAGACAGGATTCCGCTGTTGCATGTCAGTTAGGATTGCACTGCTGTCAGACCGGTATAATGCACACTAGAAGTATGTGAATCTGGTTAGTAGACATTCTTTTGTTTATAGGAGAAAAGAAAATTAATGTTCTTAAAGAGTTCCAGCTATTGATCTAATCAGAAATAAACAAACAAAGAAAAGAAAGCAATATTTTTTTAAAGTGGACCAGTTAACCTTAGGACATGCATAAAAGATTTACCAGCTACCCACATTCATGTTCAAATCCATCAGAAGGGGTTTGATTTGAACGTGAAGGGGAGAAAAGATCTGTTGCACTCGCATTACTTTTCCTACTCTTATAGTTTTCCTCTCGTCAAAATCAGTGGCGGCACTCTCTCTTCGTAATGTATTGTGGCGATATATATTGCAGGCTTAATTTCTTGTATGTGAGGATAGAATAATCCTTACACAATCTCACCACTCGCATAATGCACAAAACTGTATATTCATTATGGGTCGAATTCATAGTCGTCACTTATTTCAAAGAAGTCCTTAAGCAGCTATTTTCAATACACAAACGCTACTCTTTCAGGCAAATAAGGAAATGCTTATTCATATAAGGAAGCTCCGACCTTTGCTTATATGCAATAAGGAGAGCCGACGCCATCCTGCATCAACTGTCTACAATGAGGTTAACGATAATAGCAATTTTGTGGAGTATATAGAATTTCATAACGAAATTGTACTGCACATTAATAAACATATTTGCAAACTTCACTTGAAACGCATAGGGATGTGAATTTAAGAAGCGATATCGCTTTACCAAAGCCGCAGTTGTAATTATCTGATGTCTATGCTAAACAACGTAACGTTAACAAACAGAGGTTATGAAGTCGCAATGTGAGACAGGTACTTGAAAATATAATGTATATAATCTCAATGCTAAGACACTATCCATATGTTTTCTGTTCAGACGTTTTCTCATTTATGTTATCAAAAGTCCTTAGGTCGAGATTCCGCTCCATTCATTCTTAATCACTTAATAAAATCCTAAAAATAAATTGCGGAAATATATCTGCAATAAATAAAGTACATCGCTGCAGTGCTTTTCTAGATCAAATTGTCTATATTGCATAATCACTACTAGTGCAATGGATCACTTAACAAGTCGCATGATTTTGCTGTTAATTTGCAAATATACATCGGGTTATCAAAATCTTGCACAGAGGTTTACCGATTTTGGGTGTAAAATCACTGTTGAAGCCAAACATTGTAAGTTATTGGCTCCTTTACTTTTCTGCTTACTGCTAGATGGTATAGAAATTGCAATTGTGGTTTGCTTCCAAGCATGTATATACACATGTGCGCAGGTAGTAGCTGGAAGTATTTACAATAAACACTTTACGCTAGAAAGTCAGGTTTCAGTTTTAAAACAGTCCACGAGCAAATACCACTTAATGCCAGTACATCACACAGCGTCCGATTGCCTGCGTTCTACGATGTCTTTGTATCTTACCACCAAATCTTAATTGGTTTCTTTCCTTCTCACTGAAATGTTTTCCTTTTGGTGTGTTTTTGACCTTACTAATGTAACTGTATAACTGTGCCTCAAACCCTTAACTAAATTTACAATCTACTTATTTTAAACTATAGTTAACTAATTAATAAATGCACCATTTAAAACTTCTACCATGGTCAACTGCATGTTCGTTTACACATTCCTTTGCGTATCTGAGTGACCGTGAAACAGCTGAACATGTTGCAGCATGTGCTTCGGAAATAAGTAAGCGTTTAGCGCTGAGCATATAAGTACCGTCAATGCATATCGAATGGTAATAATCCTTTCCCTATCAGAAGGAAATACTTGTGGATTAAGCATCTCCTTTTCACATAAGCGACAGTAGGATATATAGAGGAATTCGAGCACAGTTTTTTGCGTTTATATGGGAAAGGATAGGGAAAACGAAGGTAGATGCTAGGTTGAGAGAGTCTTCAAGGAGGAAAATGCGTTTATATGGGAGAGATAGGGAATACGAGGACTGACGCTAGGCTAGACAGTGGTAGGAGGGGAGTGCGCTTTATATGAGACAGATAGGGAATACGTGGAGGGTGCTAGGCTAGACAGAGGCTGAGTAATGTATGGTTTATATGAGCGGTATACGAAAACGATGAGAGGTGTTAGACTAGACAGGGCTTGAAACGTAGTGCATGGTTTATATGAGAGATATAGGAAAACGAGGAAAGGTGTTAGGCTAGGCAGAAGTCGAGGAGTAGAGTAAGGTTTATATGAGAAGTATAGGAAAACGAGGAGAGGTATTAGGTTAGGTGAATTGAGTTTGTGTTTATAAGGAGAGACGAGAAACGGAGAGAGATCCTATGCTAGGATAGACAGGTGTTAAAGTTAGGTTAGATAGGAAACCAAGGAGTGATACTCAGCTAGAGGGGGGGGCAGAAGGGAATGAGCTTTTGAGAGGTAGGGGATACGGGGAGTGGTGTTAGACTAGACAGGGCTTGAAACGTAGGGCATGGTTTATATGTATGAGAAGTATAGGGACAGGAAGAGGGGTGCTAGGCTAGACAGAGGTTGAGGAGTAGAGTATAGTTTATATGAGAGGTATAGGAAAACGAGGAGAGGAGTTAGACTAGACAGAGGTCGAGGAGCAGAGTATGGTTTATGTGAGAGTCATAGGTAAACGAGAGAGGCGTTAGGCTAGACAGAGCTAGAGGAGTAGAGTATGGTTTATATGAGAGGTATAGGAACAGGAGGAGAGGTGTTAGGCTAGACAGGTAGTGTAGCAGTAGGAATATGGGCTTATATACAGGAGAGATAGGGAATAGGAGGTGCTAGACTTGAAAGCGACTTTAGAGTGAACATAGTGGTCAATGTTCTAGACATGCCCATCACGTAACCTATTCAGGGAAAAGGTGACTCGTTCAGGGGAAAAAGGTGACTGCTCAGGGAAAAAGGAGGCCCACAAAGGGAAAAAGTTGACTAGCAAAGGGAAAAACGTAACCAGCAAAGGGAAAAAGGCGACCAGCAAAGGGAAAAATGTGACCAGCAAAGGGAAAAAGGTGACCAGCAAAGGGAAAAAGGCGACATGCAACGGGAAAAAGGTGACCAGTAAAGGGAAAAATGTCACCAGCAAAGGGAAAAAGGCGACCACCAAAGGGAAAAAGGTGAGCCATAAAGGGAAAAAGGTGACCTGCAACGGGAAAAGCTAACCCACTAACACTAACAGGTAAGTAATTCAGGTAGTATTGCAAGAGGCTGACTGGATCATAGCAGTGTATGATTTCACAGGTAGTTCAGCTAGTATCGTATGCATTTAGGCTAATTCGTCTAGTAACACAGGATAGATTCCAGATGCTAACTGCATCATGGCTCTGTATGATTTCACAGATAATTCAGCTAGTATCGTAGGTATTTAGGCTAATTCAGCTAGTATCACAAGAGGATAGATTCTAGGGTTGGGTATAGCATAGTTTCATATTTCACAGGTAATTCAGAGGGTATCGTAGGTATTTAGGATAATTCAAGTAACATAGGTGTTTAGAGTAATTAAGCAAGCAAGGGTAGGTTACAGGGGTTGGTTATAACCTAGCTTCGTATTTCACAGATAGTTCAGGTAATATGTAAGTATTTGAGGTAATCGACAGAGCTTCACAGATATTATTGATAATTTCGATCAGAGATTTGTATCACAGCTATTTAAGTTAAATGCAGATGATTCAGGTTGTATCAATGGTATTTGAGTCATTTTAACAGGTAATTCAGATAGTATCACAGGTGCTCGTGCTAATTTAGAGCAGGAATTCGTATCAGAGCTAGTTAAGGTAATTTCACATGATTCGGGTAGTATCACAGGTATTTAAATCATTTTCATAGCCAATTCAGCTAGTATCGTGAGCATTTAAGCTAATTCAGCTAGTATCACAGGAGGCTAGATTCCAGAGGCTAACTGCATCATAGCTATGCATGATTTCACAGCTAATTCAGCTAGTATAGTAGGTATTTAGGCTAATTCAGGTAGTATCACAGGAGGCTAGATTCCAGGGTTGGGTATAGCATAGTTTCATATTTCAAGGTAATTCAGAGGGTATCGTAGGTATTTAGGATAATTCAAGTAACATAGGTGCTTAGAGTAATTAAGCAAGCATTACAGGAGGGTAGGTTCCAGGGGTTGGTTATAGCCTAGTTTCGTATTTTACAGATAGTTCAGGTAATATCATAAGTATTTGGATAATCAGCATAGTTTCACAGATGCTCGTAATAATTTCGATCAGAGATTTGTATCACGGCTATTTAAGGTAAATGCAGCTGATTCAGGTTGTATCAATGGTATTTGAGTCATTTTAATAGGCAATTCTGATAGTATCACAGCTATTTAAGGTAAATGCAGGTGATTCAGGTTGTATCAATGGTATTTGAGTCATTTTAACTGGTAATTCATCTAGTATCACAGGTACTCATGGTTATATAGAGAGTAATTCGATTATAAAACTTTTCTCATCCAACGTTACAACAATTTATATACTTTTTTCTAAATCTTACAAATTTTTATATGTTAAACAGTTATTGTACGATGCGGAGAGGGATAAACTGCATATTGGTTCACAAATTGAAAAGCTTTACGTCAACATACCTTTATTTTAGTTCGTTATAGATGTCTCTCCCCTTTTATCTAGGATTGAGACTAGCACTAGGATTGCTCCTAATGGCAGGGTTACCACCTTCCCTTCCATCTTCTTCTTTCTTCATCAGGCGTCAGCTATCTGCATATACAGCACACAGATACCTTTTTTTTTTAAGATTGTAGACTCACTAGAAAATCTTTATCTTTAACTTACATTCTTTTAAGCACTGTTTGTAATGGCGTAATGTCCATACGCATATGTTGTTATCCCGTCCTCAGCAATAATTCTTTTATCATCAAACGGAGTCAATGCAATTTTATTCACTTTTACTGTAGCAAGGGCATGCTTTCGTGATAGGATCAGATTCATAGGTGTTCTGATGATTTCACTGGTTTTAAGACAGTCTGTATAGCTGTCAAACGAAATGTACTGCTTAATAGCGCTACGTTTTATACCTTTAATCTTTTTTATCATTGACCCTTGAATATCTAAGGCATACATCTTAGGACGTAGTCCAACAAAGCGTAGGATGATTTTGCTATTAGCCTCATCTTTAAATTTTCCCAATACCTTCTTGTTCTGAGTAGAGTAACATATATGGTTGGCAGGGTAATCAGCTGTATCGAGATGCTCAAGAAAACGTAGCTTGTCCTGGTACACATCTTCAGTTGTTACACGATGAATGAACGAATCAGTGTCCATATACATAAGCTTCAGGTTTTCAGCTCCATAATAAGGCAACAAAACGTCGTAATGATAGTTATACATTAATGTCTTGGAGATGTCCAACACACTCATACCAATGTATATAGGCTTGTTGAATACAATCTGACGAGAGGCCATATGTACAGCAGCTAGATTATCAGCATATATCGTCCTGTCGATAAACGTAGGCTTGGCGATCAGCTTCTCTAGAGTTTTTTCATTGGTCACCAGTCGTATATCCATACGGTTACGCAGGTTCTCCATAGTTTTTCCAAACATAGCGTTGTTAAAGAGCTTGTAGAGATCCTTCTCGAAATCATTTGCAGCTTGTTGTCGTAGCCTGTTGTTAAATTCCACATAAGGTTTCAACCACTGAGACTGTCGGAATTGTAGCACACGATGGATTTTTGTTAGTCGTAGTCCATGACTAAGAGCTTGCTTCAAAGCCATGTAATGCACTACATACTTCTTTCGAGGTCCAAGATGAGGTATCAGTTTCTTTGTAGATGATTCCAATGGTTTCATACACTCTGGCAGGAAAGGTAGATCGTTGTGTAGATCGTGAAGTTCTGCAGGATACTCGATGTCGACTTCTAATATGTACCCATGAGGATCATCTTCTTGTAGTGTTTCTAAGTTGATTTCTTCAGGTGACACCCACTGAAATCCACCAAAAGGAAGGGCGTGACACATTGCCCACCCATATTGGTTATTTGCGTCCTCGTATGTGATAAATTGGGTTGGTCTCGTCGGATCAAACTTCTCCATATAAGTGTTATTAGCCTCAGCATACCGATGAGAAACTTGGCATAAACCTCCTCTTATACCTGATTCCACCATGAGTAGTTGATCATAATCTTGTAACAGCTGTAACTTAATTCCAGTATACAGTAACATAGCGTCCCATGTTAGACCTGGAGAGGTAAAATAATAGGCGGGATCGACTTTGTGTGTTTTAAGGGTTTGCTCTCTGAACGTCTCAAAGACGTCAGCTAGAAGAAGTACATCCGAAGTTAAGTAGAGATCGCTGTACTCTCCCAGGTTTCTCACATTAAACAGCTCCCATACATTTCTAGCATGATCGTAGTCAGCATCAGTAATTTCTTCTTCATTTAATCTATTGTAGAAGGAGTCCTTAGGAGGCAAGCAGGTCTCGTTCAGGGCATCCCATGACGTAACAAAATCATATGGAAATACACCCTTACGGGTCATCAACTTCAATTTGTCTTCTCCAAAGTACTTTAGCGTTTCAGGATACGAGGTTAGATTTTTTACCAACTTATCCAAGCTTGTACTGAGGAATCGGAAGCTATCCACAAATCGAAGCTTTATATCTCCTACATACTTGGTGAATGAGATATAGCTTTCTTCAGAGTTAGGAATTACCTCCACACGTTCACTTGTACAACCCAGCTCCTTAACAATGAAATGAGAGTCATATCCGCTAAGGTTATGCATGAAGACTGGTATATATTTAGGTGTTTTGCAGGCTAAATTACATTCATTATGAAGACTTCCACGATATTCACCGCTGATGTGATCATGGTCGCGTACTTTATAGTTCTCTTCTGTAAAGGGTTTTCTACACAAGTAGCATGTCGTAGAAGCTCGAAATCCTTTTGCTGTTGATCCGTAAGTTTCAGAGGCTTAGCAGATTTGTATATATTACCAATCATTTTTGCAAGAGATGTCAGGTACAGCATAAACTTCTGAGCAGCATCAGCACCACGATACACATAGGGATGCTTAGGAAGATCAGTTTCGAGATGTTCAACACTGGATGTAGGTTTCACGTAAACACAGAAGCTCATTGGTGTGTGCTCTTGATAAGGTATTGTATAGGAAGTTTCAGGATTGGGTGTACACGTATGGCATGGAGTGAGAATACTCTCAAAATCAGCATAGATGACATAAGGTACTTTCAGCATCCTCTCAACATTTTTAAACTGTGCAATTGCTTTCTCCTTGCTAGGCATAACAACCCTTGCAACACCATGTTGAATACAGACGGCTGCATGTTCTTGTAGTTTTTCCAGTCCACTTCGTCCATATCGATTATCAAAATGTGTAAAACAGCGCTTGCAGGTATAAACACGTTCATTACATTTAGTTTTCTGGCGTCGAACGAGCTTCTCAAAATTCCTTATATACACGTAGTGATGTTTTCCACTGCTATCATTCAATAGTAGCAGGTCGCGATGTTCAGGTAGTTCAATATCAGCAACCTTTATCGGATACACTTCATGCTTCTCATCCAGCCCAAAAACGTTAATAGACATATTGTTAAGCTTCTCAAATTTAGGTATTTGAGAAAGTGGAGTAGGGTAGGAAACACAGCTGAAGTCGTACTTGTCTTGAAGTTGTTTGTATTTGTTCACACGCTGTGCATTCTTCCCTATGAATTTAGCTAATACAGAGTACATGAAACATTTCTCGTCGGTAAAGTTCTGAATGTTTATACACGCTTCTTTAGCTCCGACAGATGACGGTAGTGGTATGTAGCTACTTCCTCGTAACGGGTTGTACTTGTTGATACGAAGTCGAACTCCTTCCACAGCAAGCAAAGCCCAGCTGCTACCCTTAAGCTGAGACTCCTCCATTTCAGTCACCAATTTCTTGAATTTCACTTCCATCGCTGACTCCAGTATCAGTTTCCAGGAAAACAGCTTGATTCCGTGTTTTAAATGTTTTGTCACAGGTTTCTCCAATACTGTTAACAAATCGACACTCAGCCAGCAGATTAATTTTAACACTCTTATGAATGCTAAGCTCTTTATGCACAGCCTGGATTATACGTTGTTTTGCCTCTTGCAGATACATATTTAGGTCCTTAGCTGATTCGCATCGTATAAAATACGATTTCAATCGTCCTTCGAATGAAGTTTCGTATTCTTTCATATCACAGTCCTCCATTGTTGACAGTAACTGATGTTTAGTTGGCTCCAATCTTCTTTTCTTCTGAGGGCTGCTTATTTCACATATATCTTCGTGTCGCTGTCCCTTATAACAATCTTTGAAGGTTACATTACAATGTTTACATTTGAAGAGCTTCTTGCAGCTCATCTCGTGTCTTCTCTTGTCATAACCTCGGAGGAACTTCTTCCCACATTTTCCGCATGCATATCCAGTAGCGCTTGGAATAATATCCTTATACGCTGAGTTATTCATCTTTATTCTTGATGTAATAACGTATTAATCACTGATCAATGAAATGTAGACCTCTTCACCTTGACACCACTTTAGAAAGCTGATTATTCTTGGAGAGAACACGATGTTAACACCTCAAGACTAATTAGCACAATGAAGTCCAATACCCTAGATCACCATATTTATAGAGGGAGCACGAACCTTTTAGATCAATCATAAACTCGCTCCATAACCACCTGTATATGATCGCTCAACGTGTACTAACCCCCCAGCCATATAACCTCAAGTCTAGAGACAGGATGTTTATGACGTCACACCCAGAGACAGGATGTCTGGCAGCATCAAACACGTTTAAACTCGTCTCATAACTACCTGCTTATGCTGTCACACCAGCAAGAGAAGTATTCCCACACGCTCATTCAGACATATATTTCAAATTCAAGCCCACCACCACCATCACCACCTATTGTACCAAGGTTAATTCAAGCTGTATTATCACAATACTTAAAAGTAAAAGCTTAAAAGGAAACCTAGAAGATTTTCCCCCTTATTTACTTAATTATTTCATGTTTTTATTCCCTTTTCAATTCTTCCTTTCCATCTTCTCACAGAAAGACCATTACACTTCACTACAATCATGAGAAAAGCAATTTTTCCAGAGTTACACAGATTCTAAGCTTCTAAATCGAACCCGGTAATACTTTTAATAAATGTATTTTAGCTCCCCAATATCAGCATCTACCATTTAATCTTTACTCGAACCTGATATGATCCATAAGCTTGAAGATATATGAAATCACCCTTCGGTTTTCGATCTGAGTACTTTAAAGTAATATTTGTCACGATAACGATATTTAAGGACTAGATACTCTGTTTGCGTTTACCTTGACATGTTTATCTAAATTAAATTACGAGTTATTAAATTTTTGCAAGTAAATTTCATTGAATCGGTATTCGAACCCAGAACACCAGGAACAAGATAATTTATAATATTAGTCTGACATGTTAAACAAAGTTGTATGCAGTTACATCATCGATCTAAGTGATATATTCTAGTGTACAGAGGAAAATTAAGAAAGTCATTAAAAGATGGGGAATCGAACCAAGCACAACTGATTGGCAATTATATACAGCATTAATTACCCATCATAGAAGCTATCAATCATGCTTTAGTCCACTCCTCTACCTCACTTAGTTCCCGAGATAATGAAAAGTTTAAAATTAGGATCGAACCCAGGACGTCATGTATCTAATTACACATCCACAAGATACTACCTAATAACATAAACGCAATAAAGTTTATTTGGCGTCTTTATCTTAATTGGTTTAGGAGTTATTTAATTTATAAGTAAATTCCATCGAATCAGTATTCGAATCCAGAACACCAGAAACAAAATTATTTATAAAATTAGTTTGCTATGTTAAAAAGAGCTGTATGCAGTTACAGCATGAATCTAAGTGATATATTCTAGTGTACAGAGAAAAATTAAGGAAATCATTTAAAAATCGAGATTCGAACTAGGGACAACTGATTGAAAATTATATACAGTATTAATTACACATTATAACAGCTATCAAACATGCTTCGGTTCATCCCTCTACCTCTCTTAGTTTCTGAGATAATGGAGATTTAAAATTAAGGATCGAACCCGGGACACCAGGTATCCAAATATACATTCAGAAGAAACTACCTAATGATATAAATGTAATAAAATTTATTCGACGTCTTTATCTTAATTAGTCTCTGAGTTATTAGAAGTGTAATTTGTAATTACTCGTGGGATTCGAACCCAGGCATCCCGGACAACTCGGATTAATATCTCAAGGACGCGGCGCATTCCAAAGAATTGATTAGTTTTTATCCCATTGTTCTATCTCTTTTCATTCAGGAGATATAAGCGATTAAACAGTAGTAGGGAAATGACAGTTCTGGCGCAATTAATTTATGCATGGAATGCAATTAATATACTAATTAGCCCCACCCCCAAAAATTAGCCCCCCTCTCATTTCCCCCCTACTGTTTAATCGCTTATATCTCCTGAATGAAAAGAGATAGAACAATGGGATAAAAACTAATCAATTCTTTGGAATGCGCCGCGTCCTTGAGATATTAATCCGAGTTGTCCGGGATGCCTGGGTTCGAATCCCACGAGTAATTACAAATTCAACTTCTAATAACTCAGAGACTAATTAAGATAAAGACGTCGAATAAATTTTATTACATTTATATCATTAGGTAGTTTCTTTTGAATGTATATTTGGATACCTGGTGTCCCGGGTTCGATCCTTAATTTTAAATCTCCATTATCTCAGAAACTAAGAGAGGTAGAGGGATGAACTAAAGCATGTTTGATAGCTGTTATAATGTGTAATTAATACTGTATATATTTTTCAATCAGTTGTCCCTAGTTCGAATCTCGATTTTTAAATGATTTCCTTAATTTTTCTCTGTACACTAGAATATATCACTTAGATTCATGCTGTAACTGCATACAGCTCTTTTTAACATAGCAAACTAATTTTATAAATAATTTTGTTTCTGGTGTTCTGGGTTCGAATACTGATTCGATGGAATTTACTTATAAATTTAATAACTCCTAAACCAATTAAGATAAAGACGCCAAATAAACTTTATTGCGTTTATGTTATTAGGTAGTATCTTGTGGATGTGTAATTAGATACATGACGTCCTGGGTTCGATCCTAATTTTAAACTTTTCATTATCTCGGGAACTAAGTGAGGTAGAGGAGTGGACTAAAGCATGATTGATAGCTTCTATGATGGGTAATTAATGCTGTATATAATTGCCAATCAGTTGTGCTTGGTTCGATTCCCCATCTTTTAATGACTTTCTTAATTTTCCTCTGTACACTAGAATATATCACTTAGATCGATGATGTAACTGCATACAACTTTGTTTAACATGTCAGACTAATATTATAAATTATCTTGTTCCTGGTGTTCTGGGTTCGAATACCGATTCAATGAAATTTACTTGCAAAAATTTAATAACTCGTAATTTAATTTAGATAAACATGTCAAGGTAAACGCAAATAGAGTATCTAGTCCTTAAATATCGTTATCGTGACAAATATTACTTTAAAGTACTCAGATCGAAAACCGAAGGGTGATTTCATATATCTTCAAGCTTATGGATCATATCAGGTTCGAGTAAAGATTAAATGGTAGATGCTGATATTGGGGAGCTAAAATACATTTATTAAAAGTATTACCGGGTTCGATTTAGAAGCTTAGAATCTGTGTAACTCTGGAAAAATTGCTTTTCTCATGATTGTAGTGAAATGTAATGGTCTTTCTGTGAGAAGATGGAAAGGAAGAATTGAAAAGGGAATAAAAACATGAAATAATTAAGTAAATAAGGGGGAAAATCTTCTAGGTTTCCTTTTAAGCTTTTACTTTTAAGTATTGTGATAATACAGCTTGAATTAACCTTGGTACAATAGGTGGTGATGGTGGTGGTGGGCTTGAATTTGAAATATATGTCTGAATGAGCGTGTGGGAATACTTCTCTTGCTGGTGTGACAGCACAAGCAGGTAGTTATGAGACGAGTTTAAACGTGTTTGATGCTGCCAGACATCCTGTCTCTGGGTGTGACGTCATAAACATCCTGTCTCTAGACTTGAGGTTATATGGCTGGGGGGGTTAGTACACGTTGAGCGATCATATACAGGTGGTTATGGAGCGAGTTTATGATTGATCTAAAAGGTTCGTGCTCCCTCTATAAATATGGTGATCTAGGGCATTGGACTTCATTGTGCTAATTAGTCTTGAGGTGTTAACATCGTGTTCTCTCCAAGAATAATCAGCTTTCTAAAGTGGTGTCAAGGTGAAGAGGTCTACATTTCATTGATCAGTGATTAATACGTTATTACATCAAGAATAAAGATGAATAACTCAGCGTATAAGGATATTATTCCAAGCGCTACTGGATATGCATGCGGAAAATGTGGGAAGAAGTTCCTCCGAGGTTATGACAAGAGAAGACACGAGATGAGCTGCAAGAAGCTCTTCAAATGTAAACATTGTAATGTAACCTTCAAAGATTGTTATAAGGGACAGCGACACGAAGATATATGTGAAATAAGCAGCCCTCAGAAGAAAAGAAGATTGGAGCCAACTAAACATCAGTTACTGTCAACAATGGAGGACTGTGATATGAAAGAATACGAAACTTCATTCGAAGGACGATTGAAATCGTATTTTATACGATGCGAATCAGCTAAGGACCTAAATATGTATCTGCAAGAGGCAAAACAACGTATAATCCAGGCTGTGCATAAAGAGCTTAGCATTCATAAGAGTGTTAAAATTAATCTGCTGGCTGAGTGTCGATTTGTTAACAGTATTGGAGAAACCTGTGACAAAACATTTAAAACACGGAATCAAGCTGTTTTCCTGGAAACTGATCTGGAGTCAGCGATGGAAGTGAAATTCAAGAAATTGGTGACTGAAATGGAGGAGTCTCAGCTTAAGGGTAGCAGCTGGGCTTTGCTTGCTGTGGAAGGAGTTCGACTTCGTATCAACAAGTACAACCCGTTACGAGGAAGTAGCTACATACCACTACCGTCATCTGTCGGAGCTAAAGAAGCGTGTATAAACATTCAGAACTTTACCGACGAGAAATGTTTCATGTACTCTGTATTAGCTAAATTCATAGGGAAGAATGCACAGCGTGTGAACAAATACAAACAACTTCAAGACAAGTACGACTTCAGCTGTGTTTCCTACCCTACTCCACTTTCTCAAATACCTAAATTTGAGAAGCTTAACAATATGTCTATTAACGTTTTCGGGCTGGATGAGAAGCATGAAGTGTATCCGATAAAGGTTGCTGATATTGAACTACCTGAACATCGCGACCTGCTACTATTGAATGATAGCAGTGGAAAACATCACTACGTGTATATAAGGAATTTTGAGAAGCTCGTTCGACGCCAGAAAACTAAATGTAATGAACGTGTTTATACCTGCAAGCGCTGTTTTATACATTTTGATAATCGATATGGACGAAGTGGACTGGAAAAACTACAAGAACATGCAGCCGTCTGTATTCAACATGGTGTTGCAAGGGTTGTTATGCCTAGCAAGGAGAAAGCAATTGCACAGTTTAAAAATGTTGAGAGGATGCTGAAAGTACCTTATGTCATCTATGCTGATTTTGAGAGTATTCTCACTCCATGCCATACGTGTACACCCAATCCTGAAACTTCCTATACAATACCTTATCAAGAGCACACACCAATGAGCTTCTGTGTTTACGTGAAACCTACATCCAGTGTTGAACATCTCGAAACTGATCTTCCTAAGCATCCCTATGTGTATCGTGGTGCTGATGCTGCTCAGAAGTTTATGCTGTACCTGACATCTCTTGCAAAAATGATTGGTAATATATACAAATCTGCTAAGCCTCTGAAACTTACGGATCAACAGCAAAAGGATTTCGAGTCTTCTACGACATGCTACTTGTGTAGAAAACCCTTTACAGAAGAGAACTATAAAGTACGCGACCATGATCACATCAGCGGTGAATATCGTGGAAGTCTTCATAATGAATGTAATTTAGCCTGCAAAACACCTAAATATATACCAGTCTTCATGCATAACCTTAGCGGATATGACTCTCATTTCATTGTTAAGGAGCTGGGTTGTACAAGTGAACGTGTGGAGGTAATTCCTAACTCTGAAGAAAGCTATATCTCATTCACCAAGTATGTAGGAGATATAAAGCTTCGATTTGTGGATAGCTTCCGATTCCTCAGTACAAGCTTGGATAAGTTGGTAAAAAATCTAACCTCGTATCCTGAAACGCTAAAGTACTTTGGAGAAGACAAATTGAAGTTGATGACCCGTAAGGGTGTATTTCCATATGATTTTGTTACGTCATGGGATGCCCTGAACGAGACCTGCTTGCCTCCTAAGGACTCCTTCTACAATAGATTAAATGAAGAAGAAATTACTGATGCTGACTACGATCATGCTAGAAATGTATGGGAGCTGTTTAATGTGAGAAACCTGGGAGAGTACAGCGATCTCTACTTAACTTCGGATGTACTTCTTCTAGCTGACGTCTTTGAGACGTTCAGAGAGCAAACCCTTAAAACACACAAAGTCGATCCCGCCTATTATTTTACCTCTCCAGGTCTAACATGGGACGCTATGTTACTGTATACTGGAATTAAGTTACGGCTATTACAAGATTATGATCAACTACTCATGGTGGAATCAGGTATAAGAGGAGGTTTATGCCAAGTTTCTCATCGGTATGCTGAGGCTAATAACACTTATATGGAGAAGTTTGATCCGACGAGACCAACCCAATTTATCACATACGAGGACGCAAATAACCAATATGGGTGGGCAATGTGTCACGCCCTTCCTTTTGGTGGATTTCAGTGGGTGTCACCTGAAGAAATCAACTTAGAAACACTACAAGAAGATGATCCTCATGGGTACATATTAGAAGTCGACATCGAGTATCCTGCAGAACTTCACGATCTACACAACGATCTACCTTTCCTGCCAGAGTGTATGAAACCATTGGAATCATCTACAAAGGAACTGATACCTCATCTTGGACCTCGAAAGAAGTATGTAGTGCATTACATGGCTTTGAAGCAAGCTCTTAGTCATGGACTACGACTAACAAAAATCCATCGTGTGCTACAATTCCGACAGTCTCAGTGGTTGAAACCTTATGTGGAATTTAACAACAGGCTACGACAACAAGCTGCAAATGATTTCGAGAAGGATCTCTTTAAGCTCTTTAACAACGCTATGTTTGGAAAAACTATGGAGAACCTGCGTAACCGTATGGATATACGACTGGTGACCAATGAAAAAACTCTAGAGAAGCTGATCGCCAAGCCTACGTTTATCGACAGGACGATATATGCTGATAATCTAGCTGCTGTACATATGGCCTCTCGTCAGATTGTATTCAACAAGCCTATATACATTGGTATGAGTGTGTTGGACATCTCCAAGACATTAATGTATAACTATCATTACGACGTTTTGTTGCCTTATTATGGAGCTGAAAACCTGAAGCTTATGTATATGGACACTGATTCGTTCATTCATCGTGTAACAACTGAAGATGTGTACCAGGACAAGCTACGTTTTCTTGAGCATCTCGATACAGCTGATTACCCTGCCAACCATATATGTTACTCTACTCAGAACAAGAAGGTATTGGGAAAATTTAAAGATGATGCTAATAGCAAAATCATCCTACGCTTTGTTGGACTACGTCCTAAGATGTATGCCTTAGATATTCAAGGGTCAATGATAAAAAAGATTAAAGGTATAAAACGTAGCGCTATTAAGCAGTACATTTCGTTTGACAGCTATACAGACTGTCTTAAAACCAGTGAAATCATCAGAACACCTATGAATCTGATCCTATCACGAAAGCATGCCCTTGCTACAGTACAAGTGAATAAAATTGCATTGACTCCGTTTGATGATAAAAGAATTATTGCTGAGGACGGGATAACAACATATGCGTATGGACATTACGCCATTACAAACAGTGCTTAAAAGAATGTAAGTTAAAGATAAAGATTTTCTAGTGAGTCTACAATCTTAAAAAAAAAAGGTATCTGTGTGCTGTATATGCAGATAGCTGACGCCTGATGAAGAAAGAAGAAGATGGAAGGGAAGGTGGTAACCCTGCCATTAGGAGCAATCCTAGTGCTAGTCTCAATCCTAGATAAAAGGGGAGAGACATCTATAACGAACTAAAATAAAGGTATGTTGACGTAAAGCTTTTCAATTTGTGAACCAATATGCAGTTTATCCCTCTCCGCATCGTACAATAACTGTTTAACATATAAAAATTTGTAAGATTTAGGAAAAAGTATATAAATTGTTGTAACGTTGGATGAGAAAAGTTTTATAATCGAATTACTCTCTATATAACCATGAGTACCTGTGATACTAGATGAATTACCAGTTAAAATGACTCAAATACCATTGATACAACCTGAATCACCTGCATTTACCTTAAATAGCTGTGATACTATCAGAATTGCCTATTAAAATGACTCAAATACCATTGATACAACCTGAATCAGCTGCATTTACCTTAAATAGCCGTGATACAAATCTCTGATCGAAATTATTACGAGCATCTGTGAAACTATGCTGATTATCCAAATACTTATGATATTACCTGAACTATCTGTAAAATACGAAACTAGGCTATAACCAACCCCTGGAACCTACCCTCCTGTAATGCTTGCTTAATTACTCTAAGCACCTATGTTACTTGAATTATCCTAAATACCTACGATACCCTCTGAATTACCTTGAAATATGAAACTATGCTATACCCAACCCTGGAATCTAGCCTCCTGTGATACTACCTGAATTAGCCTAAATACCTACTATACTAGCTGAATTAGCTGTGAAATCATGCATAGCTATGATGCAGTTAGCCTCTGGAATCTAGCCTCCTGTGATACTAGCTGAATTAGCTTAAATGCTCACGATACTAGCTGAATTGGCTATGAAAATGATTTAAATACCTGTGATACTACCCGAATCATGTGAAATTACCTTAACTAGCTCTGATACGAATTCCTGCTCTAAATTAGCACGAGCACCTGTGATACTATCTGAATTACCTGTTAAAATGACTCAAATACCATTGATACAACCTGAATCATCTGCATTTAACTTAAATAGCTGTGATACAAATCTCTGATCGAAATTATCAATAATATCTGTGAAGCTCTGTCGATTACCTCAAATACTTACATATTACCTGAACTATCTGTGAAATACGAAGCTAGGTTATAACCAACCCCTGTAACCTACCCTTGCTTGCTTAATTACTCTAAACACCTATGTTACTTGAATTATCCTAAATACCTACGATACCCTCTGAATTACCTGTGAAATATGAAACTATGCTATACCCAACCCTAGAATCTATCCTCTTGTGATACTAGCTGAATTAGCCTAAATACCTACGATACTAGCTGAATTATCTGTGAAATCATGCAGAGCCATGATGCAGTTAGCATCTGGAATCTATCCTGTGTTACTAGACGAATTAGCCTAAATGCATACGATACTAGCTGAATTACCTGTGAAATCATACACTGCTATGATCCAGTCAGCCTCTTGCAATACTACCTGAATTACTTACCTGTTAGTGTTAGTGGGTTAGCTTTTCCCGTTGCAGGTCACCTTTTTCCCTTTATGGCTCACCTTTTTCCCTTTGGTGGTCGCCTTTTTCCCTTTGCTGGTGACATTTTTCCCTTTACTGGTCACCTTTTTCCCGTTGCATGTCGCCTTTTTCCCTTTGCTGGTCACCTTTTTCCCTTTGCTGGTCACATTTTTCCCTTTGCTGGTCGCCTTTTTCCCTTTGCTGGTTACGTTTTTCCCTTTGCTAGTCAACTTTTTCCCTTTGTGGGCCTCCTTTTTCCCTGAGCAGTCACCTTTTTCCCCTGAACGAGTCACCTTTTCCCTGAATAGGTTACGTGATGGGCATGTCTAGAACATTGACCACTATGTTCACGTCTAAAGTCGCTTTCAAGTCTAGCACCTCCTATTCCCTATCTCTCCTGTATATAAGTCCATATTCCTACTGCTACACTACCTGTCTAGCCTAACACCTCTCCTCCTGTTCCTATACCTCTCATATAAACCATACTCTACTCCTCTAGCTCTGTCTAGCCTAACGCCTCTCTCGTTTACCTATGACTCTCACATAAACCATACTCTGCTCCTCGACCTCTGTCTAGTCTAACTCCTCTCCTCGTTTTCCTATACCTCTCATATAAACTATACTCTACTCCTCAACCTCTGTCTAGCCTAGCACCCCTCTTCCTGTCCCTATACTTCTCATACATATAAACCATGCCCTACGTTTCAAGCCCTGTCTAGTCTAACACCACTCCCCGTATCCCCTACCTCTCAAAAGCTCATTCCCTTCTGCCCCCCCCCTCTAGCTGAGTATCACTCCTTGGTTTCCTATCTAACCTAACTTTAACACCTGTCTATCCTAGCATAGGATCTCTCTCCGTTTCTCGTCTCACCTTATAAACACAAACTCAATTCTCCTAACCTAATACCTCTCCTCGTTTTCCTATACTTCTCATATAAACTATACTCTACTCCTCAACCTCTGTCTAGCCTAGCACCCCTCTTCCTGTCCCTATACTTCTCATACATATAAACCATGCCCTACGTTTCAAGCCCTGTCTAGTCTAACACCACTCCCCGTATCCCCTACCTCTCAAAAGCTCATTCTCTTCTGCCCCCCCCCCTCTAGCTGAGTATCACTCCTTGGTTTCCTATCTAACCTAACTTTAACACCTGTCTATCCTAGCATAGGATCTCTCTCCGTTTCTCGTCTCTCCTTATAAACACAAACTCAATTCTCCTAACCTAATACCTCTCCTCGTTTTCCTATACTTCTCATATAAACCTTACTCTACTCCTCGACTTCTGCCTAGCCTAACACCTTTCCTCGTTTTCCTATATCTCTCATATAAACCATGCACTACGTTTCAAGCCCTGTCTAGTCTAACACCTCTCATCGTTTTCGTATACCGCTCATATAAACCATACATTACTCAGCCTCTGTCTAGCCTAGCACCCTCCACGTATTCCCTATCTGTCTCATATAAAGCGCACTCCCCTCCTACCACTGTCTAGCCTAGCGTCAGTCCTCGTATTCCCTATCTCTCCCATATAAACGCATTTTCCTCCTTGAAGACTCTCTCAACCTAGCATCTACCTTCGTTTTCCCTATCCTTTCCCATATAAACGCAAAAAACTGTGCTCGAATTCCTCTATATATCCTACTAGCGACGACTGTAAATTTGACCCTAAGAGTGATGCCAAAGTAAACGAAAACAATAAATATGTTATTAGAATTATTACTGTTATTGTCAAGCCATTCTCTCTTCTCTTCCTAACAAACCCTGAGGAAACCATTGTTCTAAGTGCCTCTTTACGTTGGAGAATTAAAATCTGGCCCCGAGAGAACCAGATCCACTATTTAAAAACACGAATGAGCATATGAAGTTATGCGGTTTTGAGCAACATTATCCCTTTGACATCGTTAGAGTGGAATTACTCTTTATTCTGAGAGCAGAATAGAAGCCGTCTATAATCCGATTTCCTAGGGCAGGTTGTAAAATGAATTCTAAATGGTTCCAAGAACGCTGCCCAACCTCAGCGTTGGTTAGTCCCTCATTTAATTAAGTCTGGGATATCGAATCATAATACTCTTATGGGCGGTTTCATTCAGCTTAGTTTCTACCCTAGCGCCTCCTTAAATGAATATTCGTGTTTAGTTAGATTGTAAAATTTATGCTCTTATTTTGCAACAATATGGTAAAAATAATTTTATAAATTTCGAGATATATAGGATACAATTTGTTTCAGTAAATTCATGAAGCTGGCTTTAGAATTCTTGTCCAGTCGTTCCCCTGATGCTTATGTAAGCAAGAGTTTGGTGGTATGATTTTTAGGGGAATGATCACCATTCCACGAATCCACGTTGGTGGATTATTCAAATCATCCCACTTAAGTCAGTGCTGGCTAAAGTACTTGTCAGCATACTCCTCGGGTGTTTACACTTAAGAGTTTTTGACGACTGGTGCTTCTGACTATCATTTACCTAAAAGGATTCTGTGACGGTAGCTCTTTAAATTTATTTTGTACTAGATTATAACTTGGACTTAGGCGAAGATGAAACGCCGGACTTCTTCCATAACCAGGTAAACCCAAAAGCTGTCTAGCTTTCTCCCTCTTGCATTGTAGTTTAGATTTGCTACCAGAAAGATTAGTCTCTCTTGGAATCCAATTACATGTATAATAGTGTCATCTTTCACCACCTTCCACATATAAACCCCTCAATTACATTCAATAGCTCTCCATCTTCGTCACGTCTTGTATAGGAACCAGTTTGGACAAAGTGACCTTAAGTCACAATATTGTAACAATTGAGTATATCAGTTACTGCGGAAACACACTTCAATTATCATAAGGCACTCAAGGTAATACCAACGTTACATTTGAGTCTCTTTGGCACACATTAAAATACAACACAACTGATCCGTTAAATCAAATCACATCTGAACTGCACGACTCGCAACTGACTGCTAAGTTACAATTCAATTAAACTGCACTGTCCACTTGCACTCAACACTCGTCTCAATTCAACACTAGCTGCATTCAGCTCAACTCTGACCAGTCCTGCCACCAGTCCCTTATATAGATCTCGCATACTTTTGAGAACGAAAATCTACCAGAAGGGGCCAAAAGGAATCTTCTAGAGCGTGGAAGTAGCAATAATGACTATTGTTCCAAGCGCTCATTGTTCTAGAGAGGGACCGGCTATTAGCCCAACCCGCGGCAGGTAAATGAGCTGGCAGACGCTCGCACCGCCGGTCTGTAGGAACTTAGCGCGCGCTGTCACAATATTTTGAGTTACACAAAAATCATCGTTAGGACTAAGGTCTCCATACCAGAAATATTCCATCTGCAGATTTATTGCTGCTTAAGATTGTCCATGTGTCTCATGGCCTGGATAGGTTCTCTTTTATGCTGTTTGCACTGAAGTCATGCACCACTGTGCTTATGTCCTCCTGATTTTTGCCGAAGCTTAATCCTCGGTTTTGGCCGGTATTTAAACTCAGTCTATGCTTTATATATCAAATTGTGGCAATAATATTCTACACACATGAATCGCAAGCTTCTTGAAAGTTTAAATTACCAGAACTGCGTTTCTGTCTGATTTCATTTAACTTTATCTTCACACTTTCACTTAATTTGAGTTAGTATATAAAGCTAGAATTTACGGCATTGTTTTAAAATCTATTCCTTCGGACTTTATGTTGAATATTTTGCCTTCCAACGTAAGCATATTCTGTCCCTTCGATTCATACAATAATGTCCTTTAACCGGATAAATTATATCGGACGATTAATGAATGAAGTGGGTGAAATGATGCTCAAATGAAGCCGAGTTTAATCATACCCGACATTAATATTTTCAATGTAAGGAAAAAAAACAATCTTATCCAGGTAGCTCATCCTAGCCGAGATTCGAACTCGGGACACTTTGAATATGAATAGATAGGTTACCCCCACAACACGGAGGTGGATAAATATTAATACGAGTATTATAAAAAATAAAACATTTGGGTGTGTGTCTAGGGCAATCTCAAAGAACACCTAGCTAATTTTAATACGAGGGCGGATTGATAAGTCCATGTCTTTGACGAGAGAAAGCGCTCTAATCACAGATTTCTCGTTTGCACCCTAGTCTTACATCTATTCTGGGTATAATCGCAGAAATTCTCGTCATTTGTTTCTTAGAACATTATTGAGCGCGTCTAAAATAAGCAGATTATGTTGTTTCGTGGAAAAGGGATAAAAGTGAATTTCTGTTCTGGTAGAGTACTACTTTTGCGCAGTAAGACGGTGAAGGAAACGGAAGAAAAGCTGAACAAGCATTATGGAGACTCTGCTCCAGCACATGGCATGGTTCACATGTGGTTCACAGAATTTCGATGTGGCCATTCGAGCACAAGAGATGCCCTGCGCACAGGACAGCCGGTTGAGGTCACAACAGAAGAAATGGTGAACAAAGTTCACGATATTGTGTTGGAAGACCGCCGAGTGAAAATCCGTAAGATAGCCAAGACCATAAACATCTCGATTGAAGGAGTATATAATGTTCACACGAATTTTTGGGTCTGAGAAAGCTGTCAGCAAAATGGTTGCCGTGACTGCTCACAGTTGAGAACAAGCGGAATCGTATGACCATTTCACAGGAATGTTTGAACATGTTCCAGCGCAAGACAAATAACGTTTTGCGGCGTTATATCACGGTTGATGAAACTTGGATCCATTACTATCAACCTGAAACCAAACAACAATCAAAACAGTGGATTTCCTTCGGCGAAACTGCTCTAAAGAAGGCCAAAAGCAGGAAAAATCATGGCAGCAGTCTTTTGGGATTCACAAAGGCTGATAGACATCCACTACCTGGAAAAAGGTAAAACGATCACAGGTTCGTATTATGCCGCAATGCTGGATCAGTTTCAGAGGGAATTGTTAAAGAAACGATCCCATTTGGTGAAGAAAAGGTTATCTTTACCAGGATAATGAACCCTCACACAAGTCAGCCATTCCCATCACAAAATTTGAGGAATTGGGCTACGAACTTCTGTCTAACCCACCTTATTCTCTAGATTTGGCTCCGAGCGACTTCTTCCTCTTCGCAAACCTGTAAAATTGGCTCGCTGGGAAGAAATTCACGTGCAGTGAACACATCATGGCAAAAACAACCTCATATTTTGCAGACTTCGAAAAATCATATTTTTTGGAAGGATTAAAAAATTGGCGAAACGTTGAACAACGTGTATTGAACTGCAAGAAGACTAATGTTGAGAAATAAAATTAATGTTTTGGAAAAAATTGTTATGGTCTTTAAAAAGTCACCGACTTATCAATCCGCCATTGAAAATTCCTACTGTGTCTCATGGAGATAATCCATAAAACACTTAATTTCATGTCATAAATTACTAAAAGATTAAAAAGGATTTATAAGCCCATGTACTTGAATACCAAAATAATAAAGAAGGACGGTAGAGAAAGTCATGTGGATGTATCACATCAGATTCTTTCTTCATAATCGCAAACCATGTGACCTCTCTAAAGCTGTTAACTTGGTGGCCTGGGAGTTGGAAATCTTCATTCTCACCAGTTTAGCTCTATATCGTAGTATACGTTAAGGTTCTAGGTATTATGTAAAAACTATGTACCTTTATGTTATTAAAGAACCATGGGACCAAAGAGAAGGTATATAGGTTTTAAAAAACCACCAACTGTGAATACCCAAGTAATTACTCGACCTTTCCACCGATGATTCTTTCCTCGCCAAAGGCTACTTATAGACTATGCAACCTTTCCAAAGACTGTAGGGGCAGGTTAAGGAAGTCAGACGTTCCGCCCATTTTTCACAACCTTTTGTGTGAATTCAATGGTGTTTTTTCCATCCGTTATTAGTGATAGACGAGGCTATACAAAATTGCAATTACACGGGTAAAGGGAAGGATTCACCATAAAAATCTTCTAGATTATTCTGCAATAATTTAAAAAATAACGGGGAGAGCTAAATAAAATTAATTAAATTGTCCTTAGAGTAAAAAAACTACCATTGCAACGTCGGGTAGCCTGCTAGCTATTATTTTAGCTTCTTAGGTAAGCCACAACTAACACTAAAATCAAAACTTCGCCTGTTTGACAACTAATATATGACATTCATATTCCGAAATGCTCTGCTTTGTACCAAAAGAAAAGCGTTTCCATATTTCCCTAGTTATTTCCCTCGCTTGTTGGTGTAATTGAGGTAATGTACTGAACATTTCTACAAAGGAGAAAAAAAAACTATAAGAAATTCAACATTTTCTTTATGCATACAAGTCAGACATCCCTATTCATTTATCCGTAATTTTCCACGTTGTTTTATCTTAGTACACAAATTCCATTAAATGTATTTTAAAAAACCTTTTATGAGGTGGGGGTTGGAATTATAGGATTTATATACCTATTTATTTATGTATTAAAAATAGGCGTCAAGAAGAAAAATTCTTTCCAATAAAACAATTACAAATGACAGTAGTGAATAAAGTTAGCAGCTAAATGTGTTGTAAGACTTTGCATTCCAAAGTGTATCTAATTTTTTTCCTCCAATTACAATACCAGAATTTTTGTTGACGTAAAAGCTCCCTATAGAATATTACTTTTTAAATGCTGTATAAGTTTAGAATGCATACTAAACTGAAAGACGTATGGGCTTTTATGCAACAAATAGTTTGGAAATAACGGCTATATAATTTTACGTTATGTATTAAACATTAGAACCTAATAATAATTATTCCTTGTGTAAATTTGTAGACACGCTTCCTGAACAGAAAAACCGTGAGTTGCATCATACAATTTGATTAATATTTTAAGCGGAGTCTTAAGAATATCACTCGCATTCTGATTTTATTAAATTTTTCATGACACATCACTTTTATAGTGCGACTTATTGTTAGTTCAGCTTCACTTCTATTTGCGCGTAGTGGTGAATCGATTGTGTTGAAAGATGCAATCGTCATCCCCGAATTGCTCTTCAACATTGGGAAGCAAGAAGGTGCTTAAAATATTAATGTAGGTCTGCGCTGTGATCGCACCACGCAAAACAACAAGGAAAAACACGACCACACTATAACACCACCACCTCTGAATTTCACTGTTGGCTCTACACACGCTGGCAGATGAAGTTCGCCGGGCATTCGCCATACACACACCCTGCCATCGGATCGACACATTGTGTACCGTGATTTCTCACTCCACACCAACGTTTTGCACAGTTCAATCGTGGAATGTTTACGCTCCTTACACCAAGCGAGGCGTCGTTTGGCATTTTCCTGCGTGATGTGTGGCTTATGATCAGCCGCTCGACCATGGAATCCAAGGTTTCTCACCTCATGCTTAACTGTCATAGTACTCGGAGTGGATCCTGATGCAGTTTGGTATTCCAGTGTGATGGTGTGGATAGATGTCTGCCTATTACCCTTTACGACCCTCTTCAAATGTCGGCGGTCTCTGTCAGTCAACAGACGAGGTCAGCCTGTACGCCTTTGTGCTGTACATGTTCCTTCACGTTACCACTTCACTATCACATCAGAAGCAGTGGACCTAGGGATGCTTAGGAGTGTGGAAATCTCGCGTACAGACTTATGACACAAGTGACACTCAATCGCCTGACCACGTTCGAAGTGTGCGAGTCCACGGAGCGTCCCATTCTGCTGTTTCACGAGATCTAATAGCTACTGAGGTCGCGGATAATTAGTATCAGGCAGTAGGTGGCAGCACAATGCACCTAAGATGAAAAACGTATTTTTGGGGGTGTCCGGATACTTTCGATCACACAATGTATATATAACTGTCGGAGAGTTTCAGAACTCTCGCGGGAGGCGGAGGGAGAGGAAGCGTCCAGAATTATCCGGTCCTATCTCGAAGGCGTTCCTGATATTCACGTTAACTAATCGAAGGCGAGCACTGGAGGACACGTTGCCTCCCGAGACTGGGAGGGAGTCGAATTCCTTACAATATCATATAAAATAATTATAATCTTGAGAACTAATACTCATAGAGACTTGCAACTTAGAATGCTTCTTACCGGAGACATGATCGTGTTAGATAATTTCCAAATAACCGGACAAAAATTTTAGAACTTTCACCTTCTATGTTTTAGGCATTGACAAATCTTAGTTTTGTTTGTCTTTTATCTGCATTCACATTAATTTTCAAAATTAACTAGGATATTATATATGTGACCCCAGCCAAGCTTTGATTGCAATAGCTTCCGAAAGTAAACATAGAAACGTGTAGCCCATTCTGACATAGTATTTTAATGTATAATTTGCAAATATAAATTACATTAGGGTTTTTTTAAATATGTAACGCGTGTGCTGATGGTTTGAAATTGATGAATGCAACGTTTGTCATGATATATTAGTTCATTTTATTATATGAAATAGTCTGTAATTCGTGCAAATTATGCAACACCGTGTGTAGAATAATTAGTTAACAAAATGTTTTTGTTATTTGTAATAAAATTGATCTGTTTCTTTACTGTTTCATGTAAAGTATATAATACATTTATCAACTCCTGAAAAATGATAACTATGTTCACCTAAAATAATGAACATGTTACAAAACAATATAGGCTCTACAGTTTATATCAAATTAGCTATAAGATGCTATTAATAAAATATAAATGTTTTAAATTAAACTTAGCAAAAATTCATAATGTTTAACATTTTAGGACCCAGAGATCAGCTATGATGCCAATGATAATGACGAGGATCCTATACCTCGTTACGATGGAGATTATTCGAATGCTCATGGTACACGCTGTGCAGGAGAAATTGCCATGATTGCGAACAACAGAAAATGTGGCGTTGGTATTGCATTCAACTCTAGAATAGGTGGTAGGTATGCATAAATGGTTACTATCGTTGACTACTTAAATATGTTGAGTGATGTTAATGCCATTCAAATAGTGTAACATTTACCAAAGGAAGCATTTTTCAAGAAGTCGTTTACATGAAAGCGTTTTATTTATGAATCACTGAATCGTATAATACGAGGGCGGACCGAAAAGTAGCACACAATAATTTTTTTACTAAAATTTTAACGGTAAAAACAAAAAAAAATCATAAATGAACCTGCACTTTTTACCTACTTTTCGACATAGTCTCCAAGTTTCTCAACACATTCCTCCCATTGTGATACCAGTTTTAATATGCCCTGTTCGTAAAAGTCCGTTTCCTTGGAGTATAGCCATCTGCGGACCGTTGATTTCACTTCTGCATCTGTAGCAAAGCGTTGGCCGGTCAGGAATTTCTTCATGGTACTAAACAGATGAAAGTCCGACGGTGCAAGGTTAGGACTGTATCGTGGATGTTGGAGCACCTCCCAATAAAATTTGGGGATTTTCTGATGAACAGCAGCAGCCACATAGGGGCGAGCATTGTCATGAAGAACTTTGACATCGTCACCATTCATGTTCTGGCGCTTGTCATGAAGGGCATGACGCAACTTCCCCAAAGTTTTCATATAGGCTACAGAATTCACAGTGGTCCCGTGTTCAACAAAGTCCACCAATACAACACCATGCATATCCCAGAACACCATCACAAGCACTTTGCTAGCAGATTGAGTCACTTTGTATTTTTTCTTCACTGGGGAAGCAGCATGTTTCCACTCCATACTTGCCTGCTTGGTTTCAGGCGTGTAGCGGTATGCCCACGACTCATCACCAGTGACGATTCCTTTCAGAAAGTCATGCCCTTCTGCGGTGTACCGCGTTAGGTGATCCAAGCTCGTCATCATTCGCTGGCCCTTGCGGTTGTCTGTGAGGTTCTTAGGCACCCAGCGAGCACTAACTTTACGAAATTTCAACGTGTCATGAACAATATCCTACACTACACCATAGGAAATGTTGAACTGTTGCGATAAGGTTCGCAGTTGCACACGTCGGTCGTTCAAAATTTCCGCCTCAATGCCCCTAACTTCTGTGGGGTTGCAGCTGTTACCGACCTCCAGGGGCGTGGCAAATTACTAAGGTTCACACGGCCCTCTAGGAAGAATGCACACCACCTGCAGACATTGATACGGTCCATACAGTCATCCCATGCACGCCACGCATACCTCTGTGTATACCACTCAGTTTGTGCCCTTTGGCCCACAAATATCGAACTGCACTTCTCTGTTCTTCACACGTGGACGACAGTAGCATGCGCGCCATCTTTATTGCGTGGTTCACGCTTCTCTCGCTAGACCTGCACATGAAACATAAAATACGCTTTGTAGTGAAAACTTCTGTCTCAAACTTCAACATTCCAGCTGCATTACCACGGCAGAAAAAAATTATTGTGCGTTACTTTTCGATCCCCCTCGTAGCTGTGGAAAACAATGTTTTAAATAAGCATTAAAGGAGTGGAATCCTTTGATATTAGCTGCTACGTTTCTTTATGAGGTACCAGGAGTTATCAAATAAGACTGCTGGTCTATTTATGTTTTCAAGATAACAGCTTATTTATAAACTATTTAATAATGATATTAAGCGAATTGCGCAAAGTGTGCCGAATGAATATAACTAATTTTCGGCGCTAAGTTATGTCACTGTTTTTTGGACATTTGTTGTAGTTCAGCACGTGGTATTTATCACATTTTAGTTCAAAGAATTTGCAAAGACACTTATCCACCACTTCATGAAAACTGTTTTTGTGGCATACGTTATGGTGGGAATCGCGCACGGTCAACCTCGTTACAATGTTTCTCATATTTTGATTCGGTCTTGTCCAACTTCTGTCTATCATGGCACTTGTTGCATAGAAGTCCTCGACCTCGCTTCTTTTCCTTAGGTTTTCTGCCATCAACTTTCTGAGGCCTCTGTTGCAGGGAGTAGTAGTTCGTAGTAAAGTTCTTCCATCAGTAAGGGCTGTCTCGTCAGAATGTATACTTGTATTTAGACACCGCAATTACTCACATGAGGAATGTGGAATAAACTACGTATTTTAGAATAAATGCTTTTCTTTTCCTTGAACATGGATAGTTTTCAAATTTAAACTGGCCCTACACCATGTATACAGTCAGTAACAATAATAATAATAATAATAATAATAATAATAATATGTTGAAGAATTAATGCATTTCATGTATGAAAATGCACACTGAAACAGGCTACTGTTCAGGTGGGTAATTGGGCAATCCATCTTATGTTAGAAACTACATAACTACGTAATACAACTATTTAAGCTCTTATTTATGAACTCATAAATAATGTTTTCTTTTCTCCTTAAACAATACATTTCCATTTTTCGTTGTTTTTTATTTTTTTCTAAATTTTGCCTAATATTTCTACAGTCTTTTGACAAACATGTCATTTATGTCTATTTTCCTATTAATTTTTAATTATACACCTTCTTATATGCAAATCTCAGTTTCTGTGCATTCAAATACTATGTCATGTGCATCTTCATTTTCCCCTGCATAATCGGCATTCACCTTTCGTTGACCTTTTAACCTCTACATTCACGATCTTAGTTATGCTATCCCTCTCTTTCTCCATTATACATTGTCTATATATCTCGCTCTTTCCCATCTGTCTTTCATATTAGCGACCTTTTCTCTGTTGGTTGACTGAACAAATTTTGTATCTCGATATCTCCCCTTAAGGCAGTTCACTCCGCGGCAGCTGACCGTAAGGGAAATAGGCTCAGATGGTAGAGTCGACCGGTACCGGGGTGCAAGGGTTTATGCGGGTTTCGGGGAGAGAGGGGTGTCAAATAAATAACCGGGGTTATATGAAGACTAGGAGTATATTCTGAAATAGACTGAAGTAGCAGTGGGGGACCCTCGGTAGAAGGGACATGCGTGCAAGAACTTAATGTATCTACACATCCCTTACTGGATAAGTCTGTCTGTACTTGCAACGACACCAAGTTAAGGGTTAGCATTTTAGGGTGAAGCCCTTGACGAACGTAGCCCCGCCGTCACGGCATGTCGGAAAGAATTGAGAGTCATTGACCTGCATTCAGCCTATATATACGCCTATCTGCAAGCTAAGTGAGCAACCTCGTGCTCTGGAAGCCGGCCCTTCCCACATTACCGCATCATTCAACACACTCTGAAATTGTTCGAAATTCACGGTTGGTCGCTACAATATCTTCCTGTCCCGCCTTCCAAAAACCTTTATTATTCGTTTCTCTTTTTCTCCAAACATTTCCAAGTCATTATTTTCTAACTTTATTCAACAGTTAAGATCTTCAGGTAAAGAAGGTTACGTATGAGGACTACCAACTCGCCATGCAAAGCTTCTCCGGTAGAAAATCTAGCAGAAATTAGAGAAACGAAGCAATAAGGAGTTGGAGCCGTAAATTAGAAGAAAGAAAAAAAAGTAGGAAAAAATAAAGTTGAGGACAAACGACTGTTCGCTAGAAAGATGAAGAAGATGGTGGAATAAAAAAGGGAGAACATTCAATTACGAATAACCTAACACAAAAAGGGCGAAGAAAACACAACAATCAAACATTCTCTTTCGATGAAGACAACAATGTAGTAAAAAGTTTTGTGGCAGCAACTTTCAGCTAGAATACGTACAGTAGTGAATATAACTCACTGACTGAGTAGCTTTGAGCTACTCAGAAAACTTTTGTTTATCCCCAGTGCACTTTTTGACGAGTAACATTTCGAATCATCAAAATATCCTAATATAATTTTTTAAAACATACTTTATAGTAGTAAATGTTTGTGCTTTTTATCTGAAATATATCAAAGACTAAATTAATAGTTACAAAGACAATTATAACTGTTCGCAGTGATTCAGATTCAATAAAATGAAAATCACGCTTCACACCTATATGCTACTAGTATCCCATAATATATTCACACGTATTCAATTTCCATCCAAATGTATTGAGATTTTAAGGGAGATATCTGTATGTAGCAATAGTACATATTAAACTTACAAGTATGAAAGGTAAGTAAAGCAACAGTTTTACTCACCTCTCACGATGAAAGTTGACTGCGTGTACCAAAAAAGTCGATAGTTACTCTGCAAGAGATTGCAAAGGTGCTATCAGTATAGAAAAAAGAGGATGTACATGCCTGGATTGCATAAAATTCAGTATGTAATAGTTACACAGCTTTTTTCTGTCTATTATATTTGCACAGGTGCTCCTGCAAATCATTTAAACCAAGCTTTTTCAATATGGTTTCATTTTGCAATGTGTAGAACTACTTTAAGTTAAGTTGATGTATAGTGACAATGAATCCTTGAGATACAAAATAGTGTCAACTATCACTTTAGATAGTAATGAAACCGCAACGTTGATAGCGAGCATGTACTTTAGGGCTCGCCGCCGTATGGCTGATTTGAGAGGGAGAGAAGAAGGCGATCTCAGCCAATGGAAGTTTAAAAACACCATTGATGTGCAATGAGATGTTTCTGGTTGTTTCCTTCCCTCCCCCCGTTCTGGAAGGAAACCTCTGTACACTCGCTCATTCCCGGCTTAGCCGCTTTCTCAAAACTTCCTGCAGCTATACAGGGTGGACCATTTAAGATGAGACTGCACAATATCTCCAAAACCAAGCGTTGTATAAGGAAATGTCTTTAATAAAAGTTGATTGATATTTTGGGAGAAACTAAATGTCATTAATCGTGTTTTGTTTGGGGGATGTTATGATGCTCGTCTTAGGATCAATTTAAATGCGTCCTTCAAACCAAACAAGAGTAATGGCATTTACTTTCCCCCTTAACGTCAAATAACTTTTATCAAATACATTTCTTTCTACAGTGCTTAGTTTTGGAGAAAGTGTACAGTCTCAACTTAAATGGCCCACTCGATATATGAAAGAGCGTTTTCGCGATGAGCCAGTAATGTTGAGTGACGTATACTGCTGTGTATTGTTCTGCGAGCCACAGCCAGCGGTAGAGCTAGACAGAGAGAGACAGTTTGACACCCCACGAGCGACCGGAAAAGAGAAAGAAATCCTCACTCCAGTAAGCGACTAGAAGAAGGAAGAGAAGTCCTACTTTCGACACTGTAGTGAGCGATCGCAGGAAAGGGAACTGTGTGCGACACTCCAGTGAGCGATTAGAAGAGAGGAGAGGAGTCCCGTGTTCGACAATCTGTAAGCGGTCAAAAGTGAGAAAAGGCTGCTTCGCGCTAAAGAAAACATAATACAAAAATGAATTATTGTTTATCAAGGCTAAGATAGAAATAAAGGCGCTAATGTAAGCCAAACGAACACTCTGGAGTCCAACAACCCTTTTCTCTAGCTCCTGGCACAGAGAGAGGAACTTGCTGAGCATCTAAGAAAGTTAAACCAGGGAGGGAGGTAAAACTAGAGATAAGGGAGGGAGGGGCAAGGGCAATAATATGTACACACGCGAGTACAAAACATGACGCAAACACCCTGATCTTCCCTTCCTGATGAACCAACGAATCTCCAAATCCGCTTAGTTGCTGCATTCTTACGTCACACGTAGTGTTCCATTGGTTGAACCTGACACACCCTCCCTCTCTCTCTCTCTCTCTCTCTCTCTCTCTCTCTCACACACACACACATACTTTTCATATGTATGTTTTCTGTCTTTCTTTTTTCCCTTTTTCTTTCTTTATTTGCTTATTCGAAAGCACTAGAATTGTTTATTGGTTCAAATGGAACTTTTCCTCTACGGAAAGTAAAGTGTTAGAGAAGTGGTAGAGAAAGTAAGAATAAACCTCTTCTTTCTCCTCATCCTCCTCCCAGACATATGAACTAGTAACTTTACAGCAGATACCAAACATGTAGACGACTCAAACGTTTTCAAGTTCATCCGGTGAGTGTAGTTTCATTTGTGTTATAAAATAGCGCTTATGGAAAGTGCCATAATTAGTGCATTAAATATTTTCTCCCCAGTCTGTGTCTTTTATGTTGCACACATTTTTAGGGTAAAATATAATGTACACAAACGATTATAGGAAGTTTTAAGCTTATATTTTTTTCCCTGACATAAACAATATAATTTTGAATATGAATTTAAACTGAAGAGTAGCGTGGAAATATTAATTATACACGCGCATAGTTTGTTTTGTTTGACACCAATGATAACGAAATAAAATATGGAGACTCGTGTCTCTTGAAATTCCCGAAACATAATTCAGCGGTTACAGATCTGCGTGCAGTTCGTGAGTAGTACAGTCAGGTCCAAATACGGCATGTCTCTGTAAAAGGAAAGAGCACCGCACGACCGTGTGTCAGATGTGAACGTTGGGTGTGTCAGAATGGCTTTCGCACCCAGTCCTATAATATCTATGCGACGGGCGAGTCGAGAACTAGCAATTCCAACAGTAACGTGTGGAAGATGTTAAGAAAACGTATTACCTGCAAAGCTATCTGGCCTGAGACGCAGGATTATTGCAGCAGTAGGATACACGTAACATGTTCCAACGTCAATGTGGCAAGAAATGGAACTACGGCTGGATGTATGCCGTGTAAAAAATAAATCTCATACTGAACACTTGCAATTTGTGTTATGCTAACTTCCACAATTTTTTGTTTAAGTTATGATTCGAAATTATGTTTAATTCCGTAGAAAGAAATATATATACCCCTTGTATGCTCTCTAGACATTGTGAACGTCAGGAAACTGGCCTTAGATCCATGAAACACTCTTTCTGCATTTCTCCTGAAAATGGATGGAACAGGAATAAGGAAAGCAGTTACTTCAAGAATCATCTACATAAAGTAAGACTCTACAAGGATGAACCCATCTGTAGAATGTTCATAGAGGAAGAGGAAACTGCCTCACACATCCTCTTTGACGCCCAGCCCTCCCAAAGAAGCGACTTACTCTTTCCACAACCAGAGAAGATTTAGGAAACGATGCTGATATTTGAACCAAGATACAAGAGCAGTACCAGAAGTACCCGACCGTATGTATAGATAGCGGTTGTTGTTTCAAACAAATGACTATGGTAGAAAATACCACCCCTACAACGCTTACGTTTGAAGTTTGACGATGCTACGTTGTTTAGTAATTGTTTCGCAGCCATTACTAGTGAATCCTCTCAGCAAATTTCTAAACATGGATAAAACTGATCATCATTATGTGATAAAATACTTTCATTTGAAGGATTTTAGCCAACTAATATTAAAGCTGAGCTAGATTCTACTCTGGGGGAGCCTGCTCCTTCGTCTACAACAGTAAAATATTGGCTGGCAGATTTTAAGCGAGGCCGCACGAGCTGCCAAGACGAACATCGCAGTGGTCGACCAAATGAGGTGACCACGCCAGAAATTGAAGAAAATCCTCAAACTGGTTGAATGGCCATCGACTGAATGTGCGCTAGCTAGCAGAGATCTTAGGCATTTCAAAACGTGCCGTACATTGCTTACTGAGTGAAAATTTGTACATGAAAAAGCTGTGCACAGGATGGATGCCGCGTTTACTCACAATGGAACAAAAACAGCGTCGTGAGGATGTTTCAGTCGAGTATTTGGCGATGTTTCGCTGCAATAAAGCCATGTTTTTGCGTCGATTCATAACCATGGATGAAACACGGGTCCATTAATTCACATCTGAGACGAAGGAACAGTCAAAACAGTGGTTTTAAATGGGTGAATCGGCTCCAAAGAAGGTGAAGACAGATCCATCTGATGGTAAAATGATGGCGTCAGTTTTTTGGGATGCGTGTAAGATAATTTTCATTGATTATCTTCAAAAAGAAAAAGCAATCGATGGTGAGTATTATGCAAACTTATTGCAGCGTTTGAATGATGAAATCAAGAAAAAACGGCCGCATTTAGGGAAAAAGGAAGTTCTGTTTCATCAAAACAATGTACCAGTTCACACATCCATTATCGCCATGGCCAAAATCAATGAGTTAAAGTTTAAATTGCTTCCTCTTGCATCCTATTCGCCATATTTGGCCCCCTCTGATTATTTTCTGATTCCAAAGTTAAAGAAATGGCTTGGTGGTAAAAGATTTGCCAACAGTGAAGAGGAGAAATCTGCATTTGATGGCTATTTTGCAGAACTCGATGGTTCCCTGGGTATCGAAGCGATTGAACATAGCTGGAAAAAGTGTATCGAACTGAAAGGAGATTATGTAGAGAAATTCCCAAAATTTTTGTGTCTTCTTTGCTAGGTCGGGTACTTCTGGGACAGCCCTCGCAGCTACTGCCAACTTGTTTGGGAACAGCTAATGAAAACACCTTTTCCAATTGAGTTGTACAATAGGCCTTTTAGGTTGACATGCGGGAGGTCAATAAAACGCCAATAAAAATAACCCGTCACCCACCCATCACACACCCATTCATTCATCCATCGACGACCCTATCGTCATATACAATCACATATTTGCAAACAGAACTCATAGCATAATAATTTCCAACTTTTTATTGTGATCATCACTCATTAATTGGTTCGCTTGTTACTGCAGGGGTTCGATTACTGGATGGTACCGTTAATGATCGAGTGGAAGGTACAGCTCTAGGATATGCATTTGACAAAGTGGACATCTACAGTGCATCTTGGGGCCCAAATGACGATGGAATGACGGTAGAGGGCCCCGGCCGCCTCGCCAAGGAGGCAATCGAGAGAGGAATCCAAAAGGTATTTAAAACCGAGTATTACTGCATTTAAAAGGCTACTTTTTGGGATTATGCAATTGTAAATATAACTGTTTACGTATTTTTTATAGCTGCTTAGACTAAAAACAGTTATGGCATTTAACTTTTCAGTCTCATTCTGCCTTATAAACAGGCAGGGGGGGTTTAGTAAATAAATCATAAGTTAGAAACGCACCGAGGGATGGTGGCGGGGTGGAAACGCTTGTAATCTTGCAGTGCTCTGTAAACAAATATTATGACAGTTGAAGGTAGCACACCCTGCTTCGAGAGTAGACCAGATTAAGGAGTAGTAGAAGAAAGAGCAATGATGTTTAGCTATTGATAGATGCAATTTGTTTATGAAGCTACCAAACAAGCACTTGGAAAGATGTAGGTACATTTTTAAAGCAATATCTGCTCTTACTAGTGTATGAAACAAGGCCTCGAAAAATTAAGATTTATAGGGATGAGAAAACTGAAGGTCCACTTTCCTCGTATTCCTTTCTAATAATGTCACATGCTTCTTGTGTTTCACTGAATAAGTGTTGTTTAGCATTATTTTTAACGACTTTCGAGCTCTATGATATCTGATGGTTTCCCCATTTTGTGCTTTAGTGTTCTCTGCCACATTCTCCATAAATAATTCTAACTTTGATGTATAAATTCTTCTTTGCTGTAGGCATATTGCCATAGTTCTCCACTGATGTATATGCTGCGAATAAATGAGTGAGTCTATCACAGTAGGTACCTAACGTTACCTATACTCTGTGCGGTAACAGAATTGTCCTGTTTACTCATTAAAACCCCTATGCGTAGTTATAGGGTTAGCCTTCATACGGCATTTGAGAAAGAACAATTAATTAATACTCTCTCTCTTGCCAAGTTTATTTCTTACATTACCATATCATGCCTAAGAAATACGTATTCTGTAAGCAAAATACATAAATTACTGTAACAAACCTACTGAAAACAATAAGGTGAAGTTATTAGTAATTTATTTTCTATGGTATTAACTAGATCACTCAAGAATTTCTTGAGTAGATTTTTTTAAATATTTCACTGGTTAATTGAGGCACATACACTACGTGATCAAAAACATCCGGACACCTGACTGAAAATGACGTACAAGTTCGTGGCGCCCTCCTTCGGTAATGCTGAAAGTCAATATGGTGTTGGCCCACCATTAGCCGTGATGACAGCGTTCACTCTCGCAGGCATACTTTCAATCAGGTGCTGGAAGGTTTCTTGGGGAATGGCAGCCCATTCTTCACGGAGTGCGGAACTGAGGGGAGGTATAGATGTAGGTCGGTGAGGCCTGGCACGAAGTCGGCGTTCCAAAACATCCCAAAGGATTAAAGTCAGGACTGTGCAGGCCAGTCCATTACAGGGATGTTATTATCGTGTAACCAATCCGCCACAGCCCGTGCAGTATGAACAGGTGCTCGATCGTATTGAAAGATGCAATCGCCATCCCCGAATTGCTCTTCAACAGTGGGAAGCAAGAAGGTGCTTAAAATATCAATGTAGGTCTGCGCTGTGATCGTGCCACGCAAAACAACAAGGGGTGCAAGCCCCTCCAGGAAAAATACGACCACACCATAACACCACCACCTCCGAATTTTACTGTTGGCACTACATACGCTGGCAGATGACTTTCACCGTGCATTCGCCATACCCACACTCTGCCATCGGATCGCCACATTGTGTACCGTGATTCGTCACTCCACACAACGTTTTGCCACTGTTCAATCGCGCAATGTTGACGCTCCTTACACCAAACGAGGCGTCATTTGGCATTTTCCTGCGTGATGTGTGGCTTATGGCAGCCGCTCGACCATGGAATCCAAGGTTTCTCACCTCACGCCTTACTGTAGTAGTAGGTACTTAGAGTGGATCCTGATGCAGTTTGGAATTCCTGTGTGATGGTCTGGATAGATGTCTGCCCATTACTCTTTACGACCCTCTTCAAATGTCGGCGGTCTCTGTCAGTCAACAGACGAGATCATCCTGTAGGCGTTTGTGCTGTACATGTCTCTTCACGTTACCACTACACTATCACATCAGAAACAGTGGACCTAGGGATGTTTAGGAGTGTGTAAATCTCGCGTACAGAGTTCTGACACAAGTGACACCCAATCATCTGACCACGTTCAAAGTCCGTGAGTTCCACGGAGCGTCCCATTCTGCTATTTCACGATGTCTAATGACAACTGAGGTAGCGGATAATGAGTACCAGGCAGTAGGTGGCAGCACAAAGCACCTAAGATCAAAAACGTATGTGTTTGTGGGGTGTCCCTATACTTTTGATCACAAAGTGTATATGAATGTATTGCTTTGAAAACGTTTACCGTTTATGTAAACCCGTTGAGCACTAAGTAAATAAATGAGCAAATAAATATATAATACGAACAGTTGGTGGTTAAACTAAAAATATATAGGAATCCAAAATAAAACCATCAATTGGGAAGGTAGAAAGAGACTGAAAATTGTAATTGCTTAGCCGGGATTTAAAGAACAGATCTTCACTTACCTTGCAGCTTCTCTAACCAACTGAGTACATACTATGAGTCAAGTGTCAAACTTAATGCCATACAGACATGTTTGGTAGCTCAGTTGGTTAAAGCAGTGGTATGGTAAACGAAGATACTTGGTTTAAATCCCGGCTATGGCATTGAATTCTTCAGTCTGAGTCTACCTTTCCGACTTTAGCCCATGTACTGCTTGGTTGAAATAACAATTAAAGGCCTCTAAATGTTTAGACAACTTCAGAACAGGAGGATTCGTGTTTCGCATAGGAAGACGGCCATTTTAGATCAGTAAGAGCATCAACAAGAAAGAATAAGATCTTTGGTTTGAATATCGATTGAGACACATTGTTACTTTATTTACCACCTATACAGTAGGTACAGAGGGCATTGCATTCCACCTAAAATTTCGATATCGACCTTTCACTGGAAACACGTGTTTTGAGGCCCCTCAAATACAAAAAAAGGAATTTTTAAACAAAGTTCCGTATGTGTGTGTACAGCATAACTCAAAAACATTAAAGATAAATGCCAAACTGATTATTTTTGTTAAATTCCTTCTTTCTGAAATGCAACAAAAATTTTCAAGAAAATCCTCCCCCAAACTGCCCTTACATGGAACATTTTTCCAATTTTTTTTTTTATTTTCTCAAAAATGGATCTAACATTTTGATTAAAATGCCGTACATCTTGAATTTTCTGGGAATAGCATGTAAAGTCCACTTCATCCCGAAGGAATTTTGTATAATTTTGTATAAATAGTAAAAGTTAAGCGTTAGACAAAAACGTACTACACCAAAAATCTGGATCTCTTTAAAACGCAATTTATTTCAAATAAGCTTTTTGTGGCATCAGCCATTTCTGAGCTATCCATTAGTAATGGTTCGAACTGTTCGTTACTTGACCATTCTGTTAAAGTCCTTTCAACATTCAGTTGTTTTCGCGATGCCAAGCAGCAGTATGGAATTCTAAGGCGAGCATTGTGGCAGTAATTTGTATCACAATAATGTAAATGCCAGAGTGATTGTAGTGTAAATAAGCATTATTGTATAACATTGATTTGAGATGTTTGTTAATTATAAGCATTGTTAGCAACTAAGTTTACACGGCCTCACTGAAACTGACAATAGAGCAGATAACAATGAGCTAGGGGGTGAGTTGTTTATCAATTATTAGAGACAAGCAAATGACATCAGATTGGCGCGCTTTTCTTACAAATGGCGGGAATTTCTTCCCTAGAGCATATGTGTTCGTAATTTTGATTGGATATAAAAATAGACGCTAATGTTGGCGCGTTTTATTAACCAATAGCAGCTCGATTATAATCTTTAGGCATATTAGGGTGTGGGTGTATAAAAAGCTAAAGCCAGAGGCAAGTATTTCCCAGTTCAACAAAATCATCCACGCGTTACACGTCGCTGAGTCCAACAGAACCATTCAGAAGTTATACGTCGCGTAGTTCAACGGAAGCATACATAAAGTACACGTTACTAATTTCTACAGAATCTCTCGCGTCGTAAAGTTATTTATAAATGTGAAATACGCGAATTAATAAAGTGCGGCAAATAAGTGATTATAATAACATTAGAAAACATAACAGTTTCAGTCTGGCGTGTATCAACAGTCAATATGTGAACTTAATTAATTGTGAAGGTAATAAAAGTGAAAAAACAAATTCTTTTATCAGTGTTATCTTTGAGTAACAAATCCTTTCCGTTTACACACCTTGATCAAGAGATATGTTCGACTTAATAATAATAATAGCTAGCCGGAGGACAATGAACCCAACATTTAAAGTAGTAAAACAATAACAGGCGCCCAACAATAGATAACACGAAGTGACCGCGACAAATTGGCTCCCATACGTGGTGCATATAAACATGAAGCATCATCCAACTACTAACAAATACTCCACTTCAGCATATAGCGTCCAGTTCTTAAACATTTGTGTTACATCCACATGACTTTCTCTAACCTCTATCGCGTATTACTGGTATACAAATTATTCTTCCAAAAGTTTAATTTTCTATCTACTTCATTTTAATCGAGATAAACCTTTACGGAAATAGCTGCATTACACATTTCATTATAGATATAAAGGGAATAGTGGCAGTCACATGCTTATTAAACATTTTATTTCGAATGTAAATATCTTTTATATATGGTATGTTAAAATAATCGTTAGTCATTTTGTAAAAAATCGAAATATTCGAAAAATGTGCCATATAAGGTTTAGTTTGCGGTGGGCAGATTTTTCTTAAAAATCTTCGTGTAGCGTCTCTGTAAAGCAGTTACTTAACCTAAATACCAAGTTTGGTATTTCTTGGACTTTAGGTTTTGAATTTTCTGTTCAAAAACACACATCCAGACACACGCATATGGACATTTCTCTTAAAAATTGTCTTTTTGATTCAGGGGGCCTCCAAATACACATTTCCGGTGAAATCTCGCTATCGAATTTTTGGGCGGAATTTAATACCTTGTCTTCCTATTATGTACATGGTAGAGAAAGTCATAAACGTACACACTAATAAACGTTGAAGGGTGGAGAAAGTCGTGTGTAACACATTAGAATTTTACTTTCTCTACTACGTATAGTAAGTAGGGAAGTATTGCATTCCACCCAAAAATTCGATACCGAGATTTCTCAGGAAATATATGTTTTTAGGCCTTCTGAATCCAAAAAAAGTGTTTTTGGAAACATGTCCGTGTGTGTGTGTGTGTGTGTGTGTGTGTCTGTCTTTGAACAGCATAACTCAGAAACGAAAATCGGATAAACACCAAACTTGGTATTTAGGTTCAGTATCTTCCAGAGATGCGACACGAAGGTTTTAAAGAAAATTCCCCCACCCCAGATTACCCTTTACAAGGAACATTTTTCGAAAATTTTAATTTTTTCAAAAATGGCTGTAACGATTTTGATTAAAATATCATATATTTAAGGTACTTTTATGACAAATAAAATATATATTTTGAATTTTCTGGGAATGTCTACAAAAGTATTCTTCATGGTGAACGACTTTTGCATTACAGATAAACCATAAGAGATAGACAAACGTTTACTACACAAAAAATGTAGATCGCGTTAAAATACACAACTTATGTCATCTACATTTTTGTTGTTGAGTGAACCATTTTGGAGATATTGCTTGTTATTCCCTTAAATTTTTCAATACTTATACTTTTTCTCAAATGAGAATTCGTTATTCATTTTTTTTGTCCTGATAATGCAAAGAGAATGGAATACTCCACATAGCAACCAGCTCTTAAAATATTTGACTATCGCTTAAAGCCTACCAATTCCCCTTGCATCTACAATAAAATTGGCAATAAGAATAACATCTCGATATCTCAATTAACATGAAGCATAGGAATAATTAGCGTTTGTAAAAATAGTTTGTACAAGAGTAGGGAAAGTCATATGAGTGTAACACATCAGATTTTTCAAAGCTGTTTCTGCTCTCCAACCTATATCCCACTCTGTGAAAGAAACATTTTAGTTACATAATGACACACTTTACTTGCAGAAAAATGTGATTTTATTTTAATCCAAATAAATGTTTCTGGAAATAGCTGCATTACACATTTCATTATAGTTACGAACGGAATAATGATAGACAATGTTTTAAAACGGACGCTATACACTGGCTTTAATACTCTTTCTAAGACATCGCAAAACAACATCGTAAGGACTTGAATACTCCCAGCGCGATAAAGTGTTGAATAATTCGAACCATCAATAACGAATATCTTGGAAATGACTGACTTCACAAAAAATTTATTTTAAATAAAGTGTGTGTTTTAAAAAAATCTACATTCTTGTGCCTAACGCTTTCTCTATCGCTTAATATCCATCAGTTATACAAGATTATACAAAAGTTGTTTCGAATAAAGTGGACTTCACAGCCTACTCTAAGAAAATTTAAATTAAACATTTAGTTTGTCACATAAATATCTTCAATATATAATATTTTAATCAAAATCATTACAACCATTTTTAGAAAACTATAAATTTTGAAAATTTTTCCATGTAAAGTGTAGTTTGGTGTGGGAGGATTTTCTTTAAAATCTTTGTGTTGTTTTTTAGAAGGTATTGAAACTAAATACCAAGTTTTAGATTTATCCGACTTTTTGTTTTTGAGTTATGTTATTCACAGACACACATGTATATGAAACTTTTTCTAAAAATGCTATTTTTGGATTCAGGCATCCTCAAAACACGTATTTTCGGTGATCACTTACTGTGATTTATAAATGTTAATCCTAAAGGCTAAAATTTAAAATATTTATGTGTCAGAGGTACAGTAACATGACGCTTGATAATCCATCCCTGGGAGGCAAAAGATGTTTGAATGGACCATAACAAGCGTATATGTATTTTGCTTGAACTCTTCCATTGCAACTTGATAGGCTGCTATTACCAGAGGACCACTCTTAATGGAGATCATACCCCTTCATCCCTCCTGCTCCTGCCTCATTAGCCTTGTCGGTCACGCACATCAAAGTGACTGGGGAAGATCAATGAAATGTATGTCAGCTTCACGCTGATGGAGCACCACTTTGTTCACAGCCAGTAACTCACCTGCTACATAACCAGTAATTTAATAGCTCTTCTTGCACTGAAGGATGTTTAAACATTCCCGACACACAACCGAGGTAAATTTCTTGTTTTAGCGATCACGCAATAAATAGGAAAAATCCGATATGCTACATTCACGCAACCTTCTCTACCCTCTATCGTCCATTAGTAGGTACACAAATTATTCTTACGAAAGTTAATTTTTCACCTACTTCATTTAAAACCAGATAAACCTCTGCGGAAATTGCTACGTTACACATTTCGTTACAGTACAAAGGGAATGCCAATGGTCGAAGGTTTAAGAACTGGACTCTACGCTGGCCTTAAAATGCCGTATTATTTCCATGAGATAGAGAGAAATAAATAAATAAAACATAAATAAAATCGGAGTATAATATTCCGGTACCTTGGTTATTACACCGGGACATACATTCAAACTTTACGTTTATTCTCAAAACACATTTACATTTTATATTACATCAAATTTTCAGCTAAAATAACTAAAAATAATATAACGTCTACAATATAATGAATAAAAGTAGAAAGAAAAGAATAGAATTTATCAGATTAGAGCAAAGTCGTAAACAAAGCTTAGTTACAATTCTAAATTCTATGTTTATCTACACTTGCTGGAAACCAGCAAACTTAGCAACAGGTAACCAGCTACTATCTAATCCTATTTAACTGTATTCACTGGAAAGTAGGGAAAATTTACTGGTAGCCAGCACAAAACCCTTTACTGAGCTACTAATCATTTTAATAAGCTTATTTATATTTCTACTTTATTTAAAAATCTTAGTTAAAAATTATAAAGTGAAGGTTGTCTATTTATAACATTTCATTGTTTTCATAATAATTATTTGATTTATAGTGGTTTAATGTTTGTTTATTTTAATGTATACCTTTATTTATGCATTTGTGTGTTTGTTGGTTTATTTATCTTATAATTTTTATTTAATCTACACATTAATGTTTCTATTACTATCTTCTTTTTATTTTTTTTATACATTTTAAATTTTATCCCTATGTACTTAACCTTCACCTCTTTTAACAAACATTAAATCTTTTTTCTTCTATGACTACATATCTACTCACTTTACTCCACATCATTTCACTTCACTCAATCCTCCATTTTATTCCAAACCAGCTATCCCTCCTGTTAATAAAATAATAACAAAACTCATACCTTCATGTATCCATCATCACTATAATTCCACTCACTATCCCTCCCAAACCACATTAACTGCTCCTCCAAAAATGGTAAGCCTGTTCCCCAATACCAACGTCGTCTTCTCCCTTTGCTCTTCTTCCTTCAACCGAAAATCGACTGGACTTGATAATAATGACACAGTATTGAACAAATCGAACCATTACTAACGGATATCTCGGAAATGGCTGATGAAACAAAAAATATATTTGAAATAAATTGTTTATTTTACAGAGAAGTACGTTTTCATGTAGAAAGTTTTCGTAAAGGTTTACTAGTTTTAAAAGATTATACATTCCTTCTGAATGAAGAGGACTTCGCAGGTTATGTCCAGAAAATTCTATATATATACATTTTATTTGCATTGTAAAAATCTTTTGTGTATAAAATTTTTAATCAAATTCGTTAGACATATTTAAAACAATAAAAAATTTCGAATAATGTTCCATGTAAAGGGTAGTACTTCTTTAAAATTTTCGGATCACATTTTAGGACGATGTTGAAGCTAAATACTAAGTTTGGTATTATCTGACTTTTCGTTTGAGATATGTTTGTAAATAATGCTAAATAAATAAAATAAAGAGTTAACAAAATTATTAAATTTAATATTCTATTCTGTTTGCAGACACAGACAGACCTTTTTTAAATATGCTTCTTTTTATTCAAGGGGACTCAAAACATGTATTTCCGGTGAAATCTAGGTATAGAATTTTTGGGTGGAATCCAATACCTCCTATGTACGTGGTAGAGAAGGTGAAGCTGTATTACCTTTCCTGCATTTGTTTCCTGATGATCTGAAAGCAATGCCATTGTTTAACGGATCCATGTTTTTGCTGTCTCTACTACGTATAGTAGGCAGGGGAAGTATTGTATTTCACCAAAAAACGCCGATAGCGAGATTTTACCGGAAATATATATTTTAATTTAAAAGTATTTTTGGAAACATGTCCGAGTATGTATCTGTTTGTGTGCTGTGTGTCTGTAAACAGATGTGACACGAAGATTTTCAAGAATATACCCTACTCCAACTGCCCTTTGCATGGCACATTTTTCGAAAATACCGTACATTAAAGATATTTACATGACAAACAAAACACATATCTTGAAGGAATTTTGTATAATCTTGAATAGACGAAAACGTACTGCACAGGAAATGTAAAACACACTTTAAAACACTCTATAAAAAGCCCATTTATTTCAAGTAAGCTGTTGGTGACATAGGTAAGCCATTTCTGAGTATGCGTTATTAATGGTTCAAATTGTTGGTTCCTTTGTCATTCTTTAGTCCTTTCAACATCTAGTTGTTTCTCACGATTGCATGGAAAGTGTGGAATTTTAAGGCAGCATATAGCGTCCAGTTCTTAAACATTTGACTATCGCTATTCTCTTTGTATCTATAACGAAATGTGTAATGTAACTATTTCTGCAAAGTTTCATTTGGATAAAAATGTAGTAGATAGAAAAATAGGTTTTATTAAGAGTAGTTTGTACACCCACTAATAAAGTAGAGAAAGTCATATGAATGTATCACATCAGATTTTATGATAAGGCTTCTTATTTTCTCCACTACTTCTATAAGAACTATAGGAAGTGTTGCATTCTATCCAAAAATTCCATAGCGAGTTTTTCATCGGAAATTGACGTTTTGAGTCTCCTGATTCCAAGAAATTTGATTCTATCTGAAAGATTCTGTGTGTGTGTGTGTATGTGTGTGTGTGTGTGTGTGTGTGTGTGTACAGCATCCAAAAGCGAAAAGTTGGATGAATACGAAGTTTGGTATTTAAACTCAGCATCTTTAAAGGATGTCCTGTGCCGTGGCGCAATAGAATAGAGCGTGGTGCTGGTTCCCGGCCACGGAATGTGTCCGCGCTCGATTACTACCATGGGGGTGCGGAATTTAAATCCCGGCTATAGGAGCGGTATCCACTCAGCATCCTGAGGAAACTGAGGAGCTGGGATAGGCACATCAGCTCTCCGTATGGTTTGGATGATCGCCCACCTCTGCCGTGCGTACGTGGGCGTGAGGACGGTAATCGGGTTGGCAGGCCCTTCCATGGGATGTAGCGTTACGGGATTATTAGCTATCTTCAAAGAATGCGGCAGTAAGATTTTCAAGAACATTTCCTATGCTACAACTTCCTTTTCTTCTTCTTATTACACAATGCCTGTTAATCTGTTCCGTTCTCAAACATTTCTTTCCATCTTGTTCTTTTCCTTCCTGCTTGGCAGTATCCTCTAGGTGCATAATTTAATAATAAGTTTTGGTATTTATTCCTCTTTCATCTTCAATATAAATTCTGGCACGTTATTTTTATTTTCGTTAAATTTTTCATTCAATGTGCATGAATTTAGGTTTGCAAATTTCTTTATTTCTTTGTTTTCCTAATAGGATAAATCCTGCTAATGGTCTTAAAAATATCATCTCTGCTGTTTCTATTCTTTTCCTCTCTGTCCTATTCTTGTCTAATTTTCACTTTACTATCATTATTTTATAGAATTTCATTTCTGTGGCTTTTGACGTTTTATTCTTTTATGTCTTTATTGTTCCATTTATTTGCCCTAATTTATTTAAATTTATACTCAGCTCTTCATTATTACTGTATTGTACGTTAAAAACTAGCTAATTAAAGCTTGAAACCAACCTTTATATGGAAAAATGTCTTGTTTTGTTTTCTCAAAAAATGATTCTAACCATATTGATTAAAATACCATTGTTTAAAAAGGTTGCGAATAGCCTCTGAAGTCGTCTTAATTTCGAATGATTTTGTGTAAGTAAACTGCAAGTGACAAACAAAATGCTGCTATACATAACAGCAGATCTCGTTAAAGCACACAATTTATATAAAATAACATTTGTATGGAGTTAATCATATTTCAGATATTCTTTGTTATTGACTTGTACTTTCAAATACTTATACTTTTTGAAGCCGTAAATCGCTATTCGTTTTTCCTCCAGTCATGCACGTAACACAGGAATTCAAAGCCATCACATAGCGATCTGTTTTTTTAAAAATCTGACCATCGCTTTGGACCATTACATCTGCTTATACCTACAATGAAATGTGTAAAGTTGCAGTTAACATTTATCTTGAGTAACAGAAGTAGGAAGAGAAATAAGCTTTTGTAAGAATAGCTTGTACAAGAGTGTGTAGAGATGGTCATCTGAATGCAAAACAAAAGATTTTCTTGTCTTTGGAATACACGCATGAATAAATGGTAATGGGAATCACTTGAAGTACAAACACGCTTCCAAATAATTACACTACCTGCACTATGTGATCAAAAGTATCCGGACATCCCCACAAACACATACGTTTTTCATCTTAGGTGCATTGTGCTGCCACCTACTGCCTGATACTCATTATCCGCGACCTCAGTAGTCATTAGACATAGGTAGTGAAACAGCAGAATGGGACGCTCCGTGGAACTCAGGACTTCGAACGTGGTCAGATGATTGGGTGCCACCTGTGTCAGAAGTCTGTACACGAGATTTCCACACTCCTAAACATCATAGGTCCACTGTTTCTGATGTGATAGTGAAGTGGAAACATGAAGGGACATGTACAGCACAAAAGCGTACAGGCCAACCTCGTCTGTTAACTGACAGAGACCGCCGACATTTGAAGAGGGCCGTAAAGGGTAATAGGCAGACATCTATCCAGACCATCACACAGGAATTCTAAACTGCATCAAGATCCACTCCGAGTACTATAACAGTTAGGCGTGAGGTGAGAAACCTTGGACTCCATGGTCGAGGGCTGCTCATAAGCCACACATCACGCAGGAAAATGCCAAACGACGCTTCGCTTGGTGTAAGGAGCGTCAACATTACACGATTGAACAGTGGCAAAACGTTGTGTGGAGTGACGAATCACAGTACACAATGTGGCGATCCGATGGCAGAGTGTGAGTATGGAGAATACCCGGTGATCGTCATCTGCCAGCGTGTGTAGTACCAAAAGTAAAATTCGGAGGTGGTGATGTTATGGTGTGGTCGTGTTTTTCCTGGGGGGCTTGCACCCCTTGTTGTTTTGCGTGGCACGATCACAACGCAGATCTACATTGATATTTTAAGCACCTTATTGCTTCACAGTGTTGAAGAGTAAAAGTCTGCAACGCTTTTAACGCACGAAGGGATATCTCCACACGCTAAATACGGCGCTCTTGGGCCGCTTGCTACACTGTTGTGCATAAAAGGTGGCCCATTTCCCTAGATCGCCATAGTGTTTATCACTCCGTAAGGTTTTCACCTTCAGTTAATCAAGTTTTTCTCCAATCAGTGATATCAATTCTCTATGTGACTGGTCTGAAAAACAATTCAGATACATTAAAACTAACCAATTAACAATGTTTATATTCTATATGTAATAAAGGGGTGGTTTGGGCATGTCGTCTCTGTGAAAGTGTTTTGCTACGATTGGTACACAATAAAAGGCTAAACAACATAATTTTCGGCCTTCTACAGGAAGGAGTGAAGAATTATTTGCATGCGTGGTTAAACTGAAAGACATTTACATATATAAAAGTTTTCATATGAGAGAGACATGGAGACGAAGGTTAAGTTATTGCTGCTACTAAACGGCAATGAAAAGCGGTGATGAAAATTAAAATATAAGGCTTAAGTTGTAGTATTACCTTTCGGCAGTTCGGGCATACTTTGGAAGAGGTAAAGTACCCTGTCAATCCAGTGGCTAGAATCATACTAGAAAAACAGAGGTGGTCACGTGGCAGGGGGGCTAGATTTTGCCAGTAACAACATAAATAGCTCCGTTCCATTGTGGTCTACATTTTATGCACGCCAGTATGCATACTGACTTTTGCATTTCTTCTTCCGATCTTGCAATTATCAGCTGGTGTTCTGCATATAGAACTGCATGCAGTTATTATTATTATTATTATTATTATTATTATTATTATTATTATTATTATTATTATTATTATTATTAAATTTCATATAAGGAGGTGATGCAAAATTGGATAATGTAAAAGATATTAATGATGTCGGAGGCGCCATGAAGCTGACCATGTGGCGTTTCACATCGTCCTTCTGCAAGGGGTTCCCTCTATTTGGTTTTGTTGTTTATCCTTTCCGCCTCCACCATCCAAGACTGCGTCATTGCTGCCCTGTTTACAGACTAATTGCCTCACTCCATCTTGTTTTCAGCTGACCCAGTTCGTGTTCAACAACAGGCAATAAAAATAAAATTTGCTTCGGTAGCCAAAGAAGAATCCTCCATTTACACTCTGTTTTCAGTTTATTTTATGCCCTTTAGTATCTTCACAAATGTTTTATCTGTTGCTATTCGTCATTTCTACCAGCTTAACATTTCCTACCTCGTTTCCATACTTCAAGTACTTTCTATCTTGGACAATCAGGTGTATACATCCCATTGATGTATGTGAGTAGATTTCTAACAGATTGTCTTGAACTTTTAAAAAAATAAAATGTTTCCTTGTTTAAGCAATATTAGTATACGTTTCCACGCCTATAATTTAATTTTAGTACAGGGCTAAAATATACACAACTTTTCCCCATTTGGAATTCTCACCGGGGAAAGAAATTCGTTGAGCTAGAAGTTATTTGGTTTAATCGAGCTGTGGCAATGTTAGCTTTAACTTTGCTGTTTACTTTGCTCACTTCCAGTGATAACACATTTTGGTCTATGTGATATTTACGCTGTATCCGTTGAAGATAATGAATGGAAACGTTATATTGGAATACATATTCTGCTCAACAATAAATCTGAAGGTCTACAAATAGGACAATGGTGATTTTCTTATGGCTTTTAAGGATGTGTATCACTGGTGGCTCGTGATAAGCGACACAAGAGCCCTTCCTTTAATTTTGGATCATAAATACTTTTTAAATAATGTCTGCACAAATTGTCAACTCAAAAATTCTATATAATTTTAGACGCAAACCCTGGATATTTCAGCAGCCGCATTGTAGTATACAAAAGCACCTTTTCAGGCGAATGCAAACTTGGTGTGTACGTGCGTGTATGTGTGTAGAGAATCGGTCAGGACAAATCCTCTTTATGTCCAGATTTATCAGCAAAGAATGCAGACAACTTTATGTGTGTGCATGTGTCAAGAGAATGGACCATGGCACATTCTTCTTGTGTCCAGGTATATAGGGGTAGATGCTTTTGTTTAAAAGGAGTTATGGCGGACAAGGGGTGCAGTAGCGAAGGTTCATAAGGGCACGCAGAATATTTGGACCTTCATCGCACATGCTCACTGAGTCTGTCCTCCATACTGGAGCACTTAAAGAGGAGCTTCCCTAAGAGATTGGTCGTGATGTTCACGTTATTAGTTCCCATAGCTTTTGAGCCAATGTCTTATGAGCAGGAATAGGAATTTCTAAGCATTAAAGCCAGAACGAAAAGGAAACAAGGTTGAACTATTACTAGAATTTAGGTAGGGATGCGGCCAACCGCAACCCATTCCTCGTACAGTCTGTTAGCACTACCAGACCGGTTTTACTTGCCTGTCAGTAGCCCTTGGTCGCTTTTGTTTACATTCTTTGTACTGATATAGTTCTTGAGTGGAGATAACTGCTTAAGAATTCCTGTCTGCTTATGAGGAACGTAAACTATTAGAAGTTCTTCCACTATAAAGGCAACTCAGCTAACGTATCCATAAATAACATTACGTTTAAAAAAGAGCCAGAATTATCATAAGAGTAAACTTTAATGGTTAGTGAGAAGAGGATCACAGAATGGACTTCATCTATAAACAGAGGGGTTACTGCTTATTGTATCCTTTAAGTTCACTTTTGTTTTTAATACACTGGCACCTCAAACATAGTAACATCACCGACAGTAATGCTTAAATATGCTCCTTTATTCTAAGTATCTATATTTATTGTTAAAAATGATTGTATGTAATTTCTGGATAAGGGTACACGAAGACTGCCTGAGTGGTCTGGTGCTCAGCATGTTAGCTTCCAAAGACCCAGGTTCTATTCCAGGAAGGGAATTTCTTTAGCCAGGATTATTCCCATTCTCCCTAAAGTCTGTAAGCATGAGTGAGAGTGTAAATATGAGTGTGAAATTAATGTTTATGTAAAAACTACAAGAGTAAACAAACCCAAAGATAAACACGATAGTAAAACGAGTCAACATCATTACCGATGAACAATTGTTCCAAAGGCAAAGCCGCCCATATGACAGATGTTAAAAGAAAAAATGAAAAAAGATCTGATGTGTTACACTCACATGACCACCTCTACTTTAGTGCAAACTATTTTTACAAATGCTTATTCTCCGTCTACTTCATGTTAATCTAGATAAACATTTGCAGAAACTGTGTGTGTCTGTGAGCTCAAAAACGAAAAGTTGGATAAATACCAAACTTGGTATTTAGATTCAGTATCTTTCATAGATGCGACACGCAGATTTTCAATAAAATCCCCCCACCCAGACTACGCTTTACATGGAACGTTTTTCGAAAATACTGATATTCTCAAAAATGGCTCTAACGTAGTTGATTAGAATATCATATGTTTAAGATATTTTTAAGCAAATTAAATACATATCATGAATTTTCTTGGAATGTTCCCAAAAATCAGCTTCATTCTGAATGACTTTTGCATAACTGGAAAACCGTAAGAGATAAGACAAAATTTTACTACATAAACAATGTAGATCTCGTTAAAACACCCAACTTATGTGATATAAAAGTTTTTGCCGAGTAAACCATTTTCGAGATATTCCTTGTTATTCTTTTCAATTTTCTTATACCATACTTTTCCTCAAATGGGAATTCGTTATTCGTTTTCTTTCTTTTTTTTGTCCTGGTAATGCAAAGAGAATAGAATACTCCACCAAGCAACCAGCTCTTAAAATATTTGACAATCGCTTAAAGCCTACCATATTCCCCTTGCATCTACAAGAAAATTAACAAGAAGATTAACATCTCAATTTCTCGAATAACATGAAGTAGATGAAGAATAATCATTTGTAAAAAAAGTTTCTACAAGAGTAGAGAAAGTCATGTGAGTGCAACACATCAGATTGATTTAGAATTTCATAAATTTCTTAAAACATTCCATGTAAAGGGTAGTTTGGGATGGGGGTATTTTCTTAAAAATCTTTGTGTCGCATCTTTGGTAGTTCTGAACCTAAATACCAAGTCTGGTGTTTATGCAATTTTTCATTCCTGAGTTACGCTGTTCAAATACCACACACACCCACAGGGACATTTTTCTAAAAATGCTCTTTGTGTATTCAGGGGGCCTCAAAGGTATATTTCCAGTGAAATATCGATATGGTATTTTTGGATGGAATGCAATACCTTCTCTACCTACTAGTTATGGGATAGAGAAAGTTAAAAAATAAAATAATAAGAAACATTTTGTATTGTGTAAATAGAGAAGATCGGTGCATAGATAAGCATAACCAAGTATTAAATTTGTTTACAAAAGATTAATATAAGGATAAAAATGCTAACATTAATCAGGAGTAGGAAAATAATTCGATAGAAAAATTAATGGAAAGAACCGCTGGCAAAGAGGTTCGATGCAGGAATACCGTTTGATGACTACATTCAAGCTAAATGTTTGATAGGTCGATGACGAAAATGAAGGTGACGAAAAGGGAATCATAGAGACTATGTATGCCGAGTGAAGAACGAAAATTGTTACAGTAATTAAGAACAAAGAAGTATTACAGGAAATTGTAAGAATAATTAACTTCGTAAGATGATAGATACCTAAAAATACTATCATAATGAATATTAAAATGAAACACCTCTCGATATTACACAAAGAATGTTCTGCATTAACTACATCTCGTACATTTCTTCATCTCCCACATTTCTGAAAATTACATTTAGAAAGTAAATAATAATACAATTTAAGTAAATTGCTTCGGCAACTATTTCTTAAACTCAGATATTACTAGAGACAAATACCATATTAAATGTTGGCGCACAATATCCCAAATTTCTTTTATATTCACCAAACTCTTAGGTTCAGAACGTCTTTACAAAATATTCATTATTTAATTTTCCATTTATCTATAGATAATCAAAACTTACTTTCTTTGAATTATTCAATAGCTTACAGGTTTTAGCTATTTTCATAAACAGTTGGATCTGCACCCAAGTATTAAATTCACTGGATTGAAAGGTTTTTCTTAAGGTGCTTACTGGTCACATTAGCCATATTTGAGCCGAGATACAAGAAGAAGAAGAGGGCTCACTAACTTTCACAACTACTTAAATTCTTATTTAAACATATTTAAAAACAAAGGCGTCACATAACCATGATGCATAAGTCCAGTATGTTAGCTATTCTTCGATACCAGTGCCTCTTTAATACCGAAAGCATCCACGCCCTATCGACACTTAAGATGGGCATCAGAGATGTACAGCTATATGTAAATTCATTATAGTCAGATGCCGAAGAGAGGAGTTAATTATGTTATGTCGACATCGGCACTAATGCAGCTTTGTTGACTTACTGCACATAGTGGCTGCACCTTTAGAACCCATTAGCAAGCTATGAAGTTTCCTATGAAATGTAATCAGCAAGTGAAAATAAGTTAGAGAATGCAATGGAATAGATCGCGTTAGGTGACCCAACCTGTAAACTTCGATGTGATACACGAGTTCCTTTCAATTCTTCAGATTATTGTCTAATGTTATGATGCATGCGATTGAAACATAAATAAACGTTATATAAAGTACTTGTGCAGTGTTAAATACTTTTAAAAATTAAACGTAAAAGTACAGGTGAGAAAAACCTGGTCTAGCTGGATAGGTATAGATATAGGGTATTCGGCGGAGGCGGACACCTCGTGACCTACAGTGATCTATTATTGAATTGAAATTTAGTTTTATTTATGGACGCTCTTTAACTACGATGGTTCTTAGCGTCCCATTCTATATTGCGCGTGAAAGACCGGAAATTTTGCTCAGAGGCCTCTTTATCAGGCTTGAGGTTTTTTTACGTGCGACAAGTGACCACCGGCTTTACTTCCGTTCCTAAGGAAGCCATGTTAAAGATTGTTACGCCCGTAAAAACTCCACCGCCCTCCGCCGGGTTTGAACCCTCGACCTCGGAAACTAGAGGCTAGCATGATAACCACTACATCACAGAATGGCTACAATACCCCAAGAGGAGGAATGGGGTGAATGAAACATAAGAGGCTACAGGCCGTAGGCAGTCGGCCACAGAGACGCGCGTAAGTCCCTAAAATTTCCAAGCTCACGGATCCTTTCCACTGCTGGAGCCGCCATGAGAGGACGACGAACGATACGCCAATCAAACAGTCATCTGCTGTCCACGTGGAATACTGTTCCCATTGAGCATGAATCCACGTCACTAACCGGCATCGCTATACACCACGAAACCTAGAAGCACGCCTAAATAATGAGGAGAAAACGGAATGAAAGGAAAATGAGAGAAAGTAAATCGTGGTAGAAAAGAAACTACCCCAGCATTCACCTGCCAATCCCGGAGAAACCATGAGAAATTCACGGAAGAGATTGGCCGTCCCCGGGTATTCAACTCGGGTCCGAATACGTCGCACACGCTACCGCGACGCCACCTCGCTCGTTAGCTGAATAAGTGCACTGTCGTGCCTAAAAAGTGGTCTATTCCCCTAGATCATAGTGTTTTTCTCCTCGCAAGGTTTCCATCTTCATGTAAGCAACGTTTGACTGCAACCGTCCGTTATCTCTACGTGACTGGTCTGAAAAACAATTCCAGGGCATATAAATAACCAATTAAGATGTTTATAATCCATGTGAAATGGAGGGGTGGTTCGGTTACCGTTCTATGAAAGTTTCGCTACGATTGGCACACAACGAAAGGCTAAACCAATTACTAATAAATCGACCTTCTAGAGAAAGCAGTGAATAATTATTGATGTCTGGTTAAACTAAATGACAGCTACAACATTTACGTATATGAGAGCCTTCATCAGAGACTTGGAGACGAAGGTTAAGTCATTGCTGCTACTAAACGGCAATAAGAAAACCAGCATTAAAAACGGTATGTAGCATGAAAATAAAGGTTTTAGTTTTAACGTTACCCTTCGGCAGGTCGGCCATACCTACTTTGTCAATCCAGCGGCTAGAATTATGCTCAAAAAACAGAGTGGTCAAACTGATAGTGGTGTGGCTAAATTTTGTCAGTACCAACATAAACAGCTCCGTTCCATCATGGGCCACATTTTATGCACGCCAGTATACATGCAATGTCTCCCAACTGCAGCTAATGGAGGTTATTGATACGGATCGTAGAATATGTATGTATATTGTTACCCTTTGAACGAACCGATGAGTCTAAAGTCTAGTTATCTGGCATTAGTCTTTGCAGAGTAAACAAAGCCACGAAAAGAGTGCTACTCTGGCAACTTACCCCAACTAAAATTGGAACTGGAGCCCTTCGGATTGTTTTGTAGACATAGTTACCATTACATCATGAAGATATGAACAACATAATATCACAAAGTGTCATACTTAGTACGTACAAGTTTAGATCAAAAATTTACCTAATCGGTAGTTTAAAGTATGAAGACGCAAAGCTACCTGCGGGCCGCCGGTAAGCCCTCTCCTTTCTGCATGTTCTAGTAGCCTCCCTTTCTAGAACATCCGCTTTGTATGCAAGTCCTACATAAGGGGCTGCTCTTGCCCGAAAAGGCGAGTTCAGTCAGTGAAGAAGTTACGAAGTTAACTGCAGTCAAGCAGTCCAAGAGTATGGACAGTTCAGATTGGACAGTGCCAAGTACAGTTCATTTGAGTTTCGATTCGACAGATCAGTGGTGTTCTGTTCTGAGTGCGTCAAAAGTATCTCAAGTGTAAATGTGTGTTACGCTGAGCACTTAAGTGAGAAATAAAGTGCGTTTAGCAGTACCTACGTTCTCACTTGTTACAATACTATATTTGTTCTTGATTATACTAAGGTACAGTCTAAAACGAGATGCAACATAGTTACATTTTAAGCCAATTTTCAATGTATACCTTTGTATCACTCATTTCCTTTTAAGAACAAAGGTATAGCTTACACCAAATGCAAATCCTCTAGAATCTGACATAATTCTACACGGTGCAGAAGCATTTGGTAACGCCTTCCATATACAAGCTAACATGGCATTACCCAGTTATATATCCGAGAAAATCACGAGATGAGTTTTTCCTCTTCTGTTAACTGCATTAGATGACAGAAAACCTATTTCAGTCAGCTTCTTAGTTTCAATTTGCTTGAAATTTATCTTGACTAAGTATACAATTTAGTTTTCCTGAAATAATTTTCTAACATTTTATCTAATTATTTCACTACGTATTTGATCTATTGTTCATCAAGTACGAAAAACGTCGTTTCAGATGGCAGTAATTTTATTCAGGATTGTGAGCTGTTGCGCCACTCAAAGTTTATTTTTAACACCTTAATTTGTCAGTACGTTTGATATTTATTATTACTATTTTAGCGTAACATCTTTCTACACTGAAAGATAATTTTACTTTTTGACTTTAAATTTAAATTTTTTTTAGAGATCTCGTTTAAATTAAACGTATATGTTTGCAATTTATTCAGTTCTTTCAAACAACAACTTGATCGTTCACATGCTATACTGAATTAAACAAATACTACTCCTCCAGCCTGTCTAAGTTCATGAATTTTTAATAGCACTGTAGGAATCGCAGAATTTGATGGTGGGTGGCGGATAGTGGTGGTCAGTGCAAAACCCAATTAGAAGCATACCACCTTGCGGCGTTGTGCTGTTATGACGCTGTGAATTTAGTTACAAGTAGCTTGTATTTGGGGGTTCTAGCACAAAACCGACACAAGTAACATGTCTTTAATTGGGTTTAATTGATTTTAATTGGGTTTAATTGGTGTTTCGTGCAAAGCCGACCCAAGTAGCATGAGTCTTCTAGCACAGGTCACGTGATCTTTGGTATTGGAAGGGTCTTTAATTGTTTCAATTGGTCTTTCGTGCAAAGCCGACCCAAGTAGCATGAGTCCTCTAGCACAGGTCACATGATCTTTGGTATTGGAAGGGTCTTTAATTGTTTCAATTGGTCTTTCAGGCAAAGGGGACCTATAGTGCATGAGTCTTCTAGCACAGGTCACGTGATCTTTGGTATTGGAAGGGTCTTTAATTGTTTCAATTGGTCTTTCAGGCAAAGCCGACCCAAGTAGCATGAGTCTTCTAGCACAGGCCACGTGATCTTTGGTATTGGAAGGGTCTTTAATTGTTTCAATTGGTCTTTCGTGCAGGACCCGACCTAAAGTGTATGAGAGTTCACCATCAAAACAAGGATACTGGCGAGTTGACAGTTTGTCATTCCCGGCCACGTGGAGGGCTTTACTTGAAGAAGCATTTAAAAAAAGTCTCCTCCTCGGCTTTGGGTGAGGGAGGTAATCAAAATAATGTGTGCATTTCCAGTCAGCTATGAGACATGATTCACCCCTATAAAGTACACAGCGTTAATTCTAATCATATACATCAAATAAAAAAATACAAGTTTCAATTTTTGTGGCGAACGCTCCTAACAACTGTAAATGTTTAAAAAAAATCGAAAGGTTTAATTTTCACCATCCTACCGAGACTTGTTGCTTTGAACGGGCCGATAACACGCTTGTGTTATCCTCTAAAATGCAACAAGAGGGTTCTGAAAGTTATCGTAGAAATGGCTAGTATACGATGTTCGCTAACTAAAGCACACCTCCTTATTACAATGAGAAATTTCGCAAATTAGAATCACAAGCGATGACAAAATATTGGAATATTTAGCTTTAAAGGTTAACAAGCGTCACTCTGTACTTAAATACCCTGATAAGAACGCTAAACCTTCTGTTAGTGGCATACATGGATTAGAAATTCTGTATACCAATTTTTGGAGCACAGACTATACAGCCCCGCATGTTATTGCCTGGGAGGGAGATCGATACTCTGTCTCCCCTTCTGTATACAATTTAGCGGCTATTGACTCACCCTCGCTTATAAGGACAATTGGGGGAGATGGTCATCTATTTACGGTATTGATTTTTCTCCGCCAGCTTCCCCACTCATATAAGAACTCCCACAACATTGTAAAAGTTCGCTTTATCTACGACAGATGCCAGAAGGTTACAGAACTAGCATTTATATTTCATATCTGGCACTATAGATACCAGCAGCATACGATCCGCTATTGATTTTTTCATTAAAACTACCGGAGATTCAAACACACATTAATTTATAAGGAAAAAAAGTTTCTTTATAGAGATAGCTAATTACAGTGTTACAAGCTGTATGTACAGTGAAATAAAATCGAATCGCATTTAAAAAAAATTCTCATATGTTACACTCACATGACTTTCTCTACTCTTGTACAAACTTGAGTGGGCTGCCATGTGATGCACTCCATTCTCTTTACATGCCTAAGACATAAAAAAATGAATAACGAATTCGAGAAAAAATATAATTATTGGGGAATTTAAGGGAATAACAAGCAATATCTCGAAAATAGTTCTCAATAAAACAGGGGGCCTCAAAACATAAATATCCGGTAAAATCTCGGTATCCAATTTTCGCGTGGAATACAATACTTCCCTTACTTACTCTACATAGTAGAGAAATTTAAAATACTTAGTTATAACAACGGGAAAGATGGCATATCTTTTTTCCCACGAGGTGTATGATTCATACAAGGTAATTGAACAATGTCTTGTTATTTAATTAACAGTACACCAAAAGGCAGACCATCTTTTACAGAATAACTTAAGTCATTTCCGGAACACGTGTATGCTTTTTAGAAAGAAATATCTAAATGATACCTTCATTCTAATGTAGGTTCAAGGCATTAGTGGATTGATCATTTCCTGCATTATTTCAACAAGAGCACATAAAAAATATATTACGTAAAGATGATTCAGCGTTCGATTTCATACTGAACTAAAGCTTGAAACAAATATTCAGTTTTCAGAACGCTAAAGTACGATTGAAAAGGAATATATACGTTAAATCAACTTCCATTTCCACGTAACGGATTACGACAAAACTAGAAGAGAAAGACAAAAGTAGACTAGAAAATGAGAAAGCAAGCGTAAATAGTAGTAATTATTTGGGGACTTTAGCTACTTTCAACTGCAACTTATTTTAACTCAAGCAACCTTAAGACAGGTCTTCTATTAGCTAATTTTATAATTAAATAAAACAATTAATGTTTGAAAATACTTCATTAACATACTAATTAACAAAAATTAACTTAACTCTGAATTTTTCGTTGAAACTCTGTAATCTGCTATAAAATAGCTTGCATAATATATAAAAAATACTCTTACGACATACAAAAAGCTTAACATACTTAAAGCTTAACCTCGAATGTCAACAACTGAAAAAAAATTGAAAAGCGGTAATATGCCAGAAAATGGAGTATAGAATATAGGGAAATTATCCTTTTCTTCATTCATCAAGTTTACATGCCTAAATGATTATTTCCAGACAAGACGCCAGTGAAGAAGAAATACCAGTTCAGCGCCTGCGCTGGTATTATTATCTATTTACTGGGAGGTATATGGACGGTCTCCACTTCAACTCCAGACATGGTCAAACTTTAATGTTTAAAACACTTTTGAGCTATGGCACTTAGACATGCTTGACAAGTGCATTAAATTTTACAGCACTAATTGGAATGTTCCGAATAACTAGGCAAGTGTCCCTATGATTTGTATCTCGGAATGGTAAAACATAAATGTTTAACTGCTAAACAACTGTGATACTCGCGTGGGATAATAATAATCCTACAGCATTATATGGATATATTGGAGGGGGTTCTCAGGTATACGAGATCCAGATCGAGTTTTATCTTCGTTCTTTCTCTCTTTCTTGATGTACATACATACATACAGACATATCCACACACATACAGACATACACACAGCCAAACACCTCCCCAAAACACACTGCCAGGTACGAAGACTTACGAATATATCCGAACATACACATACATACCGACTCATTCACGCAGATAAATACTCACAAACAAGCAGACTCAGAGATACTCACACACAAATCAAAACAAGCAGACTCAGAGATATACATACACACACATATACTTCCAAACATCAGGAATGAGCGAAGACCTTCGAGCACACTCGAATACATGTACAGGCAATATACACACAGGAACATACCAAACACCAACAGAGAGAGACGCTCTTACCTATAAGCAGGGGGGGCTCTGTTATAATATAGCTTCATATATGAGAGGCTCTGTCTTTAGATGATTGTATTGATTAATGTAGCGTTGAAGATGACGGGAATTGCGGGATTAGGGAGCTATGGTATTAATGGAGTTATGTGGTGGCGGTGGCGAATGTATAGAGTTACGGTGCTGATGGAGGCACGCGATGGTCATGGACGTATAAGTTAATGTACTTGTAAGTGTGAAGGATTATTTGTGATGGTGGTGATAGGAGGCGATGAGGATGGTTATATTGTCGGGAAGGCTTTTGGAAATGATGGCGGTGATGAGAGGTGGTGTTCATTGTTTCGCTGATGCTGATTCTTTTTTTGTGTGTAGAAGGGCACACATTCATTACGAAGAAATACACTAACACTGTAAAACATACCGAATTGTTGCGAGTAGCACAAAACTTTTATCAGTGTATAAAATGGTTTCAATGTCCTTACAACATCTTAGAATACTTATAAAGCTGCAAACGGTATCGAATTCCTTTTAAAGTGTTCAAAGTTCTCGATTTACGAGAACATTTAAGTGATGCATGGATCCAATGAAGCTAGGACAGGCTCTCCATTCAGCATATAAGAGACTTCACCTAGATTAGGCTAGGAGCGGTAAAGCCAAGATAGCGTATATTGTGTAAAGCCACTTTAGGTTAGACTGGTTGAGGTCATGATAGGGGTCACAGATAATTAGAGGACGGGCTAGTTTATAGCTTTAAGTTATGATCGCTTGAATAGATGATGGGGGGCTACTGACTAAGATTGAGACACGTTAACATGCACGTCATCGAGCTAGGCTAGCTAATAGCAGCCTGGACGTGAATCCTGCTTATACTATCTTAGGATAGGTTAGGATATTCAGTGCTAGCTAAGGACTGGCTTGTTGGACAGATTATAAGAAATGGTATCATATTAGGCTAGATAATTACTGGGCAGAATACATAACGCTAGGATAGTCTGGGAACAGGTTGAGTTAGGCTCGCACGATTGTCCGAGTTTGAAGAACAGGCTAGCATAGAATGTCTTAGGAATGGATTCGTCATGATTGTTATGGTTGGCTGCGTTTCACGGTTAAGTTATTTACGTTAGTGGCTACGTTTACTGGTTACGTTGGTTAAGTTTAGTGGTTACAATGGTTACGTTTAGTGGTTACGTTTACTGGTTACGTTGGTTACGTTTACTGGTTACGTTGGTTACGTTTACTGGTTACGTTTAGTGGTTACGTTTACTGGTTACGTTTAGTGGTTACGTTTAGTGGTTACGTTGGTTACGTTTAGTGGTTACGTTGGTTACGTTTAGTGGTTACGTTTACTGGTTACGTTGGTTACGTTTACTTGTTACGTTGGTTACGTTTACTGGTTACGTTGGTTACGTTTACTGGTTACGTTGGTTACGTTTACTGGTTACGTTGGTTACGTTGGTTACGTTTAGTGGTTACGTTTACTGATTACGTTGGTTACGTTTACTGGTTACGTTGGTTACGTTTACTGGTTACGTTGGTTACGTTTACTGGTTACGTTTACTGTTTACGTTGGTTACGTTTACTGGTTACGTTAGTTACGTTTTGGCTAGGTTGGACGATGCCAAGATAGATAATGAAAGGATCTTTCAGAGCAGGTAAGGCAGGGATAGATTGGCTTAGGATGGTCGCTTGTGGCTAGGTTAGACTACTCCAAAATACCTAAAACTAACCAATTCAGGGATTGTGCCTATCGGTCTCACATGTTAACTACTTAACATATAGAAGCTTACAAAATTTAGAAAAAAGGACTGAAAGTATATATATTTATTCTAATAATGGATAAGAAATGCTCATAAAGTATCAAAATCAGTGGAAAATACATTAACTCTTGAAATTAGAATAAATACTTGCTTTAATGCACTGACTTACAAATGAAATTCCACTCTCCATATTACAATAGCATCCTAAAAGCATGTCACAATACCTCATTCACATCTTAAAATACACTGAAAGAGGCTCAAATTCTCTTACCAGAAACTTTGAAAATAGCTGCAGCGCGCCTAAAGAACCCTCAGAATACTGTAAAGATCTGAGGCAATATCATGAACATAACAGCTCCTACTTATAAAACCGTTCATAATTTTCCAAAAACCTGTGTCTAATAGCTCATAAACGCCAGCTAAATGCTCTACAGTTCCTATTCCAGTGGCTAAAATGCAAGCAAACATTTCTAAAAATACACTACAATGCCTGTTACAGGATGAAAAATATATTCGAAATACCTACATCAATCCCTCCGTCTGTATTTTGAAAGATACTTTAAAAAACATCATAAAGCATATTCAAAATGTTCTGAAAATCTTAAAAAAGATGCATCAATATCCTGAAAATGAATGCTACTACTTTAAGAAACATCTAAAATTCCCATTCAAGTATATCGGGATGTCCTTAAAGCCTGTACTCATATCTAATTCCATAGGCTGGAATACCTTTAAAGAGTCACAAACACTCCTAGCACGAGCTTTGAAAACGTCTTGAAAATTGTCACAATACCTTAAAAGAGCATAAAATGGCTCCACATAATCTAAAAAACCCCAGTATTTCTAAAAGCCCTTCAGGACACTCTAATGACATAAAAATACACGCTACACTTCTAAAAAGCCATTCAGGATCAGAACCATAAACAATACACATAAAAGTGTCAAGAGCATCTAAATACACTGTAAAATACGTCAAAATGCTAAAAAAGACCCTTAACGATAGCATGAAATACATGGCGTAATTTCTAAAACCCTCGCACATAAATAGTTCACTGACAATACCATGAAGATAACTGCACCTCACTGTAAAAGAGTATCCTAGTGACCTATACAATACAGCTAAAATACCTGCCACTATTTATAAAACCCATCAGCACTCGCCAAAGACTTGGACTGACCTAATTAAAATACATTCTCTTGTCTATAGAACCATCAGACTAGGCTTAAATGCTCAAAATATATGTATTAAACCTAAAATACACAAAGGATAAAATCTAAACATCAGGCTTTATTAGGAATAGGGGCAGAGGCTAGAAAGGCAAATCAAAAGAAACACTTAAGTCAATGGTGAAAATATCTTTATTGAGAATTATTATTATTTGATTTTACATTAAGCAAACACTAGAGCATTGAACAGAAGCAAACAAAATTTTAACACACTCATTCATTCAAATGCGAAAGCTCTTTATTATACAGAGTTCAGTCTCAATCATGCTATAATCCCAGTGCTCTTCAATACTTGGATGATCTTATTAATCTCAATAGAAAAGTCGTTTTTACCAGCTTCATGCGACATCATTAACAGTCTTAGCTGGTGTACTAAGTCATTAGGATCTGTACAGGGATATAAAATCTCGATATTCGCATTGGATACATCACCCACACTGGACGAGTTAACACTAAAATGTTTATTTTCACTCAGGTGATTATTCAGAGTTTCATCATCCAAAGACACTGCTCTTCTCACATCTAACATCCCTGGTCTTGAAGAGATTTCAGTAGCACTCAGGGGTGATCCAAGCGCTTCACAGCTTAACTCTAACATCCCTGGCCTTGAATAGATTTCAGCATCACTTACGGGAGTTCTAAGTATTGCACACTTCAATGATTCATTACTACATCTTTGCCGGTGTTGTTTAAGTCTTGAAATAGATCTGTTTTTTTAAAAATCCTACTGCACATACGACACTTGACAGAACGACTCTTCTCATGGGTAATATAGGAAAAATGAAGCTTTTCGTAAGCTGGCTGTATTTGAATGTCAATAAGGGAATCCATGATTGTTCTAGAATATCATATACTGTATATGATTTCGAAGCTGCAGCCGCATATGTCATCAGGAGACTGTAGAATTATTTGCTTATTTCCTAATTTTATCGGTAATCTCACATCATTGATAACCATAAACCTTACAGTCAAGTTATATAAGAAACGGGACTATGACAGAATTCCACATTAATTGCAGCTACTCCATTAATTACGTAAGCTCACCATGCATGAAATGAAGTCTACCCTTACTTGTAATATTGGAGGATATATGACGCAACCTCATTGAATATGTTAGCACTCGAATATGCAATGTTTCAAGGCTAGAAGGTCACCCATACAGATCTTCCTATGAAGAAGCATACTACAGGGAAAGTGAGCAGTACACAAGTTGAATATTTCGAGACATGCTGAGGTCCCTAACGTTTCCAGGCTATAACATCTCACTTTACAAGTCCCCAATGTAACGACTCATTCCACATAGCAAGAGGAGAGGAGAGTCAACGAGGATTAACCAAGCATTTAGAAGGTATGGAAATACTTTGACTACATTTAGAAGGTATGGAAATACTTTGACTACATTTAGAAGGTATAGAAATACTTTGACTACATTTAGAAGGCATGGAAATACTTTGACTACATTTAGAAGGTATGGAAATACATTGACTACATTTAGAATGTATGGAAATACTTTGACTACATTTAGAAGGTATGGCAATATATTGGTTACATTTACAAGATATGGGAATATTTTGGTTAATTTGGTAGGTATATGGTATTATCTTATTACATTTAAGGACTTCACAAAATGCTCGGTTGATCCTCGTTGACTCTCCTCTCCTCTTGCTATGTGGAATGAGTCGTTACATTGGGGACTTGTAAAGTGAGATGTTATAGCCTGGAAACGTTAGGGACTTCAGCATGTCTCGAAATATTCAACTTGTGTACTGCTCACTTTCCCTGTAGTATGCTTCTTCATAGGAAGATCTGTATGGGTGACCTTCTAGCCTTGAAACATTGCATATTCGAGTGCTAACATATTCAATGAGGTTGCGTCATATATCCTCCAATATTACAAGTAAGGGTAGACTTCATTTCATGCATGGTGAGCTTACGTAATTAATGGAGTAGCTGCAATTAATGTGGAATTCTGTCATAGTCCCGTTTCTTATATAACTTGACTGTAAGGTTTATGGTTATCAATGATGTGAGATTACCGATAAAATTAGGAAATAAGCAAATAATTCTACAGTCTCCTGATGACATATGCGGCTGCAGCTTCGAAATCATATACAGTATATGATATTCTAGAACAATCATGGATTCCCTTATTGACATTCAAATACAGCCAGCTTACGAAAAGCTTCATTTTTCCTATATTACCCATGAGAAGAGTCGTTCTGTCAAGTGTCGTATGTGCAGTAGGATTTTAAAAAAACAGATCTATTTCAAGACTTAAACAACACCGGCAAAGATGTAGTAATGAATCATTGAAGTGTGCAATACTTAGAACTCCCGTAAGTGATGCTGAAATCTATTCAAGGCCAGGGATGTTAGAGTTAAGCTGTGAAGCGCTTGGATCACCCCTGAGTGCTACTGAAATCTCTTCAAGACCAGGGATGTTAGATGTGAGAAGAGCAGTGTCTTTGGATGATGAAACTCTGAATAATCACCTGAGTGAAAATAAACATTTTAGTGTTAACTCGTCCAGTGTGGGTGATGTATCCAATGCGAATATCGAGATTTTATATCCCTGTACAGATCCTAATGACTTAGTACACCAGCTAAGACTGTTAATGATGTCGCATGAAGCTGGTAAAAACGACTTTTCTATTGAGATTAATAAGATCATCCAAGTATTGAAGAGCACTGGGATTATAGCATGATTGAGACTGAACTCTGTATAATAAAGAGCTTTCGCATTTGAATGAATGAGTGTGTTAAAATTTTGTTTGCTTCTGTTCAATGCTCTAGTGTTTGCTTAATGTAAAATCAAATAATAATAATTCTCAATAAAGATATTTTCACCATTGACTTAAGTGTTTCTTTTGATTTGCCTTTCTAGCCTCTACCCTATTCATAATAAAGCCTGATGTTTAGATTTTATCCTTTGTGTATTTTAGGTTTAATACATATATTTTGAGCATTTAAGCCTAGTCTGATGGTTCTATAGACAAGAGAATGTATTTTAATTAGGTCAGTCCAAGTCTTTGGAGTATGCTGATGGGTTTTATAAATAGTGGCAGGTATTTTAGCTGTATTGTATAGGTCACTAGGATACTATTTTACAGTGAGGTGCAGTTATCTTCATGGTATTGTCAGTGAACTATTTATGTGCGAGGGTTTTAGAAATTACGCCATGTATTTCATGCTATCGTTAAGGGTCTTTTTTAGCATTTTGACGTATTTTACAGTGTATTTAGATGCTCTTGACACTTTTATGTGTATTGTTTATGGTTCTGATCCTGAATGGCTTTTTAGAAGTGTAGCGTGTATTTTTATGTCATTAGAGTGTCCTGAAGGGCTTTTAGAATTACTGGGTTTTTTAGATTATGTGGAGCCATTTTATGCTCTTTTAAGGTGTTGTGACAATTTTCAAGACGTTTTCAAAGCTCGTGCTAGGAGTGTTTGTGACTCTTTAAAGGTATTCCAGCCTATGGAATTAGATATGAGTACAGGCTTTAAGGACATGCCGATATACTTGAATGGGAATTTTAGATGTTTCTTAAAGTAGTAGCATTCATTTTCAGGATATTGATGCATCTTTTTTAAGATTTTCAGAACATTTTGAATATGCTTTATGATGTTTTTTTAAAGTATCTTTCAAAATACAGACGGAGGGATTGATGTCGGTATTTCGAATATATTTTTCATCCTGTAACAGGCATTGTAGTGTATTTTTAGAAATGTTTGCTTGCATTTTAGCCACTGGAATAGGAACTGTAGAGCATTTAGCTGTCGCTTATGAGCTATTAGACACAGGTTTTTGGAAAATTATGAACGGTTTTATAAGTAGGAGCTGTTATGTTCATGATATTGCCTCAGATCTTTACAGTATTCTGAGGGTTCTTTAAGCGCGCTGCAGCTATTTTCAAAGTTTCTGGTAAGAGAATTTGAGCCTCTTTCAGTGTATTTTAAGATGTGAATGAGGTATTGTGACATGCTTTTAGGATGCTATTGTAATATGGAGAGTGGAATTTCATTTGTAAGTCAGTGCATTAAAGCAAGTATTTATTCTAATTTCAAGAGTTAATGCATTTTCCACTGATTTTGATACTTTATGAGCATTTCTTATCCATTATTAGAATAAATATATATACTTTCAGTCCTTTTTTCTAAATTTTGTAAGCTTCTATATGTTAAGTAGTTAACATGTGAGACCGATAGGCACAATCCCTGAATTGGTTAGTTTTAGGTATTTTGGAGTAGTCTAACCTAGCCACAAGCGACCATCCTAAGCCAATCTATCCCTGCCTTACCTGCTCTGAAAGATCCTTTCATTATCTATCTTGGCATCGTCCAACCTAGCCAAAACGTAACTAACGTAACCAGTAAACGTAACCAACGTAAACAGTAAACGTAACCAGTAAACGTAACCAACGTAACCAGTAAACGTAACCAACGTAACCAGTAAACGTAACCAACGTAATCAGTAAACGTAACCACTAAACGTAACCAACGTAACCAACGTAACCAGTAAACGTAACCAACGTAACCAGTAAACGTAACCAACGTAACCAGTAAACGTAACCAACGTAACAAGTAAACGTAACCAACGTAACCAGTAAACGTAACCACTAAACGTAACCAACGTAACCACTAAACGTAACCACTAAACGTAACCAGTAAACGTAACCACTAAACGTAACCAGTAAACGTAACCAACGTAACCAGTAAACGTAACCAACGTAACCAGTAAACGTAACCACTAAACGTAACCATTGTAACCACTAAACTTAACCAACGTAACCAGTAAACGTAGCCACTAACGTAAATAACTTAACCGTGAAACGCAGCCAACCATAACAATCATGACGAATCCATTCCTAAGACATTCTATGCTAGCCTGTTCTTCAAACTCGGACAATCGTGCGAGCCTAACTCAACCTGTTCCCAGACTATCCTAGCGTTATGTATTCTGCCCAGTAATTATCTAGCCTAATATGATACCATTTCTTATAATCTGTCCAACAAGCCAGTCCTTAGCTAGCACTGAATATCCTAACCTATCCTAAGATAGTATAAGCAGGATTCACGTCCAGGCTGCTATTAGCTAGCCTAGCTCGATGACGTGCATGTTAACGTGTCTCAATCTTAGTCAGTAGCCCCCCATCATCTATTCAAGCGATCATAACTTAGAGCTATAAACTAGCCCGTCCTCTAATTATCTGTGACCCCTATCATGACCTCAACCAGTCTAACCTAAAGTGGCTTTACACAATATACGCTATCTTGGCTTTACCGCTCCTAGCCTAATCTAGGTGAAGTCTCTTATATGCTGAATGGAGAGCCTGTCCTAGCTTCATTGGATCCATGCATCACTTAAATGTTCTCGTAAATCGAGAACTTTGAACACTTTAAAAGGAATTCGATACCGTTTGCAGCTTTATAAGTATTCTAAGATGTTGTAAGGACATTGAAACCATTTTATACACTGATAAAAGTTTTGTGCTACTCGCAACAATTCGGTATGTTTTACAGTGTTAGTGTATTTCTTCGTAATGAATGTGTGCCCTTCTACACACAAAAAAAGAATCAGCATCAGCGAAACAATGAACACCACCTCTCATCACCGCCATCATTTCCAAAAGCCTTCCCGACAATATAACCATCCTCATCGCCTCCTATCACCACCATCACAAATAATCCTTCACACTTACAAGTACATTAACTTATACGTCCATGACCATCGCGTGCCTCCATCAGCACCGTAACTCTATACATTCGCCACCGCCACCACATAACTCCATTAATACCATAGCTCCCTAATCCCGCAATTCCCGTCATCTTCAACGCTACATTAATCAATACAATCATCTAAAGACAGAGCCTCTCATATATGAAGCTATATTATAACAGAGCCCCCCCCCCTGCTTATAGGTAAGAGCGTCTCTCTCTGTTGGTGTTTGGTATGTTCCTGTGTGTATATTGCCTGTACATGTATTCGAGTGTGCTCGAAGGTCTTCGCTCATTCCTGATGTTTGGAAGTATATGTGTGTGTATGTATATCTCTGAGTCTGCTTGTTTTGATTTGTGTGTGAGTATCTCTGAGTCTGCTTGTTTGTGAGTATTTATCTGCGTGAATGAGTCGGTATGTATGTGTATGTTCGGATATATTCGTAAGTCTTCGTACTTGGCAGTGTGTTTTGGGGAGGTGTTTGGCTGTGTGTATGTCTGTATGTGTGTGGATATGTCTGTATGTATGTATGTACATCAAGAAAGAGAGAAAGAACGAAGATAAAACTCGATCTGGATCTCGTATACCTGAGAACCCCCTCCAATATATCCATATAATGCTGTAGGATTATTATTATCCCACGCGAGTATCACAGTTGTTTAGCAGTTAAACATTTATGTTTTACCATTCCGAGATACAAATCATAGGGACACTTGCCTAGTTATTCGGAACATTCCAATTAGTGCTGTAAAATTTAATGCACTTGTCAAGCATGTCTAAGTGCCATAGCTCAGAAGGTTTTTAAACATTAAAGTTTGACCATGTCTGGAGTTGAAGTGGAGACCGTTGATATACCTCCCAGTAAATAGATAATAATACCAGCGCAGGCGCTGAACTGGTATTTCTTCTTCACTGGCGTCTTGTCTGGAAATAATCATTTAGGCATGTAAACTTGATGAATGAAGAAAAGGATAATTTCCCTATATTCTATACTCCATTTTCTGGCATATTACCGCTTTTCAATTTTTTTCAGTTGTTGACATTCGAGGTTAAGCTTTAAGTATGTTAAGCTTTTTGTATGTCGTAAGAGTATTTTTTATATATTATGCAAGCTATTTTAAAGCAGATTACAGAGTTTCAACGAAAAATTCAGAGTTAAGTTAATTTTTGTTAATTAGTATGTTAATGAAGTATTTTCAAACATTAATTGTTTTATTTAATTATAAAAGTAGCCAATAGAAGACCTGTCTTAAGGTTGCTTGAGTTAAAATATGTTGCAGTTGAAAGTAGCTAAAGTCCCCAAATAACTACTACTATTTGCGCTTGCTTTCTCATTTTCTAGTCTACTTTTGTCTTTCTCTTCTAGTTTTGTCGTAATCCGTTACGTGGAAATGGAAGTTGATTTAACGTATATATTCCTTTTCAATCGTACTTTAGCGTTCTGAAAACTGAATATTTGTTTCAAGCTTTAGTTCAGTATGAAATCGAACGCTGAATCATCTTTACGTAATATATTTTTTATGTGCTCTTGTTGAAATAATGCAGGAAATGATCAATCCACTAATGCCTTGAACCTACATTGGAATGAAGGTATCATTTAGATATTTCTTTCTAAAAAGCATACACGTGTTCCGGAAATGACTTAAGTTATTCTGTAAAAGATGGTCTGCCTTTTGGTGTACTGTTAATTAAATAACAAGACATTGTTCAATTACCTTGTATGAATCATACACCTCGTGGGAAAAAAGATATGACATCTTTCCCGTTGTTATAACTAAGTATTTTAAATTTCTCTACTATGTAGAGTAAGTAAGGGAAGTATTGTATTCCACGCGAAAATTCGATACCGAGATTTCACCGGATATTTATGTTTTGAGGCCCCCTGTTTTATTGAGAACTATTTTCGAGATATTGCTTGTTATTCCCTTAAATTCCCCAATAATTATATTTTTTCTCGAATTCGTTATTCATTTTTTATGTCTTAGGCATGTAAAGAGAATGGAGTGCATCACATGGCAACCCACTCAAGTTTGTACAAGAGTAGAGAAAGTCATGTGAGTGTAACATATGAGAATTTTTTTTAAATGCGATTCGTTTTTATTTCACTGTACATACAGCTTGTAACACTGTAATTAGCTATCTCTATAAAGAAACCTTTTTTTCCTTATAAATTAATGTGTGTTTGAATCTCCTGTAGTTTTAATGAAAAAATCAATAGCGGATCGTATGCTGCTGGTATCTATAGTGCCAGATATGAAATATAAATGCTAGTTCTGTAACCTTCTGGCATCTGTCGTAGATAAAGCGAACTTTTACAATGTTGTGGGAGTTCTTTCTGTCGTAGATAAAGCGAACTTTTACAATGTTGTGGGAGTTCTTATATGAGTGGGGAAGCTGGCGGAGAAAAATCAATACCGTAAATAGGTGACCATCTCCCCCAATTGTCCTTATAAGCGAGGGTGAGTCAATAGCCGCTAAATTGTATACAGAAGGGGAGACAGAGTTTCGATCTCCCTCCCAGGCAGTAACATGCGGGGCTGTATAGTCTGTGCTCCAAAAATTGGTATACAGAATTTCTAATCCATGTATGCCACTAACAGAAGGTTTAGCGTTCTTATCAGGGTATTTAAGTACAGAGTGACGCTTGTTAACCTTTAAAGCTAAATATTCCAATATTTTTTCATCGCTTGTGATTCTAATTTGCGAAATTTCTCATTGTAATAAAGAGGTGTGCTTTAGTTAGCGAACATCGTATACTAGCCATTTCTACAATAACTTTCAGAACCCTCTTGTTGCATTTTAGAGGATAACACAAGCGTGTTATCGGCCCGTTCAAAGCAACAAGTCTCGGTAGGATGGTGAAAATTAAACCTTTCGATTTTTTTTAAACATTTACAGTTGTTAGGAGCGTTCGCCACAAAAATTGAAACTTGTATTTTTTTATTTGATGTATATGATTAGAATTAACGCTGTGTACTTTATAGGGGTGAATCATGTCTCATAGCTGACTGGAAATGCAGACATTATTTTGATTACCTCCCTCACCCAAAGCCGAGGAGGAGACTTTTTTTAAATGCTTCTCCAAGTAAAGCCCTCCACGTGGCCGGGAATGACAAACTGTCAACTCGCCAGTATCCTTGTTTTGATGGTGAACTCTCATACACTTTAGGTCGGGTCTTGCACGAAAGACCAATTGAAACATTTAAAGACCCTTCCAATACCAAAGATCACGTGGCCTGTGCTAGAAGACTCATGCTACTTGGGTCGGCTTTGCCTGAAAGACCAATTGAAACAATTAAAGACCCTTCCAATACCAAAGATCACGTGACCTGTGCTAGAAGACTCATGCACTATAGGTCCCCTTTGCCTGAAAGACCAATTGAAACAATTAAAGACCCTTCCAATACCAAAGATCACGTGACCTGTGCTAGAAGACTTATGCTACTTGGGTCGGCTTTGCACGAAAGACCAACTGAAACAATTAAAGACCCTTCCAATACCAAAGATCACGTGACCTGTGCTAGAAGACTCATGCTACTTGGGTCGGCTTTGCACGAAACACCAATTAAACCCAATTAAAATCAATTAAACCCAATTAAAGACATGTTACTTGTGTCGGTTTTGTGCTAGAACCCCCAAATACAAGCTACTGTTATAAAATCGTTGTACCCATAAAATTCACCGAAATAACCCGTTCATGAACAGCATTTTATTTTGCTGTTTGCATCCCAAAAATCAGCTTCCTATGTTGTGCTGATCGCACATTAATTTATATGAAATTTAAATTAATTTCCCTGAGTAGAAATTGTTACCACTATGCTGCGCCATGGGTAAATCTAGTTCCATTTGTCGCCGTGTGCGGTTCCAGGAGAGCTGATAGAGCTGCTCTGACGAGAACGTTGGGCAAGCCTTTGAGGTGCACACGGTTTGTTCTCCCATGGCCTAGCACGGCTCTTTGTAAATTATTTGCTGGGTTTTATGTTGATCGCCAACTTTCCTTCTGCCACTGCTGTATTTGTTCGAAAGCAGACTAGCATTTCAAGTTTATTTGTTATGTGTTTTCGGCAATCAAACACATTTCAGGTCACATTACTGTACGTGTTAAATCTCATGCCGTTATAGTGCCCTAGCCACCTCTCGTCTTCACAGGTATAAGCGGAAATTCGGCAGACGGTTGGGAACAGCTCTTAAAGCGTGCTTCTCAAAATACTTGATATCTGCTTTGAATATAATACTTCCCTACGACTACACACACCAGAAACCCTCACATACATCACCCTGCGTGATGTGGCTAGAAACTTCCGAGGATTGGACTACTGACAGGATGTAAGAACCTTTATTCGCTGAGTATGAGGTAAAATGACGATGCTAAGGCGTTATCTCACAAATAGTATATAAGCATCCCGAACGATGGTTCGGGGCGCTTTTTGCTTGTGGGTGTCAAGACGACTCCACGTCGGTTTGATCCAGGATGCAGCAGATCGTCCTCACCCTTATCCAAATGAGTGAGTAACAAGGGTTATGTCTGTCTGAAGTATTGTTAGTGTACTGCCAGTGTATTGCCAGAAATATCAGGGAAAAATTAACGTTATCAGCGAAACTTTGAATCACGATGACAGGTCGAAATTAGAATTTTATTCGAAGTATTTGATAAGTCAGAACGAAGGGCGAGTTGTCTTATCTAGTTATTTAGAATAGAGATTCTTAGATAAATGTCAATGTAGGTTGGTGTTTTCATTATTGTATTCCATTAGTTAGATAATAAATATAGTTCTAGTAAGTATTTCAGTGGTAATAATTAATTAAGAAACCACCTAGTTCCCTCCAGGGCACGCGTACGATACCGTGTCTCAATTTGATTTGAGTTATCATTGTTAAATCCTTTATTCTCAATGCTTTTGCATATCAGATGTGTTTATAATAGTTTCCTCTTGTTGTTATTGTGAGCTTAATGTCTTTGATGGTTAATGTATTAGAGTTTATATAGCTGGCTTAATTGTTCTTCCACACTGACATGTGTGTAGGACAGGGTTGGAAAGGTAGAATCAGAGGACTGAAAAATTCATTGCCATAGCCGGGATTTGAAGCACGGACCTCCCAGTTTCCATCCGGTTGCTCTAACCTCTGAGCTAGCATGGCAACATGCCGGTAGGACATTAAGTTCTCCAGCTCAGTGGTTAAAGCAACCGGACGGAAAACGGGAGTTCTGTGGTTCAAATCCCGGCTATGGCATTGAATTTTTTAATCTCCTGGTTCTACCTTTCCAACTTTGTCCTACATGCGTCAGTGTGGAAGAACAATCAATCCATTAATTGGCCTTATAGAGGCTAAACTAATGAAGCCCCGGACTTAAAGTACTTACAGCATTTTAAGGAGGACAGAATAAAACCTATAAAACAATATAAATGTCATCGGTTAACACGACCCGAGATTAAGAGCACCCTACATAGATCCATGCTCATCCGATATTTCACCGATCCCCTCCCTTTCCCTTTACAGAACCGATTCCGTACAAACATAACACACAAAACGTCCGTCCCAATAAGGCGCCCAACGAAGCCGTCCCTATATGGCGCCCAAAGAATCTAACACCCAACAAAACCCTCCCAATATGTTTAAATATTGAAGCGATACGCTGAAGCAATAATAATAATAATAATAATAATAATAATAATAATATATAAAGTTTATTTGCGTATCACCTAAATAAATGTACAAACATATAACATATTTTTATAAGACTGTACAGAGTAGGTATATGCCGGGAAGTAAACATACCGTTAGGGGATCAGAATGCTGACTGAACATTCCCATTGTAATAACGACACATGTGTGAGTTGGGGAAACAAGGCAGGCAGAAAGTTAGAGTTAAGAAACCTTCAGGAATGTGACCCGAAGGGTAAATACAGGCACTTGTACTCTGGAATCCGATGTGAGCAGACGTGTGAAGCATCACGGGCTATCATGTGGCTATAGCTTGATTTGGCGATGGTGTAGTTAAATATATTTGTGTGGCCGGACATTAAATATTTGGATCGATTGCGGGAATGGTTTTAAGGAGGACAGAATAAAACGTATAAAACAATATAAATGTCATCGGTTAACACGACCCGAGATTAAGAGAACCCTACATAAATCCATGCTCTTCCGATATTTCACCGATCCCCTCCCTTTCCCTTTGCAGAACCGATACCGTACACATATAACACACAAAAAAGTCCGTCCCAATAAGGCGCCCAACAATCCAACACCGAACGAAGCCGTTCCAATATGGCGCCCAACGAATCCAACACCCAACGAAGCCGTCCTACATTGCAAGTGTCTTTGGAGTATGTCATCTCAAAACAATAAGATCTCCTTGTGGTTCCCCGGGAAAAAATGCGAGTCAGCTGCAGAATTTAATGTCCTACTGGCATGCTGTCATGGTAGTTCAGTGACTAGAGCAACCGGACGGAAACCCGAAGATCCGTGGTTCAAATCCCGGGTATACCATTACATTTTTCGGTCTATCTTTCTAGTTTATATAGTTGTTAATCCTTTCAACGTGTGTTCTACGTTCGTATATTCAAGGGCACTGTCAGTTTCCGTTGTCATATTATTACCGTGGGCGTATGATATGGCCAGAAACGTTAAGAGAGTGGGACGTTACTGGGAATAGGACCAATATTTTCAGGATTGTTTTCATTTTATTGTCTTTTCAGTATTCATAACAGCTGTAATTCAGTAATATAATTAAGTTAATGCAAGTGGGCCACTAAGCGAAACCATGTTGCTCTTTTTGTATAGAGCATAAGAGATATTTCATATGTGCTGTTTGATTATAACTTTTGTGTATTAAATCTATATTTAGTTGATCTCGGTTAGTAGTATTTGAGGGGCAGTTCTTTCTCTGTGCTGGCCATGTCATTTCCCCAATATTGCGGTCCAAACGTTTCCTGGTATTGGTTCCTCCATTTTGGTAATTCAAAATGTAAGCAAAGGCAACGAATAGTGCAAACGTAACTGTTTTCCGGGATAATAATGTGCATTTGAGCTCTTCTAAAAAGGAGTGCCGCTATGAATCAAAGATTTCAAATCATCTGTCCAATTCTCTTTTGGTTATCGTGTCACTTTGTGAACAAAACAGCCAACCACATAAGGAAGAAACTTTGACGTAAAATAGAGGTTGTAGCTTTTGCTTAAGGATAGCAAATTCAGTGATCACGGGTAGATCAGCCATGATTGTTTTTGTTCTACCTTATTGGCTTACAGCCAAAATATCACTTAATGAGCAATACACAAGCGGTGAGTGGAGGAATAATACTCAAATGGAAAGTGTAGTGTCATCAGGGAGTAGGAATGTAATTTACCATGTGTGTTTTCCTTTTACACAACTAATACCTTTCGATACAATACACGTGATGTGCCTGACATGTAATTCCCACTTTTAACTTGGCTACGCCCTTAAACATGTGGCAACGTCGCAAGCTCCAGTACTCGCTCAGCCGCTACAAAATTCTACCAACCTGCCATAATTCAACACATTTCACATATATTATCCTAATTAAACTGTTTGGATAGGAAGAAGCCATAAATCCGTTAAACACTAAATATTATTAGCCACGTTTGCAAAACAGAGAATAGCAGGTAAGAACATCCTATGTAATACTCTCACATGATTTTCTGTAAACTCTATCGTTTATTAGTGGCGATACAAATTATCCTTACACAAGCTACATTTTAATCCAAATAAACCTTTGCAGAAATAGCCATATTACACATTTCGTTATCGTACAAAGACAACAGCGATAGAAGAATTGAACGCTATATGCTGGTGTTAAAATTCTATACAGTTGCCATGCAGTCGCGAGAAACAACTGAATGATGAAAGGACTTTAAAGAATGACCAAGTAATGAACAATTCGAAGGTTTAATAACAGATCTCAGAAATGTCTTAAGCCACAAAAAACTTATTTTGAGTAAATTGTATGTTTTAAAGAGATCTACGTTTTTGGAAGCACGTCTTCGTCTATCCCTTAACGTTTAGCAGTTGTACAAGATCAAACAAAATCTCTTTCAAATGAAGTAAGCTTCACAGCCTATTCCCAGAAAATTTAAGGTAGGCATTTTATTTGTTCATGTTAACATCTTTAATATGTATATTTTAATCGAAATCATTGGAACCGTTTTTTATGAAATAAACATTTTCAAAAGAATTTCCAAGTAAAGGCTAGCAGGGTGGGGTATTTACTTTAAAATCTTTATGTGGCATCTTTGGAAGACCCTGAACTTAAATACCAAATTTGGTGTTGATCCGGCTTTTCGTTTTTGATTTATGCTGTTCACAGGCACACACACAGACTTGCATTCACGGACATTTTTCTAGAAATACATATTTCTAATAATTTTGGGTGGAATACAATACTTCACCTACTTACTATACGCAGTAGAGAAAGTAAAAATTAGATGAGGAATACAGTGGTTTTATACCAGGAAATCACTGTATATAAAATATGTTTTTCTTGCAAATATATTGTCAAAGGGAGGTGATATAATTTTCAAAAATATTTCGTCCTACCGACGAATTCAAAACATTTGACACGCAATTCTGTTGTCAATTATGGAAAGCAATGTATTGAATATTAAGTAATTAATTTTAAATAGTCTAAACATGAAATAAAATGGTCTACAGCCACAATTGTGATTGTAGGGACGTGGCGGAAGGGGCTGCATATTCGTATGGGCAAGTGGAAATGGAGGAAGTCGAGGAGACAATTGCAACTGTGATGGTTACATCGGCAGTATCTACACACTATCAGTGAGCAGTGCTTCCCAACAAGGACAGTTTCCGTGGTACGGTGAGCGGTGTGCCTCTACCATGGCTGCCACATACTCCAGCGGTGCATATTCAGATCAGATGATCGTAAGTATACAAGCTAATCACAACTATGTCAGAGGAATCGGTCGCATCACGTGTTTTGGAGTTTATGTAACCTGCTAAGCGGTGCAAAATGCCTGTGTGATGTCACATAATTACTATCGAAACTTTGTCAGAAATAGGTAACTCTACTCATCTTAAACGTAAAAAGCTATTATATTCACACCTTCTGATTGAATTAATCTGAAATAATAATCTAGAACAAAAACTATTTGCTTTTTCCGAAAACGACTGACCAAGGAACAAAATGCTACTATGCTTTTTGTTTGTAATATGTCTATGAAGCACATACTGGAAGGACTTTAATAAGTTTCCTTCCGTCCGGCACATAAACTCCAAGGGGGATGACTCAAGCAGTAACATCTCAAGGTCAAAACCCTAGTTGTTAACCTTTCTAAGTAAAGGATTTATCATGGCTATCTCTGGTTGCTAGGAGAATGTTGGAATGGGTTCCTACAAATCACGAGTTTTACTGTCTTTTATTCCCTCTCGTTTCACTTCTGTCTACATCTTTCAGGGTTGTAAGGCTAGGTTCACTGGATGGTGATTTGCAGCGTATGGGAAGATATCCTTACGGACGGAGAGGACTGGTACTACTCTGGCAAAGGAACTTTCCCCGCAGTGTGTCAAAGACTGTTGAAAATTATTCGTAGCAATATTAGAAGAATTAAAACAAATTAAGAAATTAGTACAGATATATATTTTTCTCTATATGTTTGATAACGTTTTCTGCTCCTGGAGTGGATTCAGATTTCTCTTTCTATACATTTGAATGCTTAACTTCTCTAAGCTGGAAATAAAAATCTTTTCGGAGAATTCTGTTTGCTCTCCCAAAAATTTTACGAGGCGTTTCGTTAGCACGTTTGTGTTTTAATTACAGTAACAGTACGTCTTCATTAGCTTGTAGATGATTCCCGCTGCTCATTTTTCCCTCCATACTCCATCTCATTTTCCAACGCCTTATTACTTTCCCTCGGTAGATTCCTCATGGCTTTTCAAACTTTTCAAGTTAAATGTCTCATGGGTTATGCTAGCGAAAGATTTATAGTGTATATTTCTAAACAGTTACCAAAAGAAAATGGCGGTATCTCGCGTTTTGATAGACTTTCCAGCAAATGTTTTTTTAGCCATATTTCGTGTGCGTACTAAAATGAGATGATATACCTAATTCATATTCGTAGTTATAAAAATGCCTGTGTTACATTCATAAGACTTTCTCCACAATTTATCTCTTTTTATTGCTTCTACAAACTATTCTTATGAAACCTTCTTTGCACAAATAGTTTGATTACACGTTTCGTTGTAAGTACAAGGTGAATACCGGAAAACGAACCGACAGTCAGATGCTTAAAATCGGATCGCTATATGCTGGCTTTAAAATGTCGTAGTCTTTCTACGACTTCACGATAAACAAGTGAATAGCGACAGTACTTAGAAGTATTGAGAAATTTAGATTAATAATAATAGTATTGAGAAATTTAGATTAATAATAATTGAAATCTCGGAAATCGCCGATGTCACAAAAAGCTTATTTGAAATGAATTGTGTTTCTTAAAAGGATCTACATTTTTTTGTCTATCACTTAAGATGGCTGCATCCCGGACTACCTCATGTATCCAGTTCGACATCTTCACGTTGAACCCACCAGGGCTTTTTATAAATTTAGACAAAATTCCTCCCAAGTGAAGAGGCATTTGCCGGCTCCCAGGAAATTCAAGACAAACGTTTTCATGCAAATATCCTAAATATTTTAATAAAAAAATGTTTAAGTAATGTTTGAAAATACAAAATACTTCGAACAATCTTCCATAAAAGGGATAGTATGGCATGTGGAATTTTCTTGAAAAACTTGGTGTCGCATCCTTGAAAGACACTGAACTTAAATACAAAGTTTGATACTTGTCCGATTTTTAGTTTTTCAGCTATGCTGTTCACAGACACACACATGCAGACCGACACACACATGGACCTTTTTCTAAAAAGGTTGTTTTTTGGATTCGTGGTGCCTCAAAACATGTATTTTTGATGAAATATGGACATCGAATTTCGTATGGAAAACCACGTTTTACAGACTATAGGTTAATGGTAGAAAAAGTAAAATAGGAATATTTTTGTATAAATTAAAATATCATTTTATATAAATTAGTCAAAAATTCTGTTTACAGTAATAAGCTTAACCAAATAATTAGCCATGTTGCTTCTAAACAGCTCAATTTTAAGAAGCTGTGGAAGTAAAAGCTGTCTCTATCAGAGGTGGAGCGCTTGAGAAAGATATCACTTAAGAGAATCTACATATGGAAAGAAAATGAAAACAAAATCCTCAGACAGGCAGCGTAGTGAAAAAAAATGTAGCACCTACAAAGCTGGGAGCCTTCTAGAACCGCAAATTGACGCAGATTTCTGCCTCAACAAGTGTGAAACTGTTCCGTTGTGGTTTGTCATCAAGCGTTGTTTCTCCTTAGCGACAGTCTCTACGATGTTCGTTGTTATCGCTAACAAATCGGTATTTAACATCCGTTCTTTGGTGACGTAGATCCTGCCTTCCTGATTCTCGACTAGCTATATTTTATCGGACTCTGGGGCGTGCAGATAGAAGTTAGGATACACAATATACGACAAAACAAACGACATTGAAAATATCCTTCATTTGCTGTCAAGGTTTCCATTGGAACAAAGTATTTATGATATATATTAGTTTGACACATTTCAAATAATATCTGACATTCTTCAAGTAGCATATAAAGTATACACAAAAATAATTTCTAGCAGACTAAATGTTATAAGTGAAGAATTACTACAGGATGAACAACGTGCTTTTAGGAAGGAATGAACTTGTACCGAGTGTATATTTACACTGGAACAATTAAATAGAAGAGAAGGGAATTTAATCTTTCGACTTTATATTATTTTTAGGTTATAAAAAGCATTTGATAGGGTTCTTCGAAATAAACTGTACACTATAATGCCAGAGAATGATCTAATAAAGATAATTCAGGGTCTATACAACAATAAATAAATTAAGGTTGACAATGGCGTCAAAATTGAAGAAGAAGCAGAAGAAATAAACCAAGATGTCCAACAGGGATATTAATATCGCCAGTATTATTTAATATATATATATATATATATATATATATATATATATATATACGAAGCATTTAGAGTCAAAACTCTGTTCTACTGGGAGTATTCGAATAAAGAAATATAAGCTAAAACAGTTTTACTTGCTGACGATGACACTATTCTTGAGGAAAAGAAAGGTGGTTTACAAGAATTGTTAATACCATGCAAGACATTGTGGAGACACATAATTTAATGATTTCAACAGCCAAGACAAAAATCAATGGCCTTTAAAGGAAAAAATTATATAAGAGGTAAGATAGTTAATAATGAAGAAATAATAGACCAAGTCTCTAGTTTTAACTATTAGGTTTTAATTTATCTAACAGTAAAAACAATGGCTGAGTATAAAAATAAATAAACTAGGACGAATGAATAGAACAATAAGGAGAACATTAAAGAACAAGACGGAAAAAGCAATACAAATGAAATTTTATAAAGTAATGACAGTCCCAATGGCAACACATGGAAGCGAAAACTGGACTATGAACAGGACAAGTAGTAAAAGAATAGAAACATCAGAGATGAAATTCCTAACAGCAGTAGCTGAATACACCCTTCTATATAAACAATCAAATGAAAGCCGAAATACTTAAATATAATCTAAATGAAAGAAAAATCATTACAAATAAGAATAAATTACACAACATATATTATGGATAAAATAAGAACAAATACCAAAAAGTTTATTAAATTATAATCCTAAGAGATATCGCCAAGTGGGAAGACGGAGAACAAGATGGAGTGATATGTTTGAGGACGGAACGGGTTTACATGCCTGTACCTTATAGAAGAAGTAGTTTGACACATTGTGTACTCAGTTTTGGGTTAATTTTTGAAATTACGGTTCTCACGACGGAAGAGAAGATACTTATCCTGGAATATTATTTCCGGCCAATACGAAGTAGGACGTCAGAATGGATCGAGTTTACTCCACATTAAAGAACAGTTTGAGGAGAGATTTAATATGGAGCCAGCAAACAATGCTAGCTGTCATTGGGAAGTTTCGCCTACAAATCAGTGCTATGTCGACGAAAGGATATAACTAGTCACCCAAAAACTGTCACTACAAACGAGAATCAGGGATTACATCTCCAACAGCTGTTAAGAATTGCCAAAGTGTAGCCAGTGTCGAACATCACCGAGACTCTGTTTCAGTGATAGGCCTGTTTGGCGGGATTTGGGTGGATTTGCCTACCGGATTTAACAGGAAGGAATGAGCGATGACAGTACTGTAGACGAGTGTTGTCTATGAAGTATAAAGATCAGATTTCTTCTGAAACACATTGTTCTCATACGATAGTCATATTCACTTTGATGACATCATCACATAAACAACTCTTTTTAGGGTCTAAATTACTTAATTGTATATAGAAATCACCACATAGTACGCGAGTTACGTCGTTTTTGTGACCTTACAGCAACATTTTTTCATCTAAATGTTCAAACATATTCAGGAATGGTATGAGAAATGTATGGCACATGGTAGTATACGTTTTGCATACATTCTGTGCCAACGCCATTAAGGTAATGTATCACCACAACAACTCGAAGAACGGAAGCAGCAACCCCCTCTATAGGGGTTAGAGCACTTATAAAAAGAAATGGCTGAGCGCATTCTAAGAGCTTCCTATTGCAGCGCAATCTGCACAAGTCAATATTTGCAGCATGCAGCTAGGCAGTCTCTGTGGCACACATTATTGTTTATCGAAAACACAAATATCTGTGTTTTAAATCACCTCTCTTATTTGTATTTATTCCTTACAAAGAAAGGTGGTAATGCGGCAAACTAGTGCTATCCTCCCCATTCTCCATTAGCCGTCAGTACAACGCAATAGCATTTCTGTCTGATGCTATGCTCACTGGTATTTATACCAATAGGAGGAGCAACCAAAACCCATTCGACCGAAATAACCAATGACCTGAATTATAAGCCATAAAGTAACCTGAATACGATAAATATATCATGTTACCATAAAAACCATTGCCCCGTATTAAGTGGGTGTGGCAACAGATCTTTTGATGTCCAAACATGTATAGCTCAGAGGTAATGCACACGCTTTAAGCACTGGAAAATCTAAGTTCAAATCTCGGTGTTGACATATTCTTTTTCTTCTCCTTCATTTTCTTTCTTCTATCTCCAATATTTAATTCACATTCTTAATTTAATATCGAATTTCCAAAATGTCTGATATAAATCGAGCTTTAGACATACAAAGATATATCTACGAGGCATATAACAAAACTAACGTCCGTTTGGTCATAATAACAACATCGCTCATGAGACAAGGTTTTTATTGACAGTAGTATGTGCCTACATATATGCTTTGCTTTTCCACATAATCGCCGTTCACATCTATACACTTGGTGTAACGTTGCACCAGCTTCTTTAACCCCTCGGCATAGAAGTCTGTCGCCTGGGACTTGAACCAGCTGGTAAGACTCGTCGTCTCGAGTTCATCGTCGGCTTGAAATCGCTGTACAGCAAACAGTAGCTTGGTGCCAGGTCGAACTGTAAGGAGGGCGCTCAAAGATTTACCAACGGAAGTCTTGAATCTTCTCTTTGGTTTTGTAGCGGTGTGCGGGCGTGCGTTGTCGTGCAAGAGGGTGATGCCAGACGACAGTTTCCCGCGGCGACGATTTTGGATCGTACGTCTCAGTTTGGTATGCGTTACGCAGTACACGTCAGCTGTAATTGTTGACCCACGGTCCATGAAATGAATCAAAAGGACGACCTTTTCATCCACAAACACGGTAACTATCATTTTGCGATTCGTGTACTGTGATTGCTTACACATTTTTGGTTTGGGTGAAACGGAACGGCGCCACTGCATTCAGTGTTGTTTCAATTCTGCGATGGTGTACGCCATCCATGCCTCGTCGCCCGTAGCAACGTGGAAAACAAACCATCTCCATCTCGTCAATAGCACTCCAAAAACTGTCATACACTACGCATTCGTTGCTCTTTATGCTGACCGGTGAACAGTTTTGGCACCCACCTCGCACAAAGTTTCCGATATCCAAGCTGTTCAGTGACAATCCTATAATGTGAGGTTTGAGCAACATTTGGGAATTCATCAGCCAGGTCACTAATAGTCAAAACCGATCACTTCGAAGTTTTTGGTTCATTTGTTCAAGGATATCGTGGGTCCGAATACTGGGCCTACCACTCCGCTGTTCATCTTGCACATTTGTGCGGCCATTTTGAAATTCTCGACACCAGTGTCAAACCTATTTTCTAACTCATTATGTCCGATCCATACACGAGGCATAACTCACGATGGATGTCCGCAGTTGTTGATCCTTTTGCCAGCTAAAATCCAATCACACCGCGCACTTCACAACTGGCGGGATCTACGATTGTCGTGGCCATTGCGATCTGCTCTCACCGACTGGCAAACGCCTTCTGCGTCACACCAACACTAAGGTAGGTTCCTCAGGAATTTGTAGACAGCACTGCTGGCGTGAAACGTCATACATGCCTAGCATACGTTAAAGTTTCTTCACCGGACCTTAGTTTTGGAATAAGCCTCGTATATCAAAGCCAATGCTTCCAACTACTGGTGATAAGCTTGATTCCTATATCATGTTGTTTACGTTCTTTTCGTGTTGGTCAGACACTTGTGTTTAGTTGCATTCATCACTGAAAGAGGCCGTCTGTTGCTACTACTACCCCACAACGGCACATTCATTCATACTTTAGCAATGGCCGCCGCTGCTCTCACCCTGGCTATACGGCCAGCAAAGCAGATAGCATTTGTGGTGTTCCACAGTTCACTGCGAGGAAATGGGCGAAATTGTATCGGGAAAATGGGTAGTTGCTTCAAGGTCTCTCTTGGCAGAGGTCGAAGAAGACCGGTTTCTAACGGTCACTGAATACAAGACTTTGTATTTATTCCCGGATAGTACACGGACGGTTGTGAAGCGTTGTGAATATGGCAAAGTTCTGCGTAGACGTGCGACAATAAAGTTAGAGCTAACCAATGCCCTTAAAATTTGACAGATTGGCAGTTGCTGTACAGCATGAGAACTTCGTATGGAGTTAAGTAAGTTTTTCGGACGAATTTACATTATGTATTGCAAGTGTCAATTCTAATGTGCTCAGCGTAGCAAAAGTTTTACACTTGATACTTTAGATACACACTCAAAACAGAACACAATTGTACCGTCTAATCGAATCACAACTGAACTGCACTTGGCATTATTCCCTTTTAACTTACAAAACTCTTTGACCTCTTAATTAACTGCACTCAACTGAACTCCATATACGGGCAAGAGTAGTGGCCTATATGCCCCGCATACAAAGTGAAACGTTCTATAAAATACTCGAACTGCCCAAAGGAATGGTATGGAGCAGGGAAACGGCGCATAATGGACTATTTTTCCGCACGGGCTATTCTTACGCATGGGGACCGGCCACACCCTACGGCCGGGCTGAGATGCGCTCACAGGCGGCTCGCCGGTAGCTTCGCGCGCGCAGTCACAATATATAATTCTTGATAGGTTATACATTACTTATACTTATTTACTTTAGAGCAGCAATATACTGTTTACACGCACGCACATAAAATTTCGGTATAGAATGTTTTGATGGAACACAATGCTTCCTTTACCTATCATAGGGAACTGATAGAGAACTTAATAAAGGCGGAGAATTGTAGCAGATTCAATTCATGAAGTTTTCTTCTCATTTTAATCCATTACAACCACTTTTTGTTTGTAAATAACACATTGCAGGAAATGTGATTGCAGTAGGCATCAGTTAAATGAATTCCCAATTATATTGATACTAAAACTACAAAATTTAGCATTCAGTGTTTAGCATTACGTTAATAATGAGAGCAGCGTACGATTATCTTATTTTCAACTAATCTCATCCGGTTTCTGTTTTAAGCTTATGGTAACAAATAGTATGGAACGCTATACATTAACGGCAAACAAACTCACAGTATTTATATTTCCCGTTTTCCCCTTTTCTATCCAAGATTTCTTCTTTTATAATGGCCAGATATCTAGGAAATTAAATAGAAAGTCGAGTATAACATAAACGTGTTACGGACAGCAGTGATTAACACAGGAAGACGTCGTCATTAATGGAGGGACTCGTGAACAGATGGTCTGCGGTACAAATCTCTTTAGCACTGCCCTCCAGACTGAGGCTTTTTATAGGTGTTTCTGTCCTCCGTAGCTCTGGATCGTTTCCTTCCCAAATTTCCTGTCCCAATTATAATTTTCTTTCATGTATCACCACTGTCACATCTTGTGGTGCCGTGTGTAGTAAGAGAGAGCGTGGAACCGATTAAAACACAGAAGAAATACAGCAATGTCTGTTTACACTTCCTAATAAAGTTGTCCTATATTTCGGCGCGTTATGAATTCTTATTACTGCGGCTTTTTTCGTGTTTCGCAGGTCGGTAGGCGAATGTTGGGTTAGAATGTTCTGGTCCTTCATTTCCTCTCATTTCATTTTTCATCTTTGATGGTTGCATGGACTGTTGTGTGCGGCGTAGGCGGTAGATGTACTTTGAGGAGAGAATTGTTTCTTCCTTCACATGGAACCATCTGCCCGAACCTACCTGTGTGGATTAGAGAAGGCATCCTGGGATGATGAGACTGAAAACGTTACGGACCTTGGTGCACTGGGCTTGTCGCCTTCAAATCTGGCTATCCTTCTTTCCAGTTTTTCAAATTTGTTTATTTTCTATTTTCCTTTTCCTTGGGGAATTATTTAGAGGACCAAGGAAGTTTTCACTCAGCTTTGCAGATTTTGCGCATGATTTCTTAAACTATGCAGTTAACTTGATTTGATCCAAAAGATTTAAAGCAAAATAGTCTACAAACCTCTATGACTTGGACACACAAAGTTCGCACCGATAAATGAAACTGTATGGGCGAGGAGGAAAGATAAGAGAAGCAAGGAATTATGGATTCGTGTACTAGGTAATGCCTTTTCAGTGGGAGACTGTTGGAGGGTCCTCCACGAACCAAGTACCTGGATAGTGAGTATGCGAGAACTAACTCCCCCTCAAGAAAATTGTGACGTCTTTTTAAGTTTATCAATTTAAGAAATAGTAAATGTTTCATTTTGACTTCAACACCTTAAAATATTATTTTGCGTATAAATAGAAAATGTTTTTGCCGTAACGTTTGTGGTACTGCATTGCTTACAATTTTGAACGCAGCTGTGCACCATAACACCCTCTCTCATACATGAGATACAATGGATTTTTGGGTTTTCCAAAAGTACTCGTAGCAGCCAAAACATTGTTCTTTTTTACTTTATCTACTACGTATAGTAAATAGAGGAAGCATTGTATGCCACCCAAAAATTCAATACCAATATTTTTCAGGAAATCTGCGTTTTGGGGTACCCTGAATCCAAACAAAGCAATTTTGAAAACATGTCCGTGTGCGTGTGTGTGTGTATGTGTGGTGTCTGCCTGTGAAAAGCACAATTAAAAAATGAAAAGTCGGATAAATACCAAACTTTGTATTTGGGTTTAGTATCTTCCAAGGATGTGACACAAAGCTTTTCAAGAAAATCCCCCCACTCCGGACTGCCCTTTACATGGAAAATTTTTATTTTCTCAAAAGTTGCTCTAACGATTTTTATTAAAATATCATATGTTGAGATATTTTCATGAGAAAGGAAGTGTATATCTTCAATTTTCTGGGAATCTCCAAAAGTCCTCTTCATTCTGAATGACTTTCGCATAACTGGTAAACCGTAGGAGATAGACAAAATTCTACTGCACAAAATATGTACCTCTCGTAAAAACACACATTCTACGTCATATAGTTTTTTTGTGTGTGTGTGTCTGTGTGTGTGTGTGTGTTTTTTTGGTCGAGTGACGCATTTCTGAGATATTCTTTCTTACTTGTTTGATTTTCCGATAAATTCTTATATTTTTCTCAAATGGGAATTCGTTTTCGTTTTTTATGTTCTAGGCATGCAAAGAGAATGGAATGCTCCACATAGCAACCAGGTCTTAAAAAATTTGACTATCGCTTAAACTCTACCATATTCCCCTTGCACCTACAAGAAAATTAGCAATAAAATAGTTTTTGCAAATACTTATCTCAGTTAATATGAAGTAGATGGAGAATAAGCGTTTGTAAAAATAGTTTTTACAACAGTGCAGAAAGTCATGTGAGTGCAACACACATTTTTTAATACTATAACTCCACTTGTGGAAGTATGGGAGGCATAGCTATTCATAAAAACATAAAGGCGGGAAATTGGCGTGTTCAATAGTTTTTTTCCCAATGTCGAATTTCAGAGCCAGTTCTGATAAAATAGCGAATGGTGTCTTTCTCTAAGCCTATTAACAAACGGGATGTGCTGAATCGGAAACTCATCCACTTGCGGTTGACTACCTGTGGCTTCTTAACCCTAATTTGGAGTCAAGTCTAGATACTGGTGCTACGTTTTACTATTTTATATTTTTGTTCCAGTGTATAATGCAAAATCCGGGTGCTAGGTTCAATGATAGCTTAATCAGAAAAGAAAATGCTATCATGTTGTAAAAAGACATGGTGTAGATGTTTACTGGAATGATTTTATTTTACTCAGTCTTCAATTACCATGCTTATATTCATTACCACTACCTTTCGACAAAGCGAAAAAACATTAAGCATATACTTAAGCTGCAAATAAATTTTATAACAAAGGAAAACAATTATCAAGCCGTCCCCCTATCTGCATTGTTGCTGACAACGTAAAATGAATATGACATATGCAGCGACATCAATGACGAAAGTTTAAATCATATTTTCGCTGCCTTTTAAAATAACTTCTTCCTGAAAACTGAAGTCAACTTCCTGAAGAGTATATCCTTCTAAAGGAAGATGAAAAATTCACCTCTTTTGGAAACTATCTAACCCTATCAAGTATACTCCTAAAAGATACTCCTGAATTTGAAATAAAAAGTATACACATTTCAATACATACACGGCACTATAAAACGAACATTGAAAAACAAAACAAGAAGTGCCACGATAGTGAAATTTTATAAATCTATGGCAGTGCCCATTATATCTCATGGAGCAGAGCTGGGTCATGAAAAGAAATGATAAAGGAATAATTGAAACAGCCGAAATGAAATTTTTTAGGTACGCAGCTGGCTGCAATTTGAAAGATCACATAAAAAGTTAAAAAATAAGAATTAAAATGTTTTAATTTAAATGACCAAATTGGAGAATATAAAATGTAATGGACAGATCACATCTCTCGAGTGCCAGAAGGAAGACTAACCAAAAGGCATTTCAATACAAACCAGTTAGTACTAGAGATGTTAGAAGACCACCCTTCTAAGCCGAAACGTGCATATGGTATATCTTGAAGATTAATGATTCACCAAAAAAATCGTTCAATCTACGGGTCTTACTGGCAAATCAATGTCCATGTCTCGTTTTCTTTCTTTTTGTAATAACCGATTATACATGGAATAAAATGATAATCGGTAAAGGAAATTTGAGAAGAAAAAGTTCCAAGCCTAAGTTTAGAGTACCTCTCCGGCATTTGCCAGTTAAGAAGAGCGAGAAAAACCTCAGTCAGGGAGAACGGTCCTCGCTCCCGTTCACGTTCGTTTATCTTATCGACCTTGGCTACTTCTTGAGTTGATAGGCGAATGAGAATCTTCTTTACTTAATTTCAGTGCGTTCTTCCGAGATAAGTAAATCTAAGAGCTGTATTCCGAGAAGGAATAATTGTAAGTATAAATAAAGTCTCCATACATCTCTTTTTACTAGCCTTATCAGAAGGAATTGTTTACACAAACAAACCAGCAGCTGGTGCACGGATGAATCAGACAGGCATTAATAAAAGTGACATGTGGATGACCTGGATATTAAAGCCTGAAAACTCGCATAAAAGCCAACGCCACCCTATCTCGTCAATGTGCTTCATCTTTTAATCCGGGAAAATCCCGTGTGCCACGATTGGAAACACACTCTATTGTAAGTCAACAACGTTTGGAGGGTAAAAAAGAAAGAGAGAGAGGGAAGATAAAATACAAGAGAGGAACTGTACTACGAATTACACAACACGCTAAAATATTATTCTCCGGATCCACATGAAACATTTCAGTGAAGAACCCAATACACCCGCACCTTGTGTTAATATTTAAGATGACCCATTTCTGAAATAAAATAATTCTACACATTTAACAATTAATACACTAACTAAACTAACGTCATGAAATAGAAAGTAAACTCTGACAAATCCAATTCTATTAGCATTTAAATGGATGCAAACTCTGCAATAAATGGTAAATGAGTCCAGTTGCATTGCTATTCTAGTGATATGGATAATGAACGACATTTCTCCTGATTATTTTAGCTGTTTGCGTTTCGGAAGTTTCTATCGATTAAACCAATAAATAATTCCATCATAGAAAACCTCCACCTAAACGACTCTATTCCCAAATATTGCTCCCTCAGACGGACGTGTTACTTTTCTACCATATGTGGTACACTCCTCACCAACAGAACGTATCTTTTAACTGTTATGCGAGATCCAAGGTGAACCACAATCTTTCAGGAATTAAACATAAATTTTACGCACATCAACAAAACTTCTGACTGAAATGTTTCTGGTGGATTTGGATTGTGCTTAAATAACTGATATGAACGTAGAAAACGCTGTCTTGAAACGAACTCAAATGTTAAAAGTTTGCATTTAATGTGTATCAATGTTGTTAAGTTACACCACAAGAACCGCTCAGCTTTGTATACAGGGTGGACCATTTAAGTAGATACTGTACAATATCTCCAAAACTAAGCATTGTAGAAAGAAATGTTTTGAACAAAAGTTGCTTGATTTTGCATCATGCCTCATAAAAAACTAAAAATTTGTATAAGGCACTTTGAAATTGTTCTTACACCAAGGTAAATAGCAACGAAAATTCTGAATGGCTGTATACGAAGAACGCAATGAAGGGTTGGACCATCCGTGGATGATCATTTGAGGGTCAAACTGTTTCGTAATTGTGTACCAACATTTATTATTTTGTTTCCTTATTCCTCATCACAAAATAGACAGCTTTTTATAAACCATTTTCTAATGAGAAAACAACATACAAAATGTAGGTTCCCATTTAAAAAACTAAAATGACCCTAAAATACCATCATAGAGTTCTCCAAACAAAACTAATGGCATTTACTTTCCCCCAATAATATCAAGCAGCTTTTATTGAAGACATTTCTTTCTACAACGCTTAGTTTTGGAGATATTGTACAATCTCGACTTAAATGGTCCACTCTGTATTAACGTAAGGACAGTAAATTGGCTTACGCACTCAATTCATAACTTCTTTGTAAATGTATAAAAAATTATTTCTTGCATATAAAGTTTATTTAAAACCTTTTTAGAGTGTGCCTTGAAGAAATGTAATGATTCATGCAGAGGTAAGGTATAAATATTAATGATCATATACTGCATTTCCTGCTATTCGTCGATGATCAGGTAATAGTAAGATAAGATCAGAACAACCAGTACATGTTTCGAAAACGTATACGGGAATATACTTTACATGAATTGAAAAGTGAATTTTATAACAGAATATATAGTTGTTGGAGGGAAGGAAGATGATTTGATTGCACGTTACATAAATATTAGGAATATCAACCATTCAAATATTTAGGAACAATCTTAGACAGCTTTGGTAACTATGAAAAGGAAATTGACAACAGAATCAACCAGGCTAGGAAAGAAACAAGTTCCTTGCATGCCGTCTTACGAAATAGAGAAAATGACAAAAATAACCAACAAAACGTAATCACCGGTGGAGAGCGTCCTTATCAACAAATAAAGTTGCTTATAAACTCACTTTGTCAGTTAAGTGTTTAACGTAGTACAAACTTTACACTTGAGGCACATACTCAAACAGAACAACTGATCTGTGAAATTGCAACTAGACTGTTGAGTCACAACTGAAAAATGAACTGGACTCGGCACCGTCCACTTTTAACTGTCAAACCTCTTGACTGCACTTAACTTCGTAACTTCCTTACTAACTGGATTCAGTTGAACTGAATTCACGGTCAATAGCCGCCCCTTATATAACCCCGAAAACAAAGCAGATGGCTCTTCAAAGGGAACCTACCCGAACTATCAAAATGAATCCTCTGGAGCAGAGAAAGATTGCTTTTATTTATAGACGCTCTTTACCTAATATGGTTCTTAGTGGTCCATTTTATAATGCGTTTGAAAGACCAGAAATTTTGTTCACAAGGCCTCTTTATCAGGCTTGAGGTTCTTATACGTGCCTAAATCTACAGTACGGGGCCACCGACTTTACTTCACTTTCGAATAAGCCATGCTAAGAATTTTTACGCCCGAATACATCCATCACTCCCCACCCGCCCTCGGGAACTAGAGGCTAGCATGGTACTTATAAACTACGGAGGACGACCTCTGGAGGGGGTAAGCGGCACATAATGGGGTATTGTTCTGCACGAGGACACAACGGCCGGGTCGGGACGAGCTCACCGGTAGCTTCGCGCCTGTGATTACATTATGTATGGGTGAGGGTGTCGGATTCTAAATAATAGCTGGAAGAGTTCCGAAATTGATGAGTTTCGTAGAAGTACGAGAGTATCTCGACTTCAGCATTCAAAAATGCGTTTGGAAGCAAAAATGCTGTGATAAATAGAATTGAGGAACGAATATTGCAATGGTATGAACATTTACAAAGAATGGAGGAGAAGGGACGGCCAAGACGGATAATGATAGGTCTATCACAGGAAGAAAGAAAGAGAAACGATTCGTTAAGTTGGTTCGGTGGTGTGAAAAAGGTTATAACTAAATTTGTCTTAGAAGACGGACATTGGAACGATAGTCCACTGCGGCGGACAAGAACCAGAAGCATCCGCCAAAAAGTGGACAGCTGAATTAAGAGGTTTTCGTCAACTAGACTGGTATAATTATTTGTTACAGTGCTTCAATAATGAAGCTATTTAAAAATGATCTGTTATCACCTACGAGTGAGAAATATGTACCATAAACACCAATCATAAAGCCTAAATATAATCAGCATAAATGAAATTCCTCAGATCAATAGCAGGATATACAAGACTAAACAAAAAACGTAATAATGAAATGGGAGAGCAGCTAAATATAGAAGAGCTCAACTTATAATAAGAGAATGTAGTGGAAACCGGAAACAAATGTAGAAAGAATTCCAAGAACAGAATACCTAAAACTACCTTAAATTATCGACCCCAAAGAAGACGAAACCCAGGAAGACACAAGAAGAGATGGTTACAACAGGAATTTATAGCCGGAACAGGTTCAGATGACCTATTCCCTGCAGAACAAGAAGAAGATGAAGAGGAAGTGCTTCAGGTTGTACACAGCGGCATATTTGTTCAGCGGCATACCGAGGGTGATTAAGAGCCTCAGTTCGGTACATATTTACCTAACATAAACCCTAAGCCTGCGTTTCCTCGCCTTGAGAAGAGATGCCCAGAGCCAAGACAGAATCTCAGATTGCTTTATTTCAACTACCCAAAAAAATAAATTATCTTTCCAAAATCATTTACTCACGAAAATGTATTCTTATAGAGATCTCTTTTTCGTGAGACAGAACAGACAAAGCAATGAAAAAATGTAATTCCAATAGAAAGATCCGAACCGGAGACACATGCTATATGTGTTGACTGTAGCAGTGAGAGCGAACGCACACAGCGCTTAATTTTTTATGAACATCTTTTTCTTCTGTGTAATTATGAACCCAAACATATAGGAAAAATAGTAGCAAACTAAATTCAAATTCATAATGCAGTTAAACGTATTTGCTACGATATAGCCTGTTTTAGTTTATGCACTTCTTAAGAAGTCCACATAGACGAAGATAAAAGTAGAAAAAAAATAAAACGCACTTCTGTCCCGAGACGCTCAAGTGGAGATTAGGAACAGGGATCACTAGGTTAGGGTTAATCGCTCCCAAAGCGTGTATGATCTCCGCAAACAATCTGGTGTACATGATGGTGTATTGATTTGGCAGGAAATAAAACATCCTTATATTTGTTTAATTTTTTGGCATACCATGTCGTATACCTGTCTAATGCAAACTGTTCAAATAGCGTATGCTAAAGTAAGTGCACTGGTACAAGGCATATGAACGCTAGTCAAAGCTCTCGCAGAGCGCTGTTTGCAGTACCGGTGGTAAGTCTGCAGATCAGACACTTTAAATAGCCTTAAAATATTAAAATGTTACCTTGACTATGTTAAACTGTGGCACACGTTGTATTGGAATGTCTTTAAACAATTATATACATTTAATACAATATTTCTGTCCTAATGAATCATTTAAGGGAATATGTTAGTGGAAATATCACTTGTCCCAGCTTAAATAGGCTTGTTCACACACTCGAGTCGCAAACACAGAAGAAAAGAGAAGTATAATTATTTCATTTACATATTAACAATATTACAATTGAAATTCGACTTCAGATATGCCAGATCACTTTAATAATAAAATCGCACCCATTACTCTGAAGAAAACAGAATAACTCATTTCTTTTCAAACTACGCGCTTTGTATTTTCAAAGTACACTGTATATTTATATTTGATAAGGTTGTAAACAAGGTATGATATGTATTTCCATAGTATACTATTTATATCTAAATAAACGTTGTGAATGGTTGTTTTCTTCAGGCTTTTCTATGTTAAATGTTATTTTACGATAACAATGTGAAGTCATAAGGTACATTACTCGCGTCCTAAGCATCATAGAGTCAGAACTTTTGTACAGAAACGACAGGAAGAAATCATCAGGCTTCCCTGGACAAACGGCATTTGTTACCGTTTCTGGGGTACTTCATGACGTGCGATATAGGTTTTTGGCTTACGTAAATATTATTACAAATATTTGCAACGGTGTGCAGTTATGTAATTATTTAGCTCCACGTTGAAGGACACCAATTTGCGGATAGTTATGATGATGGTAGTTGCTTGGATTAGTTTGCCCCACAACTGTAATTTTGAAAAAGTATGTTTGTTGCCAAGTTTGAAAAAATTATTTAGCTGGATGCTGGATATGAGATGAGAGAATCCCCACGTATGTGCGTCACTTTGAAGAAGTATTTAGGTTACGTAATGAAGATACACTTTGATGTTGTTTGATGCTTCGGATGCTAAACTTTGTAGTAAGATGATGCTTTTTTTACGTAATATTATTTAAATTTGCGTCGGTTGCTTCAGTCGCACTATAGAAACACAAGTTTCTTTTTAGGTTGTGATAAGACAAGAATTAAAATACGTCACAGAATTTACTTTTTAATTTCACTTCTTTTATTTCTCTTTATACTTGCACATTTATAAACACAACACTTTATAAAAGAAAACTCTGAGCACTTTATATATTCTAGCGGAGAACACAATTTTTACCATCCGTACTCTACAACATCTTACCCGCCACTTTTAAGTCTGCTCTCTATAAAATCTTGCCCGCGACTGACGGAATTCAACGGTAAAATCTTGTAGCTTCGGTAATGCCAGTCTCTTATTGGCTAATTCTAGTTAGTATTAGAATTTATGTATTCAAATTAAAACATTTCTTTACTGTTGATTGGCTAATTCCAAACTGTAAACGAAATTACGTTATTACCGATCTTTTCATAACCAGTATTTTTTTAAATTCCAGAGACATTGTCACCAAAATTACATTATTACCTCATTGTTAACATCCTAAAACATATTATTCTCACTGTTTTTGCACTATTAGAGTATATAAACATTTACATATCGCTAATAAATGTGTTTACAATAAAAAATAAGTATTTACAATGACTTTACATACAATATAAATAATAATTATTTACATAATGTTTTCAAGGTGGGCTTTTATTGAACTTAATTATAATAAAACACAATAAATATCATTTAGGCATTAAAATACTGCCTCAGACGTCATGGCTTAATTTCATTGGGTGGTGGTGTCACCTTGTAGGTGTTATTACTCTTTGTGCTGTGCACCGCACCAATAACCATAACTATGCTAGTTCTGTCAACTCATTGGCAACTTATGAATTGGTATAAGTGAGGAATGGCGACCGATTCTGTCGATCTTTCCCGAGGTTAATTGCGAATATACCGCAAATTCAGTTTTGAAAATGCTCCAGAATATGAGTCAATTCTGGAGATGTTAGCATTTTACTCCTCAAACATCAGTCATAGGTCCCCATAAATTAGCTTTTCCTAGCTATTTACGTGTTATTAAACAGGCAAACTATAGCCGCCTCCCTCCTTCAACACACTAAGGATGAAGGAGGCGCCAGCTGTTATCTTAAGTCACGCCCTACTAACGCCCTTACGGACGATCAGAAATCAGATGTAGATTACTTCTTGTGTCATGTGTAGTCTTGATCAGAAAATGAAATTCTGTCTAATTATAACATTGGCATCATCTTTTTAAAATATTAATCCGAGGTTAAAATGAAAATCATGTTCTCAGGCGTATAAGATGCGTGTACCTATTCGGCAGCGCTGGTAGAAGGGGCAACCATGTGATTCGTTGTAGTCTTCAGTAGGGTTCATCTTCATATACCTTAACCTTTGCACCTATTTTAGCATTAAGTGCATAAATAAGCTAATTATAAAAAGTTTATGTATATCCGCGTTCTATGTACTTACACATTTAAGCAAGGAAATTCTGTACTTAATAGGTTCTTTATGCGCATTTTTCATTAAACGTTCATTTATCATGTTGCAGAATATCTTATCTTTAACATAGTATAGCCTCATGCATTCCAACAGAAACTAATAATTTATGCTTCGTAAGTGGAGCTGCCTATTGTAGTCAAGGCCCGATTTCTTAAAAACAGAAGGCTAGAGTTTTATATAGGCGAGATTTTTAAGTCGTTCTTCCATTCTGTTAATTAAATTATAGTAAAATGCAAACAAGAATTTAGTGTCTATTTTGTCTTCTACAATCAGTTTTTTCCGTTTTGCAGGCCACTACTGACCTCATGAACAGTTGTACAGTGAAACACACCGGCACTTCAGCTTCTGCACCTTTAGCCGCTGGCATCATCGCGTTAGCCCTGGAAGCCAAGTAGGTAGACATTTTATTTCCGTTTCCAACATTCATATTCAGAATTATAAAATGGAAGGAAGTCTTAAATGAAAAACCTAATAAAATATAAAGTTTTCCGTGTAAAAGGGCCCAAGTCCCAACACCGATTCATTTCTAAAGAGTTTGTATTGTATGAACTTGAGCAGTTTTAAACATAACACCTGAAGATGACTCTGGTTGCATCACTGGTGGTACTGATAATATAAAAGAATCCCCCATTCTACTTTTTCTAATTATACATTACATGTGCGGTTTACGATTGGCGGGAAGTCTTGGCATGGCTATTAAAATTTGGCATGTCTGGCATGGAAAATAGTGACCGCTACAAAAACACCATCCGCCAATTAAAGTTTGGCCAACAAATATTTTTTCAATTATAATGTTTTTATGCTATTATAGTATAACAACTTAGTAGAATCCCTCGGTCTCGGACTGCGCGAGTATTCAGGAGGGATAAATCGCCCCTACTCTACTTGACTTTTGGCTTTATCTACTGAGCTACCCAATGAGGTGTCATAAAGAGGAAGTGGGCTGATACGCAGGAAACAAGTGTAACGTCACTGGTGTGAACACAGCAATTTTATAAAGAAAAATTTAATAGGATCTTGTTTCCACCGTGATAACTCAAAAACTAAAATCCTTATTCCAGTTCTGTAACAGGTATGTTAAAGAGCACAGCTTCGAAATGATGATGTATGATTAATCTCCCTGTAAAACATTTCGTAAATCTTCAATTAAAATCATTTGTAATATGAACATTAATGAGCAAGCAACGTATTTCCTTGAAGAGATAGATGGGAAGTGAAGGATATGAAATACCAAATGTGTGAATTAACTTTTGGAGGATCTCCCATGATAATATCGCAAAGGTGAAATGCTATCGCTAGTTATATGCAAACATTTGTTTTCACACCGCTGCACCTTGATCTTTGCGTGGTCTGTCACAGCAATCTACAAACACAGCATTTTTGTTGCAATGTTCTTGTATCCTTAGTCTTGCCTCTACAGTTGGAAAATCACAACAGTGGTGTGATTAAGTGATAAACGATTTTGTGAGAACAAACTAGGGAAATTTATGCTTGTGGTGCTCAAGCAGAAACTCAGAGTCAAGAGTAGCAGAGGCATGCTCGCCCAAGGCAGTTAGAGAAGGGGAATACATGACCAGGTGAGTTACCCCTTCCAAGGGTTTTTTCTAAGTTGCTGAACTATAGTAAAAGACTAATGCTTGTATAACCGTTTGCGTGCAATTCAAGAACAATTAATCCATTGTAATATTTGTATGCAACAGGTGTCGAGTCCCATTTATAATATGCACCATAAAATTGTTAGGTTTATAAAGCAGCACCCCAGGAGGATGTACGCTTACCGTTTGCATTGCCGCAACATTTATGTCGTCCGCATAGGACATCATTTGCTGAGAGTAGCATTCCAGTTTTGGGAGAGTATGCGGTCAACTCGCAGAGTACTCTGACCGCTTAAGCACGTCATGCTACTTCTCAATCAAGCAGCTGCTCAACTAGACATCAACAGACTGCATTTACTGCTACCAGATATTCCTACAAACTAACATGAAAAAATAAAGAAGACCTATGCCGGTGCGAGGATTTGAAAAGTGTTCCCTCACATCGTCTTTGAGCGTTCCAGAAATGGTTGACTACCACTCTAAAGCAGCACGCAAACTGGAGATTTTGAAATGTCGAGAAGTCCTTAATATTAACACAACGTTAAAAGATCTTATGTGATTTCAAAAAATGCACTGATATTTGGATATTCTTTTTATATTTCAAAAGACAATATGCTTTGCTATCTACTCTATCATAGCTTTGGAAACGTAGAGCCAGTCTGAAAATTCAATACCATACCCCAGATTTGAACCAACGATTTCGGCTTTCATGCCTCTGCACAAACGAATTGAGATACCATTGCAAATGCCGGAATGACAGTAAATTTCCCAAATGGCTCACATTTTTTTTAAGGTAAACCACAAGGCATTCTCATATTCATCCTGAGATAACACACCCCAGTGGCAACTTAAAATATCGTAAGTACTTTAATTCCCTGGCTTTACGGTTAACAATAAATAATAATGGTAATAATAATTGTTCTTCTACATATTCAGTGTAGGCTAAAATTCGTTCCAATCCCCTGTGAAAGAACAATTAATTGCCATAGCCTTGCTCTAAAGGAAAAAGTGACGTAGCTTTTGTGGTTCAATTTTTTTCTCCAATTTGATGCTAAAATAAATACTTTTTACCATTAATCTGAATGGTTAGGTTTTGAAATCTCTTTTAACTTTATTAAATCATAGCATCTTATCCCAACTTTTGTGGCAGTAATTTGGCACATAAAGACATTAAATAAACAACGCCTAAATAATAATATAAGTGACAGTTATTTACATCTTAATTAATGATTCTTACACTTGTATTGTTTATGTACAAGTGACAGTGTTTATATATGATTTATCATTTATGTGAATGTATATTGTATATAAGAGAAGCGAGTTAGCGGTTGGATACACCAAGAAAGGGAAAAACGTGTCGGTAGCCAGAAGAAACCCATTAAATGTTATAGCTTAGGGGAAAACTTTGTCAGGATTCCTTTATTAGGAATGAGGAAACCGACTCCCGTAGATAAACTTTAGGGATGTGCTGTGATATTTGAAAGAACTAATAGATTGTCAAGGAGGTATATTCGAATTATTAAAGTTTGCCAACCAGAAGCGTGTAGTGGTGAACTTTCAAATCTCAAATGTAAGGTACCGAAGCCACGCTAAGGTTTTCTCAACTGCTTAATGTTAGTCACAGCTTGGATACGGATGAAGGCTGACTATAGCGAGGTGTAGTCGCTAAACATGCATAGGTAATCACCGATAATGGGGTTGTTAAAACGAGGTAATTAGTACAACGTGATAGAAGATTACATTAGGTTCGGACTGATCTAAATTTTATTAACGTGTAGACTTTTATTTAAGTATAATGACCATACGTAGACCTTGTGCGAAGCGCGCCTACATAACTGCAACGGCATTTAAACAGCTGGCTTTAATACACTTATTTTATTCAAATGACAATTACATTAAATGCATTAACTGGAACATTATTTTACAGGAGTGTTATAATTTCACATTAGTTAATTACTTTCACGCTCCACTACCTCCTCGAGATACTTACTCGACCTTAGTGACTAGCTTGTCGAAATAATAAATCTGCTTTTAATTATTATAAATAGTGGAGCTCAACAACTAAAAACAATTACAAGCTTTTTATTGGTTTGTGCTCTAAGTGTACCGAGTTACTTCCATATTTTTGTTTCCAATACGACCTAGAAAAGGCCGTAGTATCTGACTTTTGGAAACATTACTTGAACAGATAACGTATACAATCGGAAAGAGTGTAGAGAGAGAGAGAGAGATGGGGATTAGGAGAGTGGAATGAATCGCATTACTAAAGGGATAATGATAACACATCTCTGGGCTCTGGTGTTTGTTTTATAAAGGAGGTCATTTTGGAGAAGATTTCTAAAAACGAAATTCCTTCAATACAAAAGGGCACAAAAAGTATGAGCCCATTAAGGCGCATTAACAACCTTTAAAATTTAGCTGGTCCATTCAACAAACACTTAATGTTTACATTTTCAAATCTTATGCGACTGCAGAAACGGTCATTGTGTTGAAGATTCACATCACCTTGTAACGACACCGGGCATGTACTCCAGCGGTAGCCAACTCATGATTTTTTGGAGAAAGAGTTAGAGGAGGAAGGCACTCCCGGCTAGGAAAGCATTTAGAATGGCGAAACTTCTAGACCTCCCTCCTCTCAGCGATGAACGAAGCTTCTAGAACTTATCTGTGTGTTAAATAGGAGCGTATTCGCCGTGTCAGAAGGTTCTTGATGCATGGTATAGTTCTATCTATTATTTATTTAGCGAGATCTGCATGACAAGCATCACTGAGGGATACAGAGAGTGAGAGAGAAAGAAGATTCTTACGTTCGACAAAGTGAGTGACCAGAAGAGAGAGGGGTGTCCTGGGTTTGACACTGAAGTGAGTAATCGAGGAAAAGAAAAGAGAAGTCCTGTATTCTACGCTACAGTGTGTGATTGAGGAAACAAGAAGCTGCTTCGCGCGTGGTTAATGCAATGCTACGCGTAAAGAAAAAGAAAAGTGTGACTGCAGAATAATTAGACGAATCATAACTACTTCAGCTATAGAGAAACTGTTTTGCAAAAAAGAAGAGAAAAACAGAGAACTATAAAATACTGAGAATGTAACTACAATGAACTAAGAAACAAAACAAGGGAAGGAATCAGTATACCTAAAATGACCCTGACTCCGCTCTTTCAATCCTAGTTCTCCTGCCTTATTTTGATTAATATTGAGGAAGTCGCATACAAACCATAAAGTTTTTTTTTCTATCTAGAAGGAAATTTCATGTATCTTTTAGAAATGTCTACCTTATAAATGTAGCATTAGGAGGAACTGGTATATAATCCAAAGGGTTTCTAATTACGTACTAAAAGCCAACTTAGCGCTCAGATGTGATTCACCACAAAGTAGGCTTGCGATTTACTGCAAATCACAACTCAGGCTCTCTCTCAAACTTCAATAGGATTAACATATTTGACCCTTACGTTTAGATTTCAAGGTCTCTAAAAACAAAATTTTGAATACTTGCCCAATAGCGTTGTGACTTAATTTGAAGGAATTTAAAAGAAATTTCATTTAGTTGTTTTAATAATAAATTTCAATGTGTTTTAAAAGCTGGTGCAAAAAACTCTTTGTTCATTGCTGAGAGTTTTTGAAAGGCTTCATGTACTTTGTTTTAAAAATGGGGGGGTGCTTTATTAAACGTTATAATATTCCTACCTACATTTTCAGTTATAAAGACCATCACGAATCTTGTGGGTGAGTGGGTGAGAGTGTGTGTGTGTGTGTGTGTGTGTGTGTGTGTGTGTGTGTGTGTGTGTGAGTGAGAGAAAGAGAGAGATTGGATATGAGGGCCGTAAGCTGATGGCTCGTTTCATCAAGTTGCACTCCTTTTGACTGCCGAACCTCCCGTCAATTTTTGAAGAAGTCATTTTCCTTTCTCAGGTCATACAAATGTCACGTCTTAGTTATAGATTATATAAGCACATCAACGTGCCCTTTATTCCAGTTATTTTCATCCCACTAAGTGAGTAATGGATATTTTTGAAACTGAAAAGTGGTACATCGACAAAGCGATTCGTCATAGAAATGGTTTCTACTAAATGAATAACTTTGATTGGATCCTGTTATCACGAAAGGTAGCGTTAACAATACTGTAGAAATAGAGAGACTGGAATACCCCACGAGTCGAAATCGGCACTGGCACTTACAATGTTATAATTGTTGTTGGTGTGAAGAAGCGTGTCTGCTTCACATTTAAGAGGTCCCGAGTTCGAATCTCGATAACAACATTCCATAGCTACAATGCAGACAACACAGAAGGCGAAACATGTATTTGTAATGTCAGTTAACTAGTTACAAATACCGGGTGTACACAAATGATTACAGGCATTTTAAACATATATTTCTCTGCGATATACAATATAATTTTAAATCATAATTTAAGCTGAAGAAAAATTATGGAAGTTACCGTAACATAACTTACAAGTGCTCAATATGGGATCTCTTTGTGATACGGTGGTAGTCCATTTCTAGCTATACTGACGTAGCATGTCTAGTGTAACTGGTTTTATTGCTGCAGTAATCCTCCGTCTCAACACAGCTAGGTTTGCAGGTAGTGGTTGCGCGTTTTCTTAATGCTTCCACGCCGTCATTGTTGGAATTGCTGGTTCTCCACTCGTCCACCGCAAATATTTTTAAGAATGCGCGCGAAAGCCATTCTGACTCTCTTCACATTTTCATCTGACACACACACACAATCGTCAGCTGTTTTCCTATACACAGAGATATCCTGTAGTTGGTATCTCATTGTATCATCTACGATCCAGAAGGGACGTTAAGATAAAATTTTGTTTATATGACAGTTGAACTGCAACCACTAAATATGTTTCGCGAATTTCAAGACACAATAAGCTCTATGCATGCAAGTTACCATGCTTTGTGTAGCATGGTAGCATGGCGTGACGAAACAGACGTGTTATGCTCTTTCGTTTTCGAAGGCAAAGTGGCAGTCAATGAAAAGAGACCTTCCACACATTGTGTTGCCTATCTCTACATACTAGGTTACGAGTCATGACGCATCGTCATCTTAGCATGACTACCCTTGAGGCAGTGAAAAAAATTGCAGTAGGTTACTTTAACGTCCCTCAAAATAGATATACTGATGGTGGGTGAAGCCGTTCATCAAAATCATAAACAACACAAACTGCAATTAAATATTAATGTGAAATAAATATTAGATTCCTTTCTAGAATTGCAAACATCTAAATTTATACAATATACAAAGTAATTTTCACGCCGATTTCTTCACATAGATCTCAATTTCATTCAGACAAAACGATTTGGGTTGTCTTGATTCAGCGATCGATTTTGGTCATTGTGATTACTGATTAACGTTCAGCCATTTTTCCTCCAGATGTACTATTTTATTCTTCAAATATTGCTGCTTAGTGCAAAGAGAAACTATGTTATTAAAAAGGGGCATTACATTTTGATAAATTCTGTTAAATGAGCTTTAGGACGTTTCGAATTCTGTGAGGTTATATTGTAGTCCTCTCAAACAGCTCAGCATCTAGGTTCTTAGAATCTTGAGGATTAAGAGTTGTAATTAATTTAGATCAATTAGACGTTTTGTCTGAATTAGTGCACATCAAATGGCTGTTTATTCTAGTTTGTACATTGTTTGGAAAATAACACTCTTTGGTGGTCCCGATAACACCCTTCAAGTTGAATTCTCCGCGGCCCGGTGCCTTCTGCGTGTTCAGACGTAAGACAGAAATTTCATCCCCGTTTTCAGCGTGTATTAGCGAGCATTACGTAACAATGACAAACACTTTAGTGCCAGTTGAAATAGTGTTTTGATTTGCGCACCGTCTCTCCTTCCTAATTTTCTTTTTAGCTCCTTCTCTTGCATCATTAAACAGTATTTTGTATAATATTTGGTTTTTATTTTACAAGAACTGATTGTGGATTAGTAATAATTACTGATAAGAAGATTAATAAACCGCATAAGGTGTGATTTAAATCACAAAATCTAATTCACTACAAAATCAGAAATTTTAAGTTAAATAAAGTATACTGGTGTAATTAAAAATTTGGCCCACAAGGGAATGGGGCTGTTTATGTTGGTAATGATAAAATCTATTCTCACCCCTACCAGTGTGACCAACTCTGTTTTTCGAGTATAATTCTAGCCACTGGATTGACAGAGTACTTTACCTCCCCAAAGTATGGCCGAACTTCCGAAGGGTACTTACATTGTCATGCTTCACTGCCGTTGTCTTATTGCTGTTTAGTAGCAGCAACAACTTCAACCTTCTTCTCCATGTCGTTGATGAAAGCTCTCATATATGTAAATGTTGTAGCTGTTGTTCACCATAACCACACATTAAGTAATTCTCCACCCCTTCCTCTAGAAGGCCGAATTTTTTGTAATTGGTTTAACCTTTCCTTGTGTACCGTTGGTAGAGAAACTCTTTCATAGAGGTGGCATCGGAACCACTCTATAATTCCATTTAGAGTATAAATATCGTTCGTTGGTTAGTTTGTATGTTTCTGTATTGTTTTTCAGGCCAGTCATATAGAGAAATGATACAGGCTGGGTTATAGTCAAAAGTTGGTTACCTGAAGGTGGAAACCTTATGGAGACAAAAACACTTGGGGACTGGGCAACTTTTATGCACGATAGTGTACACTGAAAATTTGAAACGACAACTTAAGTTTTAAGGCAGAATTAAAGAGAAAGTAGAATTTAAATTGAAGTAGATATAGGAAGTAGCTACTGGCTCCTAAAATCGGTTAGGATTAAGAAGTAGGTAGCTATGTTTAAATTAAGAGTAGTATATATGTACAGACTAAGAAAAGGAGTAGGTAGTGAGAGGGTAATAGAGACAGCGACTTAGATAGGGGATTTTAGAAGTTAGAAGTATTGCTGGGTACCAGTAATGAGTAAGGCACTGCTGGATTCCAGTAGGAATATGGAATTTTAGGGTAGTAGTGGAGTTACTTTATTAGTTAAATTAGTTAGATAGGGATACTTTCCAGAAAATATTACAGTATAGCGATGGCAACATAATAAAAACCTAAAAACTACACAACTTATTTGCACTATACAACAGAGTAACTAGCTGGGCATAGCGTATAGTTCTCTTAAACGTTACGTTAGGGAGTTATCTTAATCTTTGTGGTAGAGCGCTAATTAACTTAAGCGAAAAACCGAAACAACTATTCTGAATTTTGGTATACTTAATATGTATACGATTTGGTATGCACATTTGTACAAACTGCAAACCATTTAAATTTTCTTTAAAGTGTAATTAATTAGTACTTACTTGGGCTTTAGTTAATAACTGCAATATAAAAAGTGAGATGTAACTTGCGGGAATTTTATAGTCACTAATTTGAAGCTGTTTTAGACCACGCACGTAATGGATGCCAATTTGAGGGAGATTGTTTCTAGGAGTGTTCGCCCCACTTACGGTACAAACTTTCCGGTGGCCTTCGCCCCACGTTTAAGAAACAACCTTTTATTTTAATATTTATTCATGTATATATGCCTCGGCTTCGTCAGCAGTAATTTTCAGAACATGTATCCTTTAACAGGCCTGGTACAGCTAAAGGATAAGGCTTACACAAATTATAATTGTATTTTTTATTTTTTTATTAATACTTCACACGATTAAATAACACCTCACTGATGTATCCTACTATAGAGCTGTGAGATTATTGTTAATTACACTTTTAACAGTTAAATATTAATATTATCCTCACCGCAATGAATTTTCATGTTTCACATACAATCACAGACCCGTACCGAACCGAACTGCTTCGGTACGCTATCTTGCAGCGTCTCCCGTTTGAATTTGTACATTTTCTCTATTTCAAGTCTTTTATTGGCTAAGACTACTCCAATAGAATACTTTTATTTAACTTTTAGCTTTCTAGTTTTTGATTGCTATTTATAAACTGTTTTAAACATTACATTATTATTGTTCCAAGAAGTATTAGTAGCCTTTTTTAACTTTCTAATTTATTGTTGTTACCTTATTGTTAGCAACTTTCGGCTTCTGCTTTGTAATTTTGTTTGTTACGGAAAGTAACTTGCTTATATTCTCGCAGCTCCTACATTGTTAAACTACGTATTTCATTCACATAACATTTTATACATCTACATAATAAAATAAACATAATACAATGACTGTAATATACACTTTATATATTATATTATACACAAATTGCTTTAAGGCAGGCTGTTATTTTTTTACATTATATAATTAGACTGATATCATTTAAGTGATAAAAAACACTGCCTCAAACTAGATATTTTTGAGAAATAAATATATAAAGTTTGGGATCATAGGCCATTGTTTAGCTTCCAGGAACTGCACGTATTTTTTTACGTTATTCGCATAATATTAAACATTACGTTTAATTTTATTTTATTTTATAAATCTTCCCATTTGTTCTTAAAACAAAGAATGCAATTTTATCAAACAAAAAAATAAGGTAACACACACATTTATATAAAAAACTTTATATATTTAAAATGGAGAACTAATAATAATAATAACAATAATATATATGAAATGAAATTAAAGTATTCAAATATTTATACATGAATATTTGGGCTATTGATAGTTTCTTAAAACAACCTGAGAGTGGTTAAGGCCACATCAGTATAACTGATGGAGAGAGATGAAGTTTTCGAAGTACATTTTTCGTGGACACTGTGGCAGTCCCTCTAGCTCCGACGTTTCTTGCTTGCTTCAATATTAAAAACGAAAAATGTCTATGATTGGGAAAATTATTAAGTATGATTATGCAATTTAATTTATATGAAAAGAAAGATCAGATGATTAAAATTGAGTTCTGTCATTTTCTTTACCGTTTCTTGAAGTTGTGGAAGTGTTTTCTGTGAATCTCAGGAATTCTCGGAGTCACAAACCTAATGTATTTTTGACCAGAGCTGAGCAATTCGAAATTTCGCTTAAGTCCTGTGAGTAAAGTGCTCTAGTACTTTAGTGTCAAATAAGTTCATTTCGTTTAGCAAATTTTAACGAAATTAAAATAAGAGAAATTTAGTTAATTATTTACCCAGGGTCTCTCGAGTCTTAATGATTTCACTAAAAGCCCGCCAAGACAAGGTGACTGATAGTGCTTTACGATGTGCTTTAAACGCCTTAAGTGGTACCTCGAGTCTGTATTTTACACAAGCTGACGGACTCCATCGTCTCCTACTGGCTTAGGAGATGGCTTACGGCATAGCTTGTAATTAATCTGAAGAAGCTTGTTGCTTATTTAAAGTGAACAAACTATTCAAGAGAGCTCTCAGAAATCTTCAAGTACTGAACTATATATATATTGCACTAAATTGATTTTCAACAGCGTAATGACGGACTATCTTTACTCGGGTTTTTACTTGGCGCATTCTCATTTTGAAGTTGTTTCACACGACATACTTTCTGGTATAAATGAATGACATCTTGTACACCTCCATATAAATAACAGGATAAAAATGAGACGAATTTTTGTTAACGTGCTTATTTGTGATGTTTTTAAACAATAACATTCATATTGTGTAACATTCTTAAGTAAAAAAATTGAAGTTTCTTATTTGAAATTTATTTTCTCTCACTCTAGAAGGATGATTAAAAATGCATCTCTTCAGTTTATTTAAACACCATGAAAAGAGATTAATTATAAACTTTATTTTTAAAATAACAATTGCATCGTGTGGAATAATTTTTCAACATAGTAAAAATATAACAAAAGAATATCTAGGAGATAATTGAACATTTTTATAAATTTTGGTATACAGATTATATATTAAACGCCGATTTCTTTATTAAAACGTCTAATAAATCTACCTTAAATTATGAATTTTACACATTTCACAAATGTAGATCAAATCCATACTGTAGATCAACATTTTTGTCTCTTCTATACCTGGTTCAGCAAGAGTTGATATGTACAGTCGGGTACAAAGGAACGTCCTGACATAACGAAACGCGGTTTAAGTTGGCGATCAATAATTAACACGCTTCTGCCGCACCTTCCATCCCTTATTCGGTTACAGAGGTAAATGCTTGAATGCCGAACCAATAAGAGCCGGGAGGCTAGCATGGAACAGTCTTTGGGAGGCATATTGTTTCAAACATTCAGATGACATATATCGATTCTCCATCCCTTTCATCGCCCAACTAGACCTGACCTTTCTTCATAGTGTAATGCTAGCGTATCAGACTTCAGCTAAAACCAATTAGAAGATGGCTCACCTAAGGCAGGTGTGGAGCACAAATGATGAAGAGATTCTGCCAACATTCAGGAATGGAAAACACTAAAAGCAACCAAAAGCATCGGAACGTTTTTTGTTTTCTTTTTGCCTTCGACTGTACCTATTGTACCTACCTTCCGCGAGTAACCGGAAAGGAGAAGATGGATGAGTGGGGGAAGGAAAACAGATATTTTGTTCGGTTAACACTACTGGTGCAGATTTGAGACAGCATCACAGCCGTTACTTACTGTGCAGGACTTGGAGATTATATGCTTACTGATCATTTGTTCCCTTTGTAATAAGCTACATACTTTGCAGATCATAACTTGTATATTACTGGACGTAAACAATAATAAATTTTTGCTTATTACTCACTTTTATTCCGATTCTGGCAGCGGTTCTATTCCATCCAGATCAGATTCGGAATCTTCCGAATCACTCTCAGCGGTATTAATGACCAGATGGTCCGTTAAACGGCCCAGTTCCCATATCTTTGTTTCGTAAATATTTACCATGCCACACAACAATATCTTCTCTGGAGTTCATTATTCTTCCACACAAGCCGTGTGTTGGACAAGAAAGTCCGGTTGATTTAACCACTGAGCTACCATGGCAACATTCCGGTGCGACATTAAATTCCTCAACTGAATCGCATTTTTCCCGGTAAACCAAAAGTAGATCTCAAATTGTATTGTATTTCAGTCGTCTGGTTCTACCTTCCCAACCTTGCCCAACACACTGCTTGCGTGGAAGAACAGTTAATTTCATTGATTGACCTAATAGTGGTCGAAACTATGAAGCTTACAGCATTGTAAGTTGCCATCGGGGTACGTCATCTCAATACAATTTGAGATCTCTTTGTGGTTTACCGAGAAAAATGCGAATCAGTTGGGGAATTTAATGTCGCACCGGCATGTCTCAATGGTAGCTCAGTGGTTAGAGCAACCAGACGGAAACCGGGAGATCCGTGGTTCAAATCCCGGCGATGGCTTTGAATTTTTCAGTTGTCCGATTATTCCTTTCCAATATCTTCTCTGTCGATAATCACTTTCTTCTTCCTGTGCACAAAATCAAACTATCTACTCCAACATTAAATAAACGAACTCCTTTTGTAATTCAGTAATTCCTTATCATTATTTACCGCATTTAGCACCTTTTGTACTGTGAGCGGCTCATTGTTAAAAGAAAAGCTTTGCATCTTTTTCGTATGGCAGTTTCTAAAAATCTGTCTACATTTGTCACAGCTTTTTGCCTTTGTCTTTTCTTCCCAGTAGTCAGCACCCTTTTTTCCAACCTTTCTTTTCTTGCTCTCTGTACTCTCGCCACTGACTCTTCTATAATTCAGATGTGGATTTAGCAACATCATTCAAAGTCCATTGGGATATTTCTCGCACAATTTGTCGAAAACGTTTAATGCTATTGTTTGCGCTGTCCATACCGTAACTGAACGGCAATAACTTATTGGTATGGGAAAATGAGCACGTTGTTACCTGAAAATGACCCAAGTGTCCCGCCTGGGGAGAGAGACAGGGAAGTAAGTCACATGTATAATATAATATAAAACACTGAAGAATTCTTACCATTCGGTGGTTGCTGCATGTATGGGGCAGGGCCCCATCCCTGATGATTTGATGCCGGGAAGGCATGGAAGCCTGGTAGTGGCGGTGCTGGTGCAGCGCTCGCGTGTTGAACGAGACCCGTCCCGAAATAAAGTCCGCTCCCTGGAATATTATTATTATTATTATTATTATTATTATTATTATTATTATTATTATTATTATTATTATTATTATTATTATTATTAATAGTAAAACACTTGAGTATATAACAGTAAAGCATCTTCCCCCTTCTGCACTGGCTGTGATGCTTCTCAGAAAGAGAGATATTTTACCACTAAATAAAGCCTTTATGGAATAACTATAACTAACTAAACCAGCTATTCAACCATCTTAGCTATATAAATAATATTACATAACTTGCAGAAAAGCTTAAAATGTACTAATGTATTGGGAAATAGTTGTAAAAGAGGAAGAATACAACACGCGTGCTACGGATAAAAACACGTGCATTTGTTTACTTTGCAACTCAACTCACGCTGAACAAGGTATACATATTTTGTAGCACTTTGTTTACAGCACTTGCATTTATTTCAAAATTTCCTTTTGAAACATTTATGGTCGAAATCATAAAAAATGAATGCATTTCCCTCACAGAAGTAATAACTTATAACTACAAAGGAATCACAAAACTTGTAATCCTTATCCCTTAAAGAAAGACAACTGTAGTTTAAGAAGGTGTTGTTCTGTTGTTATTATTATTTTAATTGTTGAAGTTTTTGAAGTTGAAAGAGTTTGCACCACGCTTTGGGCGTCAACATGAAGTTGTTATTGTCTTGGAGTTTATTTGTTTATTTATGTATTTCCACATATTGACGTCAATTTGAAGAAGATTGTTTGCTACGTAATATGCTGTTACGTATGAGAAGCCGATTTGAAGATGTATTTTGCTGTTACACTGCAAGTTTAAAAAAATTTAACTTTGTTATTAAACTGCTTATTTAACTATTTATGTTTATGTTTGCCTCGGCTGCGTCAGTATTACTTTAAGACACGTTTCTCTTAATCAGGGCGTGGTGCGACAAGAATGTAGGCTTACACAGATTTTAAGTTTAAATTCGCTTCTTTTTATTAATCCTTGACACAAATTAAATAGCACTACACTGATATTAAAAGCTATGAGATTATTTAAATTAATACTTGCACTTTGCTAACATGTAAACTTAAATTTCGTTTCACACGAATACGTAATATTTCTTTAGCGAATACACCTTCCATCCGGTCACTACCAAGGTCTGCAGGCAACTGAACATATTTCAACCGTCCAAACGCGTAAACGTCTGTATTTCAAGTCTCTGATTGGCTAATCCTGGTCCACTAGAACACCTGCATTTAATTAAAGCTTTTTTCTGCCTGTTGATTGGCTAATTTTAAAAACTGTCACAAAATTTACGTTATTGCTGCCCTAATCATGACTAGTTGTATTCAAACTCTCAAACTCATTATTGCCTCAAGGTTACCTCATTGTTACCTCATTGTTAGAAACTTTAAACTTATTATTCTCACAGCTCTTACACTATTAAAATATGTAATGCATGCATATAACATTATTAAGCATTTTTACAATAATATAAGCATAAACAATGATTTTTTTTATAAATTATTACATAGATATTGTTTTAAGGCGGGCTTTTATTGAATTTACATATTATATAATTTAATTGAAATTATTTAAGTGTTAAAATACCGCCTCAAGTAGGTTTATGGTTTAATATAGGTACGTTTGTATTCCGTTTCAGCCCAGAACTGACTTGGAGAGACGTGCAGCATCTGGTCACGTGGACTGCAGAATATGCCCCCCTCAGTGACAACCTGGGATGGACTCGCAACGCTGCAGGATTTTGGATCAACACACGTTTTGGCTTCGGACTCATGAACGCACACGGTCTCGTCACAGCCGCCATAAACTGGACCAATGTTCCATCCCAAGTGAACTGTATGGTATCAGCAGAACCCATGTAAGTTCAGCATCTTTTATTTTAAACATGTATATGTGGTCAATGGTCCAGTAATTGAGTAATACATTTAATAATTTGACACTGTTAAAGATACCTTATCTATCTAGTTTAGGGTTTAAATTGAGTTGCCTTATGATCATGTGTTATACTCTTCTAAAACTCTCTACCATGTACAGTCGGGTGAAAAAAAACATGCCGATATGAGGAACCGCAATTTAATTGGCAATCAATAATTAACACGCCTCTGCCGCGCCTTCAATCCCTCATTCGGTTACAGAGGTTAATGCTTGAATGCCGAACCAATAAGAGCCGCACGCATTCAGGGGATAGTTGGACAATCTTTGGGAGGCATATTGTTTCAATTATTCAGGTGACATACATCGATTCTTCCACCCCTTTCATCACCCAGGTAGGCCTATCCTTTCTTGTGGTAGTGGTAATGGTAGGCCTGGTTGGATAGTTGAGCAATAGATGAAAATAATTTCAAAAGTGACTTACAGAAAAGGAAACATTCTGGGTGTAAAATACACAGTATTACAAACTTCAGAAGCCACTTTTCATATACTAAAAGATGTGTTGGATTCATATGACTTTCTCTACTCTTATACAAACTATTCTTCTATTTCTGTGTAAGTATAAGGAGAATACAGTAAACTAAAGCGATAGGCAATTATTTTTCAAAACGGATCGATATGTGATTCCTTTGAAATGTTCTCTTTGCATGAACACGAAAAACAAAGAAATACGAATAGTGATAGCGATTTGCAGTTGAGAAGAGCATTAAGAATACTAGTAAAAAAAGTGTCTCGGTAATGGTTACGCCATCGAAAATATTATTGAACATAAATTGTGTTTCAATGACATCTTTATTTTTCGCGTTATAAGATTTTGTCTATACCCTATGGTTTACCAGTTACACAAAAGTGATTCAGAATGAAGAGGATTGTAAAGATTATTCTCAGAAAAGTCAAGATATACATTTTATTTGCCATGAAAATATCTTAAACATGTGGTATTTTAATCTAAATTGTTTGAGCCATTTTTGAGAAAATAATAAATATGAACTTTTCCGTGTATAGGGTAGCGTGTGTGGGGGAATTTCCTAAAAATCTTCATGTCACATCCTTGAAGAACGCTGAACTTAAATAATAACAGACTTTTCGTTTTTGACTTACGCTGTTCAGACGGCGCGTGCGGACCTTTCTGTGAAAATGCCTTTTATGGGTTCAGGTGGCTTAAAATCGTATATTTTGGTTGAATTCTAGATATAGAATTTTTGGGTGCAATACAATTCTATCTCTACTTACTTTCTTCTAGGTGAACACTAGGTAAAGTAAAATCCGTAAGAGAACTCAATATGTATTCATTTGATTGCCAAGAATATTGCAACAAAGGCAGATATACCCTGGGCTACTGCTTATGGACGATGGCATGTTGGTATATAGTTCCCATGTATGTTACCAGCATTAAAATCTGACGTGTTACACTCATATGGCTTTCTCTACTCTTATACAAACTATTTTTACAAACGCTTATTCTCCATATGCTTCATGTTAATCCAGATGTTTAATCTTATTGCTAATTTTCTTGTAGATGCAAGGGAAATTGGTAGGCTTTAAGCGATAGTCAAATATTTTAAGAGCTGGTTGCTATGTGGAGTATTCCATTCTCTTTGCATTACCAGGACAAAAATAAAAAGTGAATAATGAATTCCCATTTGAGAAAAAGTATAAGTATTGGAAAATTTAAGGGAATAGCAAGCATTATCTTGAAAATGGTTCACTCAACAAAAAAAAAATGTATATTACATAAATTGTGTATTTTAACGCGATCTACATTTTTGTGTAGTAAATGTTTGTCTATCTCTTATGGTTTACCAGTTATGCAAAACTCGTTCACAATGAAGAATACTTTTGGCGATATTCCCAGAAAATTCAAGTTTTACTTGTCATGAAAGTATCTTAAACATATAATAGTTTAATCAAAATCGTTAGAGCCATTTTTGAGAAAACTAAATTTTTCGAAAAATGTTCCATGTAAAGGGTAATCTGGGGTGGGGGATTTTCTTGAAAACCTTCGTGTCGCATATCTGGAAGATACTGAACCTAATACCACGATTGTTTCTGAGTTATGCTGTTCACAGACAGGCACACACACGCGGACATGTTTCCAAAAATCTGATGTGTTACACTCACATGACTTTCTCTACTCTTGTACAAACTATTTCTACAAACACTTATTCTCCATATGCTTCATGTTAATCGAGATGTTAATGTTATTGCCAATTTTCTTGTAGATGCAAGGGGAATATGGTAGTATTTAAGCGATAGTCAAATCTTTTAAGAGCTGGTTTCTATGTGGTGCATCCCAATCTCTTTGTATGTCCAGGATATAAAAAAATCTGATGCGTTACACTCACATGACTTTCTCTACTCTTACACAAACTTATTTTTACAAACGCTTATTCTCCATATGCTTCATGTTAATCGAGATATCGAGATGTTAATCTTAATGCTAATTTTCTTGTAGATGCAAGGGGAATTGCTAGGCTTTAAGCGATAGTCAAATATTTTAAGAGGTGGTTGCTATGTGGAGTATTCCATTCTCTTTGCATTACCAGGACAAAAATCTGATGTGTTACACTCACATGACTTTCTCTACTCTTGTACAAACTATTTGTACAAACGCTTATTCTCCATATGCTTCATTTTAATCGAGATATCGAGATGTCAATCTTATTGGTAATATTCATGTAGATGCAAGGGGAATATGGGAGGTTTTAAGCGATAGTCAAATATTTTATCGCTGGTTGCTATGTGGCGCATTGCATTCTATTTGCATCTCAGGACAAAAAATCTGATGTGTTAAACTCACATGACTTTCTCTACTGTTGTACAATCTATTTTTACAAACGCCTATTCTCCATATGCTTCATATTAATCGAGATATCGAGATGTCAATCTTATTTGTAATTTTCTTGTAGATATAAGGGGAATATGGTAGCTTTTAAGCGATAGTCAAATATTTTATCGCTGGTTGCTATGTGGCGCATTCCATTCTCTTTGCATGTCCAGGACATAAAAAAATGAATAATGAATTTGAGAAAAAGTATAAGTATTGGAAAATTTAAGGAAATAACAAGCAATATCTCGAAAACGGTTCACTCAACAAAAAAAATGTATATGATATAAGTTGTGTATTTTAACGCGATCTACATTTCTGTGTAGTAAAATTTTGTCTAACTCTTATGGTTTACCAGTTATGCAAAAGTCGTTCATAATGAAGAATACTTTTGGAGACATTCCCAGAAATTTCGAGATATACATTTCATTTCGCATGACATTATCTTAAACATATGATATTTTAATCAAAATCGTTAGAGCCATTTTTGAGAAAATTAAAATTTTCGAAAAATGTTCCATGTAAAGGGTAGTCTGGGGTGGGGGGATTTTCTTGAAAATCTTTGTGTCGCATCCCTGGAAGATACTGAACCTAAATACCCAGTTTGGTGCTTATCCGACTGTTCGTTTTTGAGTTATATTGTTCACAGACACTCACACAGACACACACACACACACACACACACACAGACACACACACGGACATGTTTCCAAAAATGCTTTTTTTGGATTCAGGAGGTCTCAAAACATGTATTTCCGGTGAAATCTCGGTATTGATTTTTTGGGTGGAATGCAATACTTCCCCTACTTACTATACGTAGTAGAGATAGTAAAAAAACTGATGTGTTACACTCACATGACTTTCTCTACTCTTGTACAATCTATTTTTACAAACGCCTATTCTCCATATGCTTTATGTTAATCGAGATATCGAGATGTCAATCTTATTGCTAATTTTCTTGTAGATGCAAGGGGAATATGGTAGCTTTTACGCGATGGTCAAATATTTTAACGCTGGTTGCTGTGCGGCGCATTCCATTCTCTTTGCAAGTCCAGGACATAAAAAAATGAATAACGAATTTGAGAAAAAGTATGTCTTGGAAAATTTAAGAGTATAACAAGCAATATCTCGAAAACGGTTCACTCAACAAAAGAAATGTATATGATATAAGTTGTGTATTTTAACGAGATCTACATTTTTTGTGTAGTAAAATTTTGTCTATCTCTTATGGTTTACCAGTTATGCAAAAGTCGTTCACAATGAAGAATACTTTTGGAGACATTCCCAGAAAATTTGAGATATACATTTCATTTCTCATGACATTATCTTAAACATATGATATTTTAATCAAAATCGTTAGAGCCATTTTTGAGAAAATTAAAATTTTCGAAAAATGTTCCATGTAAAGGGTAGTCTGGGGTGGGGGGATATTCTTGAAAACCTTCGTGTCGCATCTCTGGAAGATACTGAACCTAAATACCAAGTTTGGTGTTTATCCGACTGTTCGTTTTTAGTTATGCTGTTCACAGACACACACACAGACACACACACACACACACACACACACACACACACACACACACACGGAGACACACACGGACATGTTTCCAAAAATGCTTTTTTTGGATCCAGGAGGTCTCAAAACATGTATTTCCGGTGAAATCTCGGTATCGAATTTGTGGGTGGAATGCAATACTTCCCCTACTTACTATACGTAGTAGAGAAAGTAAAAAGTGAATAAAGAATTTGAGAAAAAGTATAAGTATTGGAAAATTTAAGGGAATAACAAGCAATATCTCGAAAACGGTTCACTCAAGAAAAGAAATGTATATGACATAAATTGTGTATTTTAACGCGATCTACATTTTTTGTGTAGTAAAATTTTGTCTATCTCTTATGGTTTACCAGTTATGCAAAAGTCGTTCACAATGAAGAATACTTTTGGAGACATTCCCAGAAAATTCGAGATATACATTTCATTTCTCATGACAATATCTTAAACGTATGATATTTTAAACAAAATCGTTAGAGCCATTTTTGAGAAAATTAAAATTTTCGAAACATTTTCCATGTAAACGGTAGTCTGGGGTGGGAAAACTTTCTTGAAAACCTTCGTGTCACATCTATGGTAGATACTGAACCTAAATACCAAGTTTGGTGTTAATCCGACTGTTCGTTTCTGAGTTATGCTGTTCAAAGACACACAGACACAAACACACACACACACACACACACACACACACAGACACACACACGGACATGTTTCCAAAAATGCTTTTTTTGGATTCAGGGAGTCTCAAAACATGTATTTCCGGTGAAATATCGGTATCGCATTTTTGCGTGGAATACAATACTTCCCCTACTTACTATACGTAGTAGCGAAAGTAAACATTAATTCCAGTTGAACTGACGTCGCGCTTATGGTATGCGATTTAAGAAGATATCTCTGTGTTTACAGATACATCTTGATTATCTTGTGAAGATAAGAGGACAGCCGCTTTCTATCGAGCTTTGGATACAAGCTCGAATAGCTCCATAATCGTTATCAACATTGTAACATAGGCACTTTCACAAATCTGATACGAATTCCCGTTTCATCTGAAAGCTTTCCATGTTGATAAAGGTATCTTGTGTCGAGTTGCTGCAGTCATATCGATCTGCCGATGCTGTCCTCTCGAATCCTGGAACGCTTTTAAAATTCATTGAATAAATAAAGTCCTACATAGAGTTGGAAACTTCTAAACATCAAGAAGTTTCTAAATCATTTCCTCCTTTTTTGTATCTGTTTCTACTTTGTGCTCATCTGTGATGGCTTCAGCTAGTATGAGCAACTGATTTGTTAAGGCAAACCTTATGGTGAAATTTATGTTAAAAATTTCGAAATTTCAAATTGTTTGTTTTTGCCGTTTTCTAATACTTCAGACTATACAGGGTAGACCATTTAAGTTGAAAGTGTGCAATATCTCCAAAACTAAGCGTTGCAGAAATAAATGTCTTGAATAAAAGTTGCTTGACACTATGGGGTAAAGTAAATGTTATTAATCGTGTTTTGTTTGCAGTACGTTATGATGGTAGTTTTCGGTTCAATTTAATTTCTTTAAATGGGAACCTATAGTTAGGATCAATTTAAATTCACCCTAAAATCGTCCTCCAACGTCCTCCAAATACAACACGACTAATGGTATTTCTTTGTCCCATAGTATAAAGCAACTTTTATTCAAGACATTTCTTTCTAGGTACAACGCTTAGTTCTGGAGATATTGTACAGTCTCAACTTAAATGATCCACCCTGTATAGAAGCATATTCCGTGGTACTTCTGCCATTTACGAGTTATGCAGGTGAAGTTTGTTTTCATATCTAGATCAAAAACACAAATTAATGACATGTGCATATTTAAACCTGAGTTTCTAAGAAACAAAAGGTTCCAAAATTTTCAGTACATAAAATGTCTCACATTATGTAATTTTTCGACAATCTTGCTGTAAATTGCAAGCTCGGAACATAAAACATACATAGGGAGCTTGAAATATCCCCTCTTTGAATATGTAAATGATTGCAGCATAATATTGTCTAAATTATTGAATACGTAAACATTTTGTGTATTTGATCGGTAGAAAAAAAGAGAGACAAAAGTTTTGTTTAAAGTTAAACAAATATAGAAAGGAGACCAAGTTGAGTACCTTAGTAGTATCTTTTGTTAATGTCAGGAAACTTTTTATAGTAAAAACTTAGAGGGGAGCATTTTATATAACTACCAATTTATTTGCGCTAGTTTCATATAACTTTCTAAGATATCTGTAAAATAACCGTTGTAGTAATGGTCAAAATTTCAAAACAATTGGTGAAAAATGAATGAATTTGAAAATTTCAGCATAGCGTTATCTTAATATTTTATGCTCCTGCAAATTGTAAAGTACTTTAAGCTTTAGTCCCGTGCTCTAAATATCATATACATGAATGTCTGCCTAGTGTCAAACCTTGCATTACCTATTAGGCAGTTTATGTACTTTCGTTGCTAGTTCTCTCTAAAGGCAACTTAAGGAAAGTGACATATGAGAATTATCTAACATGCTGAAAAAAAAATTATTTTTTGAGTTATTATGCATGCATTAGAGACTGTAATGCATGATAGCACTGCAATCACAAAGGTGCGAACTTACGGAGTAGTTCTGATTTAAATGCTGAAGTCATTCTATAGTATCTGAATTAATTCTTTTTCCCATTACTTTTTTTTCATTACAGCATATGTAGACTCCGCTAATAATTAATATTCAATATTAAATAAAGCAAATACTTATGTAATTGATGCATAAAACATAGAAACGCAAAATAAATTAATAATAATAATAATAATAATAATAATAATAATGCTCCATATATACAGTTCTTATTCACACTGTCGCCACCGCATGTTTGGTGCCAGCTGCTTCAGCTCGACCACCGTCGAAACTGTTATATTGCGCAACCGCCTCAAGAGCTCTTTACAATTATAATTATGATAATAAGCATACATCTTATCGTAAGAGACGTTGGAAATGTCTTCTCTACCCACACATTTCTGGCATCTTCTCAGAAAATTTTCATTTGCACTCGAGAATTCAATCTTTGAAACTGAGTGAATTTCTCGCCTGAAGTTTTCTTTTAGTTCTCCCAATGAATAGGGTTTGATACATACACTTTATTTTTCACGTCGGTTAAGCATTGTTTCACTCCGTCGTATAATAACAGATACTAAAGCACAGAGAAACCCGATTTTATATATGAGAATTCCTTACAGGACGCGAAAATTTGTGTTTGGTGCATATTGAATAATAGTTCGTATATTTTCTGAATAAACAACAAATACAGAAAGCTGTAGGCACGATTTACACCGGTTTTTTGAAAAGCTACCGACGTTAAATGTCAGTATGGGTATTTCCAACAACACTTTTGCTACCCTACATACAGCTGATGATTCATTAAGTTTAATTCAGCCAATATCTTTACGATAGGGTAATTATGGCTCTCAAAATACCCTGATTTATGACGCAGTAATTTGTATCACAAATTATTTAAATTAAAGAATGATTTTAATATGAATATGCATTTTTGTGTGACATTGATTTGAGATGTTTGTTGATTGTAAATATTGTTGAGAAGTAAGTTTATACGGCCTTACTGAAACTGACAATAATAGCGTGCAATAATGCAGCGAGGGGGTCAGCTGTTTATCATTATTAGAGACGAGGAAGTTACGTAATATTGGCGCGTTTTTCTTTTAGAATTTGCTGGAACATGTTTCCTAAAGCATATGTATTCATAATTTTCATTGGATATCAAAATAGACGCTAATGTTGGCGCGTTTTATTAGCCAATAGCAGTTCAGTTATAATCTTTAGGCATATCGGGGTGTAGGAGTATAAAAGGTAGGTTAGAGGTAAGGACCCCGTCAGTTCATCAAAAATCTTTGTACACTACACGTCGTCTTCAGCCCGTCAGTTCGTCGAAAGTATTTGTACGGCACACGTCGGATATCAATTCACAGGTTACGCGTAACAGAGTTATGAAAAATCTTAAATGTTGTAAAGTTAATTATACAAAAAGTTGAAGTACGCGAATTAAGAGTGATCAGTAATGAAGTTATTATAACAGTTTCAGTTTGGCGAGTGTCAAGATCAATGTGTAAATGTGATAGTAAATGTGTTCGACAATAAAAGTGTAAAACAAATTCTTTCATCAGTGTTATTTTTAGATAATAGACTCCCTTCCGTTTACACAACCTGTATAAAGAGAAGTGCTTGACCAAAAAGATCATAGCTAGCCGGAGGACAGAGAACCAAAATTAAATAAAATAACAGTAGCATTCTTTCAAACACACTAATACTGCCGCAAATTGCTAACACCAGATGGAGCTAACAAACCTAACAAATGAATCACGTCACAAGATGGCTTCAACACGTGGAGTAAACACAAATACACAAACATTATAAATAATACCACCGCATTTAAATGTATGCGATTTTCATTTATGAGGGCACTTTAAAATTTAAAATGCATGCACAAAACGAAAACATACATTAGAACCAAAAGAAAACCGATTTCAATATCGGAAATTAAAGTTCGGATATTGAACCCCTGAATATGCCTGAGAAGATGCCAGAAATATGTGGAAAGAGAAGTACAATATTCCCAATATCTTATAATAAGCAATGTGCTTATCATTATCATCGTAATTATAACTACGAGAATGCGAGATTGTTGCGCGGATATTATAACTTTCGGCGGGAGTTCGAGCTCCAACGTACGGAGAGATGAAGAAAACGCACTGTATATGATACAATGAGTCAACTTAAATGCTGGTAAAGTTACTCTTATTCAAAACATGTTATACGTTATGTAAGAAAGGGAGCAGAAAAAGATGAGAACACTTTTGCAGACAGGAAGTAATCAGTGGCTCAGGCCGAGGTCAGATATTGGCGAAGTCCAGGATAGTTTCTCGTAACTTAACCCAGTACGTAAATTCCAAGTAAACGCAGAGAGATTAGGGCTTCTGAGAAGCAGACAGCCATTACACGTAGTAGTGGGAGATACACTTTGTGATCAAAAGTATCCGGACACCCCAACAAACATACGTTTTTTATCGTAGGTGCGTTGTGCTGCCACCTACTGCCTGGTACTCATTATCCGCGACTTCAGTAGTTAGTAGACATCGTGAAACAGCAGAATGGGACGCTCCGTGGAACTCACGGACTTCGAACGTGGTCAGGTGATTGGGTGTTACTTGTGTCAGAAGTCTGTACCCGACATTTCCACACTCCTAAACATCCCTAGGTCCACTGCTTCTGATGTGATAGTAAAGTGGAAACGTGAGGGGACATGTACAGCAGTACAGGCCGACCTCGTCTGTTGACTGACAGAGACCGCCGATATTTCAAGAGGTTCGTAAAGAGAACAGCCAGACATCTATCCAGACCATCACACAGGAATTCCAAACTGATTCAGGATCCACTCCAAGTATTATGACAGGCGTGAGGTGCGAAACCTTGGATTCCATAGTCGAGCGGCTGCTCATAAGCCACACATCACGCAGGAAAATGCCAAAAAACGACTCGCTTGGTGTAAGGAGCGTCAACATTACACGATTGAACAGTGGCAGAACGTTGTGTGGAGTGACGGAACACGGTACATAATGTGGCGATCTGATGACAGAGTGTGGTTATGGCGAATGCTCGGTGAACGTCATCTGCCAGCGTGTGTAGTGCCAACAGTGAAATTCGGAGGTGGTGGTGGTGGTGGTGGTGTTAAGGTGTGGTGGTGTTTTTCCTGGGGGGCTTGCACCCCTTGTTGTTTTGCGTGGCACTATCATAGCACAGACCTACATTGATATTTTAAGCATCTTCTTGCTTCCCACTGTTGAAGAGCAATTTCGGGATGGCGATTGCATCTTTCAACACGATCGAGCACCTGTTCATACTGCAAGGGCTGTGGCGGACAATAACATCCCTGTAATGGACTGGCCTGCACAGAGTTCTGACTTGAATACTATAGAACACCTTTGATATGTTTTGGAACGCTGACTTCGTGCCGGGCCTCACCGACCTACATCGATACCTCCCCTCAGTTCCACACTCCGTGAAGAATGGGCTGCCATTCCCAAGAAACCTTCCAGCACCTGATTGAGAGTATGCCTGTGAGAGTGAACGCTGTCATCAAGGCTAAGGGTGGGCCAACACCATATTGACTTCCAGCATTACCGATGGAGGGCGCCACGAACTTGTATGTCATTTTCAGCCGGGTGTCCGGAGCTTTTGATCACGTAGTGTAGAATAATGCATGAGCATTAAGAGAATATCCTAAACCGGGAGGCGGGGTGCAATTGAAATAGAAAGGCATGTGTGAAAAAGCATCATTGCGCAGTCTCTCAGAACTCAGCCTGGCTTCTCGCATATTCAACTCACTTAATATGATGTAAACTAGTGTAAATACACTTAGATCATCCAGTAAGTGATACTAATTGCTTGAAAGTAGCGACCACAATAGGAAAATGTTTATTTAGGTAATGTGGTAATAGCTTTGCTTGGCATAGCGTAATTTAATATTTTGTTTTTCTGGACTCCAGCAAGAAAATAATAATTGTAGTGCAAAGGGCAATGAAGGAGTCCTAATTTCAAAATCACTTCTACCCCTATTCCATAGATAAATAAGATCCAGGAAAATGAAAAATGACAACGTCCGGTAACCACCGTTGACAATATTCAAATTGCTTTTTGAGGTGAAATAACAAAAACATTTTCATGTAATATAGAAAATGACCGAGCCGAATGACTCAGGTGGTTTCATCTGTGGCCCTCATTCAGGAGGTCGTGGGTTTGATTCCCGTGGCCAACCTTCCTGCACATTGGTTTTTCGGGGATTTTCCCGGGTTGGCAAGCAAATGCTGGGAAGGATGCTCACATCCCCGAATTTCCTGTACCCCCATTTCACCTCCTGTCTCATTTCATTTCATCTTTCATCGGTTGGTCTATTTCAGGTTTGGAAGTGTCGTCGATGGTGTTTCGATGCAGCGTGGCAGGGGAACAGATGCTCTTTGTGACTCTCTCCGTCCCTTGGCTTTCTGCTGGCTGCCGGGGTATCCAAACCCCCTTGAGGGGCGTTGGACCCCCTCTGTACGGGGTGGGGTCTCCTCGGTCAGCCTGCCGGGGAGTCTATCTGGAAACTTGGGGATCCTGCCCTTCCTGTGCCGTCACTCCTGGTTCCGGCCGCCCGGTGTCTCCTTTCTACTTGTCCTTCCTCCCGGGGACACCCCCTTCTGGGGCGTAGGTACAATATCTCCTATGTGGATAAGTGCCGAGTCCCCTCCGTAGCCAATCCAATCCACTATAGAGAATGAAAATATCATATATCAGAATGAACACGTGTTCCCTTGTTGCAGGCATATTTTATAACTCCGGTTATAGTTATAATATATGAATAGAACATTACGAAACAACGGCATCACACTTTGTACACGGAAATGTATTATAAAGAACGTGTACAAAATGGTGTTCGTTAGTGCATTAATCTGTTAATGTAGTAAATCCCGGAAGTGTGAGCCATCATAGAGAACTTTGTAATGCAGAGGTGACAAAACATAAATTGTGATTAATTGCATAATTAATTTACCTGGAGTGTATTCTATCATACGTTATAGAGACCCAGCACAAAAAACAGATTTGCAGCGATGGTATACAACCGTGTATGCATCAAAAACCTTGCGATAATAAGCTGGCAGAGATTTAAACAAGCCACTGCCTGACATGTAACGCTTGCTACCACTTCTCTCCCAACTAGGATTGCCACCTTGAAAAAGCCAAAATTCGGGACACTAAAGCGGCATTCCATTTTACAAGTTAAACTTTAAATAATATAATAAAAATAAACTACAAATATATTAATCATTTCTAAAGGTGTTGAAATTAAGTGGTCTAGTGAGAGAGGGAGCTATGCCACTTTGACAAAAAATGGAAATAAATTGAGTTTCATAAAATATTGTGTTATGGCATTATTTGTACAATAAATAGTTACCTTTTAATTCTTATTGTTGGTTAAATTATTCAATATAAATAATATAAATGTCAATGTAAAAATCATATATTATGAACATATATGCTGCATTTTGTAAAGAAAACCAAAAATTTTATACAGGCATGTTAAACAGTTTATCCAGGTTTAAATAACCGTTTTCTGAATGTAAATAATATAACAGTCTATATATCAACTACATAAAAACAAATTCATATCTCCTCTGGTGTAACCTCACTGTCGAATGTTTCTGTAGATGCTAGGTTTTGGTACACACCATGAAAATTTGGAGGAATGTATGGCACTTTCATGAGGTTTAAGAACTTCAGGGATGATATGGACCGGCTGTATGAATAGAGTAATGGTCTTTCTTCAAGTAGTTTAATAATGAAAGGATGATCAAGCACGGGGTCTTTGCTGGTTTTTGAGCAAAGACCTGGTATCTTTTTGAAGAGTTCTCCAATCTGTAGCGTTTTGTCTGCTCGCTACTTCGTCGTGTTACTCTTACCTCGCAGTCGTTCTCGTCTTTGCGTCGTTATACGTGAAGTATTCAGGTCTCGTAATCGGCTATATTAGTCAGGAAGCACTTCTCGTCGATCTCTGGATCAACTGTCGGCGAATCGGCCTGAAATTGCTTACAGTTATTGTCAGGGTAGGATTACAGGGTGGTGATACCAGGATATTGTCTTGAAAGAAACACCGTTTTCACTTTTCTCACTCTTATACTAGAAATCCTGCAAGATTTATTGATATTCTCTAACACAGGTGACTCTATTTAGCACTGTCTTCCAACAATTGACTCTTAGTTCACTAAAGTTTCCTCCGGCTAGTGAGTTAATATCTCGGTACTCTATCACCGTTCTTTAGGTTCGCGCGAACTTGAAATGGTCTTGACTAACATTAACCCGTTTATGAGCTTGGATATAATGATATCGAAGAATAAAGTTAGCACATAATGAGTTTTTTCTACCTACATCACTTTATAATTGCATAATTGCGCGGCACTTATCAACTTTCGGAACTTAGCGTCCTTTTCGGATCCGGAGTGCTACGTGTTATCTCAACGAAGAATCGTGACAAACTGTCTCAAAACCACGCTCGCTTTCACATATAAAACGACTGCTCGCCTCCAAATTTTATACATGTCATTGCGTCTTCCTATGTTTCCATTGGTTCTCACACTTATTCTCTATGCTTATTGGTTCCCTGGTTGAAAATTTAAAGCTTAACTGCAAGAAATGTCCGTTGCCTCATAGCGTCTGTTTGCATTAATACTTGCCTCATATCCACGAAGTACAAGGGAAGATTTCGATTTTTATGGCCCCACGCTCGGTAAACGTAATGGACAGTCTAAAACGAAGCTACTCTTATTCTTACCTAAATCTTGTAGTTTTTCTTATGCAATTATGCCTTTATTTAATTAATAATATTACTGAAGCTTAAAACATATTTACAGCTTATGAAGGGCTTTAAAATGATACAGTTTTTAATCCTATGGCTTTAAAATTATGGAAATTTATCAAACTGAAGGTTAATTAATTATCAATAATTCCTAAAATATAATTATTATAGAGTTCCTTTTCATGTATTCATAATTGGCGGAAATATCGCCACAAATCACATCGGAAAAGGAGTATTCCTGGTTGTTCATCAGATTTCATAGCAGTAATTTTCCTGTTCAGCACAAGAGTCTGAAAAAAGTGAATTGCTAATCCTCTCATTCAAATGCTGATGGATGGCGTATTTCCTATCGTAGAGAATCTGCTGTATAAAAAGTGGGAACTATGCCACATCGTTCTGGTTCTCATGATAGACAACAGATAACGGGGGAGTACTAGTAATTGTGAAAATTCACTTTTTCAAATTTTGTCGCATAGCTCCCTGTTTCACTGAATCCCTCAATTATATCAACCTTAGTATGAACATAAGACAACTGTAGAGCATACTGATGATATTCGAAATAACTCCTAATAAAATTTAATTTTAACTAGAAGTTCACATTCCACGGATTTTACGTTAAGTTTGGTTTTTACTTTCCTGAAGTTATTGCATTCCACCAAAAATTTAGATATCGAGATCTTAACGGAAACAAATATTGTGAGGCCTCTTGAGGCCATAAAAATCATTTTTTAGAAGAACGAAACGTGTGTCTGTGTGTTTGAACAGCATAATACAAAAACGAAAAGTTGGATAAATACCAAACTTGGTACTGAGGCAGCAGTTTTAAAACAAATGATTTCAGACTAATTATATGATATATAAATTCAATAACAGCCCGCCTGAAAGCAATATGTGTATATAATAAGATATAAAAGGTGTATATTAAAGTCATTACATATGTTTATATTATGTACACGTTTAATAATGTTATGTGAATATATTACGTAATTTATAATGTAGGAGCTGTGAGAATAATTGTTAAAAGTTGCTAACAATGAGGTAGCCTTGAGGCAATAATGAATTAGAAGGTTTAATAATGCTACTAGTCATTCTTGGAAACAATAATATAATTTTTGACAGTTTATAAAATAGCCAATCAACAATCAGAATGAAGGTATTCTATTGGAATAGGATTAGCCAATCAGAAACTGAAATATAGAAAAATTTACAAATTCAGAAGTCAGTTGTTAGTAGACAGTGTTCCTAACCAGACGCGAGATGCGTCCTCGAGAAACTTAATACGTATTCGTGTGAGACAAAAATAGCTTTAGGTGTTAAAAAGTGCAAGTAATTAACACAAAAATCTCGCAGCTCTATTTCAGTGAAGTGTTATTTAAATCGTGTCAAGCATTAATAATGGGAGTGAAGAAAAATTATAATCTGTGTAAGCCTACATTCTTCAGTCCACCACTCCCTACTAAGACATTCATGTCTCTAAAAATATAAACACTGGCGCAGGCGAAGCAAACATAAATATAAAATATTTAAAGAAACAGTCAAAATGAAAAAGTTAATATTTTTTAAACATTTGGGACGAAGGCTACCGGAAACTTTTTACCATACTTGCGGTTGCAACTACTTCACGTTTGGCTCCCCAACAGTCTAATTACGATACAACACCACCATAACATAACCTTACTTGAAATTGGCGCCCAAGGTGTGGTGCAAATTAACCGAGAGATAATACCTACTTCAAATTGGTGCCCAGCTGCATGGGGCTCGAACAGACAAGAATTGGCAAGAGAAAAGCTGAAAAGAAGAGATCAACGAACATCAGAGAACTTCAGAAAACTTCAGAGAACCACAGAGAACTTAAAAAACCTCCAGAGAATATCAGAGAGCTTCAGAAAATTTAAAAAAACATTAGAGAATTTCAGAATCATCAACGACATCCATGGACAGCAACAAATGTTTCAGGAGTACGGGGCACGCAGTCAACAATTCAACTACAATCTACCAGGGAACACCAGAATAAAAAAGTTTAATAACAGCCAGAACAAAAGGTCATAAAATTCCATACTTTATACGTATATTATCAACATAGTTAAGAAAATATATTGTTATTAAGTTAGTTTCATGCTGTTAAGAAGTTGTAAACCATTTTAAACCAAATATAACAAAAGAGAATATACAAAATAAAATAGAAACAGAAAACAATGAAAATACGGAAGTAGGAGAGGATAGGTCAGCCATTACAGATTACAATGTAAATTTATAATCAGAGCTAGATAAAACAAATACATTAGATGTAGAACAACAGTTATCTGAAAATTCACAGGTAGGCATAGTAAGAGATAGCAGTAATATGCAAGGTCAATCACCTTTACATGTATTAATGCAGGACCAACAATAGAAAGAAACACTATCCCTCAGACATCTAGCCAACAAGAGCAAGAAAACTTATCACAACAAAATATTTTGTGGCTTCTAAAAGCAATAACTGAAAGGATAACTTGCAATGGTTCCGCTGTTTGACTGAGTTAGGGAACCCCGGCCAAACGAAAAGGGAAGCCCTAACGAGTGCCGTAGGGGAAAACAAAGGGAAACCAGAACTCTCAAAAATATACTACTATTGATAAGTTTGTTTTTGGGTACTTTAATGATAATAATAAACAAACATTAATAACCAGAACCGTAAAGCAACCATAAAAGAATAACTGTAAAACAAAAATGGCTTAAAGAGTAAAGCAACCAAAACCAATTGAGCAGAGCAGTAAAGGCAAGTTTTAAATACAGCAAAATTAAGTAAATCCAAAAATTCAACAAACCAAATCAATTTAGAAAGTTTATAAAACAAGGCCACTATAAACATCAGACCAAAAAAAATTTAATTATGTTTAGCTAGTCAAAGACTAGCTAAGAATGTTGAACAAGACCGAAACAGACTTTAATGAAATTCAGGAAACCGAGAGCTTCAAAGTCCAGCTAAGCTAGATGTAGATAGCTTTACAACCCAACCGTTTTCAGTTACAAAGTTCAGCATAAATGGGTTCAGCATAACTGGGTTTTAACTGCAATTACTGCTCTCATAATTTACACAACAGAATATCTGTAATTTTGAATTAACTATGCATTTTCAAAGTGCCCAAAATATGTAAAGCTCTACTCACAAATTTCTACTTATATTGCTTCTTGCCCTCCTTTTATCAAACTATGCAATTTCAGACGACAAATGCCAAAAGCTTTTCTCACAAATTTCACACTACTGATGCTTTTTACCTTCATGAATCAAAATATGCATTTTCAAATTGCACAACTGTGTAAAGCTCTTATCACAAATTTTAAACTAACTATACACTGAAAATCACGTACTGAAAATATAACTCAACTGGAAAAGAAACAAAACACACTAAACCTATGAACAACTCCAAGAGCCAGTCACTTTACGAACTCTTATTTTCAAACACACATAACGTTTTCCGCCCCAAAATTCACTCACCATTACCAGGACATAAAACTGATAATAAAGCCTACCTTTACATAAGGTCGATCCACCGAAAATCACAAAGACGTTCCTTAAAAATTCATTACAAAAACTTCCACCATCCGCATGAGTAGTTGCCGGGCAGAGAGCTATCCCTGCAATGCGGACAGAAATCCACCACTCAGCGCGTACGGCCAAAGCACATGCCACGTCAGCAACCCACAGAGGAAAAAAAAGAGAGCACCAAAGAGAGCGTTAAGCAAAGGGGACAAGCAACGTAAAGTGACTGGCTGGATGTATAATACAGATACAAAACATAAAAAGAACACATAACAGCACAATAGCCCCCCCCCCAATCTGCGAGCTTGCGAGAAGAAAAAAAATAACCATTTATAGGAACTCGAGGAAAGGGAACAATAAGTAGCCAAAAGGGGAAACAACTAGGAAAACAGAAGGAACATGCTACACTGTAAGTAGACGAAGAAGGTAACTCCACACATACAGTCCGCAAACTTCAGATGCTGGCACTGAACACACAAGGAGAAGACCATAATTGAGGCAAGCAAACCCCAACAGTATATATCCCACGACGTAGCAACCGGGCAGCCATCCAAGGTGATGAAAAACTTAAGTATATAACTCCCAGGAACAGTCACAGGCGAAAATTTGCATCATAATTTTGGCAGCAATATTAAGCGGACAAGCCGCTAACCAGGAGTATAGATTTTTCTTTACTAATAACGTCGACACTGCAGACGGATAACGCTAAGGCAGAAACTGAAGCGGGCCAAAACATGTATAAAGTTGTCAGGATCCGGAAGAGGAGGCACAGGCTTCAGTATTTTAAACCACCAAATAGCGTCCGACGGTGAAATTCCCACGTAGGACCACCCGGCTGCACACACCACGAGAGCAGAAGAAACTTGCACAGCAGTCAGCACATCGCAACTCAGAAGGTCCAGAACGTGTCCCAACAGAGTAGCACGAGGAAGGAAAAAGGGATGGTAGCCGAGAAGGATAAGAATCTGAAACATAATAAAACAAAGCAGCAGAGGGGGCTCACAAAGCAAAACATGAACTTACATATACAAACTAAATCATCTTCAATCAATTATAATTTTATAGACATATAAATATTGAATACTATAATAAACCATGTGCATTTTTAAATTAGGCAAGTATAGCATTACAATTACAGAACAAGAAATAAACATGGTATACAATGAAACAACTATGAGACATAATGCACAATATAACAACTATGTACAACTAAAATAATAATTCACTTGCCCCGACCCCACACAAACTATAACTGGGGAGAGGCAGGTGAACAGGGCATACCGGCAAGGCATCACCGGTGTGGAAGCATGAAAATTTTCCCAATAAGAACAATTTAATTAAGCTGACACCCACTGAAATTAAGTGACCTTATAAATATATATATATAATTATAATTTAAAATATTACCCCCAAAATTAAATAAAAAACAAAGGATATTAAATACGAGCCAAATTTATAGAAACACAAAAGGTCACTCAAAATAACAGGATCAACAGCAAAGGTAGGCTCTGCGCAACAGCTAAATACCCCAGCAAGGGCGAATGGAAATGAGGCAAAACTTTCAGAATTAGATAACCATACATGTTACCATATTTATCTTGCACACTGACTTGAAAAGGAAATCATAAATTCCTCCAAAATATTCAGGAACTCGCAAGTGACTGACTCTTGAATAGCCCTAGCACACGGACATAACCATACATTTTACGGGCAAACAGAAAAGTTGGCAAGTATGCAATAGTGATATTCTCATGTGTCAAAGATCTGAAGACAAATCACAGGAGTTCTATATGCTAACATCCGAAAAGATACCATTACTGTAGGAGGAAAGGAAAGTATAATTGGGAGCTTTCATGAATATGGAAGGGATAAGAAAGGATGATTGGGAGAGGAATGGGACAGGATTTATCCCGGTTAAGGGAATGGGACAAATCAAGAGCTCGCATGGGGCAGGATCGCTAATTCCTGAAAGTGAGTCACCCATCATCAGGACAATGCCAAGTGACTCACTTGCTACCCCGAGTTATACAATTTAAGCTGAGACAGGTGAGCGCGGCGCCTGCAGGAAGAAGACAATTCTTGCAAAAGAACAGACACCCCCTTATAAATTCTGAGAATCTTAAACGGGCCAAGATAGCGAGGAGCTAACTTCGCGGCAAACGCATCTGCTTTCGAGGACTGAGGATAGTTACGGCACATAACAACATCTCCCACTTTGAATGGGGAGGGACGACGGGACGCATCGTATCGCTGCTTTCTCATAGAGTGGCCTCTACGCAGATTATTCAAGGCAGCCTTCCAATTAGTACGAATGGTATGCGGAGAATTGTCAGCCGGTAATAAATCATTTAACGCCCACAAATTAGCCAAAGGAGACGAAGGTTGGTAGGCAAATAACAATGAAAATGGCGTCGTCTTATGAACCTCATGTCTCGCAGAATTGAAAGCAAACTGAAGTTGCTTCAAGTATTTATCCCAGCAATTGTGCTGCTGGTGATGATAAGCAATTAAAGCGGACTTAAGGTTACGGTTGACCCGTTCCGCTAATGAGGGGTTAGGGTAATAAGGGGTAGTAGTAAAATGCTTAATACCCCAATCAAAACAAAAGGAACGAAAGAGACGCGACTTAAATTGCGAACCGTTGTCAGAGACCAGATATTGAGGAGCACCAAAAGATCCAAATATTGTTCCAAGTTCCCGAATAGCGAGGCGAGCAGTAGCCGCACTCAGAGGTGAAATCCATACGAACTTTGAGAAAGCATCAGTGAGCACCAATGCAAAAATATTTCCCTGAATAGAACGAGGGAACGGTCCGATAAAATCTACAAATAGTTTTTCCATGGGCGCGGAGGGAACCTCCGAAGCCAAATATCCCCAATTTGTAGCCTGCGCGGGTTTGGACAATGCGCAAATGCGGCAAGACTTAACATGCTTTCTTACATCGAAATCCATGCCCCGCCACATAAACTGTTCACGAATTCGATTTCTGGTTTTGGCAATGCCTAAATGACCCCCGAAAGGAGAATCGTGAAAATAATTGAGAATCATGGGAATAGCTGCCTTCGGAACTATGACTTTATAACGCCGATCAAAACTAGCTCTTCCCATCAAAACACCCTCATGAATCTTATAATCCTGCAGTGAAACTCCTGATTTAATTTGCTCAATAATTGAGGCCAACCCAGAATCGGTAAGTTGAAGTTCAGGTATACTGACAAACATTTCAGGAAATGCCGAAAATGAGAAGCTCTCAATCTGAGTATCCGCAGGAGCATCCAAAGTCTCGAAATAAACACACTCCTCAGTAGGTTCGGAAAATACCCGGGTAAGAGCATCCGCAATACAATTTTCTGAACCTCTGATAAAGGAAGGAGTAAACTTAAAGGCACCTATCCGGACACCCCAACGCGCAAGACGACCTGTCTTCCTTGGGACAGCTAACGCCCACATTAAAGCCTGGTTATCGCACTCTAAAAAGAAATGCACATGTTCTAAGTACACCCTATACTTCTCCAATCCAAAAAGCACCGCTAAGGTTTCTAATTCATATGTAGAAAATTTACGTTCTTCAGGAGATAAAGTACGCGAACTATAATAAATGGGACGACGACCTTCAGGAAATTCCTGCAACAAAACAGCCGCTAGCGCGCTAGCACTAGCATCCGTCTGTAAAATAAAGGGCATAGCAAAATCTGGAAAAGCCAAGACAGGAGGGTTTGAAATAGCCTCTTTTAGATCAACAAATGCCGCTTCCTGCTCCTCGGCCCACGCAAAAGTAACCCCTTTCCTACGTAAGCAATTAAGAGGTTCCGCCCGAGTAGAAAAATTTGAAATAAATTTAGAGAAGAAGTTAACCATTCCCAAAAATCGAGCCACCTCACGCTTATTCTTGGGTGCCGGAAAATTTCTAATAGCCTTAGTGCGATCTGGGTCTATGGTAATACCAGAAGGGGAAACCATATGGCCCAAAAATGATATTTGAGAGGTAGCAAAATGAACTTTAGACTGCTTAACTGATAACCCGGCGCTCTGTAGGCGACGAAAGACCTCACGTAAATGAACAAGATGTGAGTCAAAATCCTCGGAATATACTACAAGATCATCTAAGTAATGGTACAAATATTTAAATTTTATGTCCGAAAACAAATTATCCAGCAAACGAGTGAGGACTTGCGCGCCCGTAGCCAAACCAAATGGGACCCTATTGAATTCATAAAGGCGCCAGGGGGTAGCGAAAGCTGTTAGATGCTTGGAATGTTCAGCCAAAGGAATCTGATGATAAGCATTGTTCAAATCCAGGGTCGTAAAAACGCGAGCCTTCGAAAAATGATGAGCAGCTGTATGCAAATCGGGCAAAGGGGTACTTTCAATAAGGATTCTTTTGTTCAAGAGACGATAATCTATGACCGGTCTAAAATCCTGATCTCCCTTCGGTACTAGAAATATGGGGCTGCTGTAATTTGAAGCAGATGGTCTAATAACCCCTTGGTCAAGCATCTTCTGTATTTTCTCTTTTAATATAGCCATCTTCGGTGGTGTGAGCTTATATGGAGATAACTTGACCGGAGTAGAATCAGTTAACTGAATTTCATATTGAGTCAAATGAGTGACCCCTAAAACATCTGTAAACAATGAATCAAATTCCCCAACTAAATGCTCTATTTGCTTTGCCTGTTCAGGGGACAAATGAGACAGAGAAGAAGTTGCGCAATTTTGGGTTACCAAATTAATATCTCCCAAAGTTAAAGGGGGCCGAGATGGTTTAAAATCCCTCACAAAGTCCAACTTTATCCGGGGAGCAAAATGAAAAGCGATCTGCCTAGTGGAAAAATCAATAGCCATCCCAGTCCTTGACATAAAATCGGCACCTAGGACACATGCATAAGGAAGCTTGGGAACGACAAAAAAACTATGTTTCCACGTAAAACGTGGGAAACGTATAGTACATGATACCTTTTGAGTAACTTGAAAGGCCTGACCATTGACCATCAAACAAACCAACTGACACGTGGTTGCACGCGACATAATACATGGTAAATTTAACCTAAGCCAATCAAGCTGAATCAAAGAGACAGAACTTCCGGAATCTAATAACGCCAATAAAGGCAACTTCTCAAGAGAAACTTGAACTAAGGGTTTACCCGAAAACGGATAACCACAAATACGCCGAGACAAACAAATGGTCGACTTAACCTTCTGGCGTCATAAAGGTCGAAACTGTCGCCCCTGATTAGAAACACGAAGAAAACCCCGATTCACGGTCCTCCTATTGGGACAATTTCGTCGAACATGGCCTTCCTGACCACACTGAAAGCATTTAATAGTGGCCCGACGACCAGAAACCGGAACAATGGCCGAAGAAGGAGCTGATACAGTGGTATTAGGAGTTGCTAATGAGCCCGGAGGCTCTGACAGACGCAGCCTATCAACAAGCATAACTTCATTGAGTTTAGGTACCAATGCTTCCAACTGCTGCAAATTTGACGGGCGAGGTCCTAAAACCAAAGCCGACCTGACGACTGGATTGAGTCCTGATAAAATGACATCACAAATTTCCGCTTCCGTATCAGGGAGCACCAACACTAAAGCAATTTCCTTAACCCGAACCATATATTCTGTAAACGGTTCCGTTAGACCCTGAGGACGAAAATATACGTCTTGCATTATCCTCGTGCATTCCCTACGTGGAATGAACATGTCTAATAGGGCCAAATGAAAGCGAGTCACAGGCTCGGCCAAACCAGCACACCGCATTAAGAGGTCCAAAACTATCCCAGACACCTTGACAGATAATAATTCTATCACTTGAGCCGTGGGTACCAAATAACGCTTAGCCATTAGCGTCAATCGAACAAGAAAATAGAGAAACTGTAAAGCCGATGGTACATCAACAAAGTCGTTTAACTGAAAGCCCTCCACGAATTGTTGGAGGGGATGAGCGAGTCTAAGTGGCCGAAACGCAGATACCGCAATCGCAGGCTGAACCACATCCGACAATCCTTGATTATACAAGGGAGACGCCCCAGTGTCATTCTGTGTAGTCCCAAAATCTTCCTCCACCTTATGGGCTAATTCCTTAAACTGATCCTTTAACTTTTGCAACGCTATACAAGACTGCAAAGTAGGGAATCTCTGTAAGACATAATCTAAATAGAACAAGTAATGTCGAATTCTAACTTGCCACCGGAGCAACTGTGCCTTAGAGGGAGAATCCTCGCGCCCAAAATCCATTAAATTATCCTGAATCTCTGCTAAGGCCAACGAGCAAGTGGACTCACACTTAGTCACTATCACGTGATCAATAGAAACAGTAATTATTGGAGCATCCTTAATTTGTCGAAAAACATCCAACATAATAGCCACTTCAGTTGTCCTAGAACATTGACCTCCACGTACAACCAACTCTACCCACAATTCACCTTTCCGTAATCTGTCCACATTACTAACCGATACCGCCATCTTGATACTACGGATATGGTACAAGTAAGAAAATGAGATCCGGAGAATACAGAGCAAACAACAAACCCAAAAATATTCCCTAACCAACACAGACAAATCAATTAACCACGCTCTGCTACCAGTAATTTGCAATGGTTCCGCTGTTTGACTGAGTTAGGGAACCCCGGCCAAACGAAAAGGGAAGCCCTAACGAGTGCCGTAGGGGAAAACAAAGGGAAACCAGAACTCTCAAAAATATACTACTATTGATAAGTTTGTTTTTGGGTACTTTAATGATAATAATAAACAAACATTAATAACCAGAACCGTAAAGCAACCATAAAAGAATAACTGTAAAACAAAAATGGCTTAAAGAGTAAAGCAACCAAAACCAATTGAGCAGAGCAGTAAAGGCAAGTTTTAAATACAGCAAAATTAAGTAAATCCAAAAATTCAACAAACCAAATCAATTTAGAAAGTTTATAAAACAAGGCCACTATAAACATCAGACCAAAAAAAATTTAATTATGTTTAGCTAGTCAAAGACTAGCTAAGAATGTTGAACAAGACCGAAACAGACTTTAATGAAATTCAGGAAACCGAGAGCTTCAAAGTCCAGCTAAGCTAGATGTAGATAGCTTTACAACCCAACCGTTTTCAGTTACAAAGTTCAGCATAAATGGGTTCAGCATAACTGGGTTTTAACTGCAATTACTGCTCTCATAATTTACACAACAGAATATCTGTAATTTTGAATTAACTATGCATTTTCAAAGTGCCCAAAATATGTAAAGCTCTACTCACAAATTTCTACTTATATTGCTTCTTGCCCTCCTTTTATCAAACTATGCAATTTCAGACGACAAATGCCAAAAGCTTTTCTCACAAATTTCACACTACTGATGCTTTTTACCTTCATGAATCAAAATATGCATTTTCAAATTGCACAACTGTGTAAAGCTCTTATCACAAATTTTAAACTAACTATACACTGAAAATCACGTACTGAAAATATAACTCAACTGGAAAAGAAACAAAACACACTAAACCTATGAACAACTCCAAGAGCCAGTCACTTTACGAACTCTTATTTTCAAACACACATAACGTTTTCCGCCCCAAAATTCACTCACCATTACCAGGACATAAAACTGATAATAAAGCCTACCTTTACATAAGGTCGATCCACCGAAAATCACAAAGACGTTCCTTAAAAATTCATTACAAAAACTTCCACCATCCGCATGAGTAGTTGCCGGGCAGAGAGCTATCCCTGCAATGCGGACAGAAATCCACCACTCAGCGCGTACGGCCAAAGCACATGCCACGTCAGCAACCCACAGAGGAAAAAAAAGAGAGCACCAAAGAGAGCGTTAAGCAAAGGGGACAAGCAACGTAAAGTGACTGGCTGGATGTATAATACAGATACAAAACATAAAAAGAACACATAACAGCACAAACTGAAAGTAATGCAGACTTAAGTAATAAGCTAACTGAAACTAATAATAAGTTAACTGAATTGAATAATAATATAACTGAAACTTATGCAGAAACGAGAAAAGAATTAACCAATAAGTTAGATGAAATGAAAGTAGGATTAAACAATAAGTTAACTGAAGCTAATAAAGAGTTAAATACTGAGCTGATTGAAACTAGCACAGAGTTTAATAAACTACAAGAAACTAGTTAGGAAACCGAAGAAATAGAAAACACAAATGCAGACATTGTGCAAATAGATGTAACAGTACCAAAGGTAAATACAAATGTAACTAATTCTGTAAATCCTAATCACATGCATGACAATAATACATGTGGAGAAAGAAGTGTATCGCCTTTGTTAACTAATAACGTAAGAGACGCTACTGCTTTTTCCATAGCATCAGCCTCTCAAACACAAAACAATCATGATGACACACATGTAACAAATCAAATGTCAAACTATTATTCTGTGTGCTAAATGAATTACCTTTACCTTATTTTAATGCTTCCTCAAGTCCAGTACAATTTATACATGATTTAGTAGAATATTTTAAATTGAAAAATGTGCCTGAAGCATTAAAAATGATCCTTGTTAGGAAATGCTTGGATAACAAAACCTTAGAATGGTTACATATGCTAGCAGATAGTGAAATGGATTTTGAAACATTTAGACTTTTATTCATGAATAAGTTTTGGAATACCACTGTGCTACATAAGATTAGGGCAAGTATAAAAAGTCTATGGCAAGGGTGGCGAAAACGACTTCCTTCCGCGAGTCACCAAATATGCAACACGCACTGCATAACTCACAGCACGTGTAAAACAAAGGGACGGTTGCAGAGAAGGAACGGCGCCTGCGAGTCAAAATAACTCGCGAAGCACTTTTTCGCCACCTCTGGTCTATGGCATAAGAAGAAAAAGAAAATAAATTATGCAGGTTATGTGTGGCACAAGAGACAAAAACAAAAGATAGAAAATAAAATATCTGGAACATAAAAGGGGAAAGTAATGTAATTTAAAAATGTAAAGTACTATTTAAAATAATATATTTACTAAATGTAACAAATTGTAAATATAACAAAAGAGAATTTAGATAAAAAGATGTAATAAAAGAAAACCCATTGTTAGTAAGAAAAACGTAACAAATCTAAATAGCAGCTGCATTCATATTGTATAAGGTATAAATTGTAAGAAATTAATAAAATTTTTAAGAAATAAGTTGTAAAGAAAGGGTAACAAGTGTTAATATGACTAATTAAATGTCTAGCAAATAAAATGCTTAATAGTGGCTGTGATAGTGAATAAACTAACTTTACTCAGGTCAATCAACACAGATCATTGACCTTACACCAGATCGTTGACCTTAAAGTATCCAACGTGTGGCAGAACAAAATAAATATGAAGTATTCTGCTATACACGAGTGCAGTTAAGAAAAAACCAGTGACTGTTAAATAAAAGTGACAGTGAAAAATAGGAAGTGTAATAATAAAAAAGTGACAGTGAAAAATAGAAAGTGTAAGAATAAAAAAGTTATGTTTCTTTCTTTCGGAGACTTTCAGAAAATATTTAAAAATTTAAAAGAACGAAATAAAAAGAACAACTATTAAATCCTTCTAAAAGGGGGGCAATTTGAGACAGTATTTTTAACACTTAAATGATTTCAGTCTAATTATACAATGTATAAATTCAATAACAGCCGCCTTAAAGCAATATGTGTATATAACAAGATATAAAAAGTGTAGGCAGGCATATTACAGTCTTTATATATGTTTATATTATGTACACGTTTAATAATGTTATGTGAATGTATTACGTAATTTAATAATGTAGGAGCTGTGAGAATAATAGGTTAAAAGTTGCTAATAATGAGGTAACAATGAGGTAGCTTTGAGGCAATAATGAATTAGAAGGTTTAATAATGCTACTAGTCATTCTTGGAAACAATAATGTAATTTTTGACACAGTTTATAAAATAGCCAATCAGCAACCAGAAAGAAGTCTAAGTTAAATGAACGTATTCTATTGGAGTAGGATTAGCCAATCAAAACATAAAATGGAGCAAAATTTACAAATTCGGAAGTCAGTTGGTTGTAGACAGTGTTCCTAACCGGACGCGAGATGCGTCCTCGAGAAATTTAATACGTTTTCGTGTGAGACGAAAATAGCTTTACGTGTTAAAAAGTGCAAGTAATTAATAAAAAATCTTAGTTCTCTATATCAGTGAAGTGTTATTTATATCGTGTCAAGCATTAATAAAAGGAGTGAAGTAAAATTATAATCTGCGTAAGCCTACATTCTTCAGTCGCACCACTCCCTGCTAAGACATTCATGTCTCTAAAAAAATATAAATACTGACGCAGCCGAGGCAAACATAAATATAAAATATTTAAAGAAACAGTCAAAATTACAAAGTTAATATTTTTTAAACATTTGGGGCAAAGGCCACCGGAAAGTATATTTGGGGCGAAGGCTACCGGAAACTGTTTACCATACGTGCTGTTGCAACTACTTCAAGTTCGGCTCCCCAACAGTCGAAATATAATACATCTTCTTCAAACTGACTTTCCATACGTAGCAGCAACAAATCTACTTTAGTATTTAAGTTCAGTATCTTTCAAAGATACAAATCGAAAATTTTCAAGAAAATTTCTATCTTCCAACTACCTATTACATGGAACAGTTTTCTAAAGCTTTTATTTTCTCAAAAATGGATGTAGGATTTTTTATTAAAATGCCATGTATTTCAGGGATATACATGACAAATGAAATATGTATCTTGATTATAAAATAATTAGTATTCTTAAAAAACCCGGATTTTTTGGCGTGGTCTAAACGTCAGGCGAAGTGTTATCATTTAGAACACGGTCAAAATGTCCGGTTGGCCTTAAGAATTTTGTGTGGGTGTGTGGGTGTGTGTGTGTGTGTGTGCGTGTGTGTATGTATGTATCTATGTATGTAAGTATGTATGTATACAGATATATATATATAGATATATACACTATGTGATCAAAAGTATCCGGACACCCACAAACATACGTTTTTCATCTTAGATGCATTGTGCTGCCTCCTACTGTCTGGTACTCATTATCCGCGACCTCAGTAGTCATTACAGCGTGAAACAGCAGAATGGGACGCTCCGTGGAACTCACGGACTTTGAACATGGTCAGGTGATTGGGTGTCACTTGTGTCAGAAGTCTGTACGCAAGACTTCCACACTCCTAAACATCCCTAGGTCCACTCTTTCTGATGTGATAGTGAAGTGAAAACGTGAAGGGACATGTACAGCACAAAAGCGTACAGAGACCGCCGACATTTGAAGAGGGTCGTAAAGAGTAATAGGCACACATCTATCCAGACCATCACACAGGAATTCCAACCTGCATCAGGATCCACTCCAAGTACTATGACAGTTAGGCGTGAGGTGAGAAACCTTGGATTCCATGGTCGAGCGGCTGCTCGTAAGCCACACATCACGCAGAAAAATGCCAAACGACACCTCGCTTGGTGTAAGAAGCGTCAACATTACACGATTGAGCAGAGGCAAAACGTTGTGTGGAGTGACGAATCACGGTACACAATGTGGCGATCCGATGGCAGTGTGTGGGTATGGCGAATGCCCTGTGAACTTCATCTGCCAGCGTGTGTAATGTCAACAGTGAAATTCGGTGGTGGTGGTGGTGGTGGTGTTATGGTGTGGTCGTGTTTTTCCTGGAGGGGGCTTGCACCCCTTGTTGTTTTGCGTGGCACGACTACAGCGCAGACCTACATTGATATATTAAGCACCTTCTAGCTTCCCACTGTTGAAAAGCAATTCGAATGGCGATAGATAGAATTCGAATGGCGATTGCATCTTTCAACACAATAGAGCACCTGTTCATACTGCATGGGCTGTAGCGGAGTAGTTACACGACAATAACATCCCTGTAGGCAGTATTTTAATACCTGAATAATTTCAATTGTTATTTATAAAAAGTTAATTCAATAACAGCCCGCCTTGAAGCAATATGCATGTAATAATTATTTGAATTGTAACAGTCATTGCAACTGCTTATTTTTGTTGTAAACATATTTTATTAATGTTATGTAAATACATTACATACTCTAATAATGCAAGAACTGTGAGAATAACAAGTTTTAAGTTGCTAACAATGTGTAACAATTAGGTAGTTGTGGCAATAATGTGTTTAGAGTTTTGAAATGTACTGGTCATGAGTAGGATATATAGAGGAATTCGAGCACAGTTTTTTGCGTTTATATGGGAAAGGATAGGGAAAACGAGGCTAGATGCTAGGATGAGAGAGTCTTCAAGGAGGAAAATGCGTTTATATGCGAGAGATAGGGAATACGAGGGTCGATGCTAGGCTAGACGGGGTTGAAGGAGGGAATGCATCTTATATATGAGAGAGGTAGGGGAATATGAGGAGAAGTGCTAGGCTAGTCAGGAAGGTCTGAATGACAGAGTATACGTCTATATGGGAAAAGATAGGGAAAACGAAGGTAGGTGCTAGGTTGAGAGAGTCTTCAAGGAGGAAAATGCATTTATATGAGAGATATAGGAAAACGAGGAAAGGTGTTAGGCTAGGCAGAAGTCGAGGAGTAGAGTAAGGTTTATATGAGAAGTATAGGAAAACGAGGAGAGGTATTAGGTTAGGAGAATTGAGTTTGTGTTTATAAGGAGAGACGAGAAAACGGAGAGAGATCCTATGCTAGGATAGACAGGTGTTAAAGTTAGGTTAGATAGGAAACCAAGGAGTGATACTCAGCTAGAGGGGGGCAGGAGGGAATGAGCTTTTGAGAGGTAGGGGATACGGGGAGTGGTGTTAGACTAGACAGGGCTTGAAACGTAGGGCATGGTTTATATGTATGAGAAGTATAGGAACAGGAAGAGGGGTGCTAGGCTAGACAGAGGTTGAGGAGTAGAGTATAGTTTATATGAGAGGTATAGGAAAACGAGGAGAGGAGTTAGACTAGACAGAGGTCGAGGAGCAGAGTATGGTTTATGTGAGAGTCATAGGTAAACGAGAGAGGCGTTAGGCTAGACAGAGCTAGAGGAGTAGAGTATGGTTTATATGAGAGGTATAGGAACAGGAGGAGAGGTGTTAGGCTAGACAGGTAGTGTAGCAGTAGGAATATGGACTTATATACAGGAGAGATAGGGAATAGGAGGTGCTAGACTTGAAAGCGACTTTAGACGTGAACATAGTGGAAAACTGTTTCATGTCAATGTTCTAGACATGCCCATCACGTAACCTATTCAGGGAAAAGGTGACTCGTTCAGGGGAAAAAGGTGACTGCTCAGGGAAAAAGGAGGCCCACAAAGGGAAAAAGTTGACTAGCAAAGGGAAAAACGTAACCAGCAAAGGGAAAAAGGCGACCAGCAAAGGGAAAAATGTGACCAGCAAAGGGAAAAACGTGAGCCATAAAGGGAAAAAGGCGGCATGCAACGGGAAAAAGGTGACCAGTAAAGGGATAAATGTCACCAGCAAAGGGAAAAAGGCGACCACCAAAGGGAAAAAGGTGAGCCATAAAGGGAAAAAGGTGACCTGCAACGGGAAAAGCTAACCCACTAACACTAACAGGTAAGTAATTCAGGTAGTATTGCAAGAGGCTGACTGGATCATAGCAGTGTATGATTTCACAGGTAATTCAGCTAGTATCGTATGCATTTAGGCTAATTCGTCTAGTAACACAGGATAGATTCCAGAGGCTAACTGCATCATAGCTATGCATGATTTCACAGCTAATTCAGCTAGTATCGTAGGTATTTAGGCTAATTCAGGTAGTATCACAGGAGGCTGGATTCCAGGGTTGGGTATAGCATAGTTTCATATTTCAAGGTAATTCAGAGGGTATCGTAGGTATTTAGGATAATTCAAGTAACATAGGTGTTTAGAGTAATTAAGCAAGCATTACAGGAGGGTAGGTTCCAGGGGTTGGTTATAACCTAGCTTCGTATTTCACAGATAGTTCAGGTAATATCGTAAGTATTTGAGGTAATCGACAGAGCTTCACAGATATTATTGATAATTTCGATCAGAGATTTGTATCACAGCTATTTAAGGTAAATGCAGATGATTCAGGTTGTATCAATGGTATTTGAGTCATTTTAACAGGTAATTCAGATAGTATCACAGGTGCGCGTGCTAATTTAGAGCAGGAATTCGTATCAGAGCTAGTTAAGGTAATTTCACATGATTCGGGTAGTATCACAGGTATTTAAATCAATTTCATAGCCAATTCAGCTAGTATCGTGAGCATTTAAGCTAATTCAGCTAGTATCACAGGAGGCTAGATTCCAGAGGCTAACTGCATCATAGCTATGCATGATTTCACAGCTAATTCAGCTAGTATCGTAGGTATTTAGGCTAATTCAGGTAGTATCACAGGAGGCTAGATTCCAGGGTTGGGTATAGCATAGTTTCATATTTCAAGGTAATTCAGAGGGTATCGTAGGTATTTAGGATAATTCAAGTAACATAGGTGCTTAGAGTAATTAAGCAAGCATTACAGGAGGGTAGGTTCCAGGGGTTGGTTATAGCCTAGTTTCGTATTTTACAGATAGTTCAGGTAATATCATAAGTATTTGGATAATCAGCATAGTTTCACAGATGCTCGTAATAATTTCGATCAGAGATTTGTATCACGGCTATTTAAGGTAAATGCAGCTGATTCAGGTTGTATCAATGGTATTTGAGTCATTTTAATAGGTAATTCAGATAGTATCACAGGTGCTCGTACTAATTTAGAGCAGGAATTCGTATCTGAGCTATTTAATGTAATTTCACACGATTCGGGTAGTATCACAGGTATTTAAGTCATTTTAACAGGCAATTCAACTAGTATCACAGGTACTCATGGTAATATAGAGAGTAATTCGATTATAAAACTTTTCTCATCCAACGTTACAACAATTTATATACTTTTTTCTAAATCTTACAAACTTATTATATGTTAAACAGTTATTGTACGATGCGGAGAGGGATAAACTGCATATTGGTTCACAAATTGAAAAGCCTTACGTCAACATACCTTTATTTTAGTTCGTTATAGATGTCTCTCCCCTTTTATCTAGGCTTGAGACTAGCACTAGGATTGCTCCTAATGGCAGGGTTACCACCTTCCCTTCCTCTTCTTCTTTCTTCATCAGGCGTCAGCTATCTGCATATACGCACACAGATACCTTCTTTTTTAAGATTGTAGACTCACTAGAAAATCTTTATCTTTAACTTACATTCTTTTAAGCACTGTTTGTAATGGCGTAATGTCCATACGCATATGTTGTTATCCCGTCCTCAGCAATAATTCTTTTATCATCAAACGGAGTCAATGCAATTTTATTCACTTGTACTGTAGCAAGGGCATGCTTTCGTGATAGGATCAGATTCATAGGTGTTCTGATGATTTCACTGGTTTTAAGACAGTCTGTATAGCTGTCAAACGAAATGTACTGCTTAATAGCGCTACGTTTTATACCTTTAATCTTTTTTATCATTGACCCTTGAATATCTAAGGCATACATCTTAGGACGTAGTCCAACAAAGCGTAGGATGATTTTGCTATTAGCCTCATCTTTAAATTTTCCCAATACCTTCTTGTTCTGAGTAGAGTAACATATATGGTTGGCAGGGTAATCAGCTGTATCGAGATGCTCAAGAAAACGTAGCTTGTCATGGTACACATCTTCAGTTGTTACACGATGAATGAACGAATCAGTGTCCATATACATAAGCTTCAGGTTTTCAGCTCCATAATAAGGCAACAAAACGTCGTAATGATAGTTATACATTAATGTCTTGGAGATGTCCAACACACTCATACCAATGTATATAGGCTTGTTGAATACAATCTGACGAGAGGCCATATGTACAGCAGCTAGATTATCAGCATATATCGTCCTGTCGATAAACGTAGGCTTGGCGATCAGCTTCTCTAGTGTTTTTTCATTGGTCACCAGTCGTATATCCATACGGTTGCGCAGGTTCTCCATAGTTTTTCCAAACATAGCGTTGTTAAAGAGCTTGTAGAGATCCTTCTCGAAATCATTTGCAGCTTGTTGTCGTAGCCTGTTGTTAAATTCCACATAAGGTTTCAACCACTGAGACTGTCGGAATTGTAGCACACGATGGATTTTTGTTAGTCGTAGTCCATGACTAAGAGCTTGCTTCAAAGCCATGTAATGCACTACATACTTCTTTCGAGGTCCAAGATGAGGTATCAGTTTCTTTGTAGATGATTCCAATGGTTTCATACACTCTGGCAGGAAAGGTAGATCGTTGTGTAGATCGTGAAGTTCTGCAGGATACTCGATGTCGACTTCTAATATGTACCCATGAGGATCATCTTCTTGTAGTGTTTCTAAGTTGATTTCTTCAGGAGACACCCACTGAAATCCACCAAAAGGAAGGGCGTGACACATTGCCCACCCATATTGGTTATTTGCGTCCTCGTATGTGATAAATTGGGTTGGTCTCGTCGGATCAAACTTCTCCATATAAGTGTTATTAGCCTCAGCATACCGATGAGAAACTTGGCATAAACCTCCTCTTATACCTGATTCCACCATGAGTAGTTGATCATAATCTTGTAACAGCTCTAACTTAATTCCAGTATACAGTAACATAGCGTCCCATGTTAGACCTGGAGAGGTAAAATAATGGGCGGGATCGACTTTGTGTGTTTTAAGGGTTTGCTCTCTGAACGTCTCAAAGACGTCAGCTAGAAGAAGTACATCCGAAGTTAAGTAGAGATCGCTGTACTCTCCCAGGTTTCTCACATTAAACAGCTCCCATACATTTCTAGCATGATCGTAGTCAGCATCAGTAATTTCTTCTTCATTTAATCTATTGTAGAAGGAGTCCTTAGGAGGCAAGCAGGTCTCGTTCAGGGCATCCCATGACGTAACAAAATCATATGGAAATACACCCTTACGGGTCATCAACTTCAATTTGTCTTCTCCAAAGTACTTTAGCGTTTCAGGATACGAGGTTAGATTTTTTACCAACTTATCCAAGCTTGTACTGAGGAATTGGAAGCTATCCACAAATCGAAGCTTTATATCTCCTACATACTTGGTGAAAGAGATATAGCTTTCTTCAGAGTTAGGAATTACCTCCACACGTTCACTTGTACAACCCAGCTCCTTAACAATGAAATGAGAGTCATATCCGCTAAGGTTATGCATGAAGACTGGTATATATTTAGGTGTTTTGCAGGCTAAATTACATTCATTATGAAAACTTCCACGATATTCACCGCTGATGTGATCATGGTCGCGTACTTTATAGTTCTCTTCTGTAAAGGGTTTTCTACACAAGTAGCATGTCGTAGAAGACTCGAAATCCTTTTGCTGTTGATCCGTAAGTTTCAGAGGCTTAGCAGATTTGTATATATTACCAATCATTTTTGCAAGAGATGTCAGGTACAGCATAAACTTCTGAGCAGCATCAGCACCACGATACACATAGGGATGCTTAGGAAGATCAGTTTCGAGATGTTCAACACTGGATGTAGGTTTCACGTAAACACAGAAGCTCATTGGTGTGTGCTCTTGATAAGGTGTTGTATAGGAAGTTTCAGGATTGGGTGTACACGTATGGCATGGAGTGAGAATACTCTCAAAATCAGCATAGATGACATAAGGCACTTTCAGCATCCTCTCAACATTTTTAAACTGTGCAATTGCTTTCTCCTTGCTAGGCATAACAACCCTTGCAACACCATGTTGAATACAGACGGCTGCATGTTCTTGTAGTTTTTCCAGTCCACTTCGTCCATATCGATTATCAAAATGTGTAAAACAGCGCTTGCAGGTATAAACACGTTCATTACATTTAGTTTTCTGGCGTCGAACGAGCTTCTCAAAATTCCTTATATACACGTAGTGATGTTTTCCACTGCTATCATTCAATAGTAGCAGGTCGCGATGTTCAGGTAGTTCAATATCAGCAACCTTTATCGGATACACTTCATGCTTCTCATCCAGCCCGAAAACGTTAATAGACATATTGTTAAGCTTCTCAAATTTAGGTATTTGAGAAAGTGGAGTAGGGTAGGAAACACAGCTGAAGTCGTACTTGTCTTGAAGTTGTTTGTATTTGTTCACACGCTGTGCATTCTTCCCTATGAATTTAGCTAATACAGAGTACATGAAACATTTCTCGTCGGTAAAGTTCTGAATGTTTATACACGCTTCTTTAGCTCCGACAGATGACGGTAGTGGTATGTAGCTACTTCCTCGTAACGGGTTGTACTTGTTGATACGAAGTCGAACTCCTTCCACAGCAAGCAAAGCCCAGCTGCTACCCTTAAGCTGAGACTCCTCCATTTCAGTCACCAATTTCTTGAATTTCACTTCCATCGTTGACTCCAGATCAGTTTCCAGGAAAACAGCTTGATTCCGTGTTTTAAATGTTTTGTCACAGGTTTCTCCAATACTGTTAACAAATCGACACTCAGCCAGCAGATTAGTTTTAACACTCTTATGAATGCTAAGCTCTTTATGCACAGCCTGGATTATACGTTGTTTTGACTCTTGCAGATACATATTTAGGTCCTTAGCTGATTCGCATCGTATAAAATACGATTTCAATCGTCCTTCGAATGAAGTTTCGTATTCTTTCATATCACAGTCCTTCATTGTTGACAGTAACTGATGTTTAGTTGGCTCCAATCTTCTTTTCTTCTGAGGGCTGCTTATTTCACATATATCTTCGTGTCGCTGTCCCTTATAACAATCTTTGAAGGTTACATTACAATGTTTACATTTGAAGAGCTTCTTGCAGCTCATCTCGTGTCTTCTCTTGTCATAACCTCGGAGGAACTTCTTCCCACATTTTCCGCATGCATATCCAGTAGCGCTTGGAATAATATCCTTATACGCTGAGTTATTCATCTTTATTCTTGATGTAATAACGTATTAATCACTGATCAATGAAATGTAGACCTCTTCACCTTGACACCACTTTAGAAAGCTGATTATTCTTGGAGAGAACACGATGTTAACACCTCAAGACTAATTAGCACAATGAAGTCCAATGCCCTAGATCACCATATTTATAGAGGGAGCACGAACCTTTTAGATCAATCATAAACTCGCTCCATAACCACCTGTATATGATCGCTCAACGTGTACTAACCCCCCAGCCATATAACCTCAAGTCTAGAGACAGGATGTTTATGACGTCACACCCAGAGACAGGATGTCTGGCAGCATCAAACACGTTTAAACTCGTCTCATAACTACCTGCTTATGCTGTCACACCAGCAAGAGAAGTATTCCCACACACTCATTCAGACATATATTTCAAATTCAAGCCCACCACCACCATCACCACCTATTGTACCAAGGTTAATTCAAGCTGTATTATCACAATACTTAAAAGTAAAAGCTTAAAAGGAAACCTAGAAGATTTTACCCCTTATTTACTTAATTATTTCATGTTTTTATTCCCTTTTCAATTCTTCCTTTCCATCTTCTCACAGAAAGACCATTACATTTCACTACAATCATGAGAAAAGCAATTTTTCCAGAGTTACACAGATTCTAAGCTTCTAAATCGAACCCGGTAATACTTTTAATAAATGTATTTTAGCTCCCCAATATCAGCATCTACCATTTAATCTTTACTCGAACCTGATATGATCCATGAGCTTGAAGATACATGAAATCACCCTTCGGGATTCGATCTAAGTACTTTAAAGTAATTTTTGTCACGATAACGATATTTAAGGACTAGATACTCTGTTTACGTTTACCTCGACATGTCTATCTAAATTAAATTACGAGTTATTAAATGTTTGCAAGTAAATTTCATTGAATCGGTATTCGAACCCAGAACACCAGGAACAAAATAATTTATAATATTAGTCTGACATGTTAAACAAAGTTGTATGCAGTTACATCATCGATCTAGGTGATATATTCTAGTGTACAGAGGAAAATTAAGGAAGTCATTAAAAGATGGGGAATCGAACCAAGCACAACTGATTGACAATTATATACAGCATTAATCACCCATCATAGAAGCTATCAATCATGCTTTGCTGCACTCCTCTACCTCACTTAGTTCCCGAGATAATGAAAATTTAAAAATTAAGGATCGAACCCAGGACGTCAGGCATCTAATTACACATTTACAAGATACTACCTAATAACATAAACGCAATAAAGTTTATTTGGCGTCTTTATCTTAATTGGTTTAGGAGTTATTAAATTTATAATTAAATTCCATCGAATCAGTATTCGAACCCAGAACACCAAGAACAAAATAATTTACAATATGAGTTTGGTATGCTTAAAGGTGCTGTATGTAGTTACAGCATCAATGTAACTGATATTTTCTAGAGTATAGAGTAAAATTAAGGAAGTCATTAAAAAATCGGGATTCGAACTAGAGACAACTGATTGAAAATTATATACAGTATTAATTACACATTATAACAGCTATCAAACATGCTTTGGTCCATTCCTCTAGCTATCTTAGTTTCCGAGATAATGAAAGTTTTAAAATTAAGGATCGAACCCAGGACACCAGGTACCAAAATATACATCCACAAGAAACTACCTAAAGACATTAATGTAATAAAGTTTATTTGGCGTCTTTATCTTAATTAGTCTCTGAGTTATTAGAAGATGAATTTGCATTCACTCCTAGGATTCGAACCCAGGCATCCCGGTCAACTTGGAATACTACCCTAATGACGCGGCGCATTCCAAAGAATTGATTAGTTTTTATCCCAATGTTGTATCTCTTTTCGTTCAGGAGATATAAGCGATTAAAGAGTAGAAAATAAATGGCGACTCCAGCGCAAAGAGATGCCGACATCTGATAAAGGTTCTTTGATCTATGCCGGCATGCCACGCCCATTTTATTTCTACTCTTTAATCGCTTATATCTCCTGAACGAAAAGAGATACAACATTGGGATAAAAACTAATCAATTCTTTGGAATGCGCCGCGTCATTAGGGTAGTATTCCAAGTTGACCGGGATGCCTGGGTTCGAATCCTAGGAGTGAATGCAAATTCATCTTCTAATAACTCAGAGACTAATTAAGATAAAGACGCCAAATAAACTTTATTACATTAATGTCTTTAGGTAGTTTCTTGTGGATGTATATTTTGGTACCTGGTGTCCTGGGTTCGATCCTTAATTTTAAAACTTTCATTATCTCGGAAACTAAGATAGCTAGAGGAATGGACCAAAGCATGTTTGATAGCTGTTATAATGTGTAATTAATACTGTATATAATTTTCAATCAGTTGTCTCTAGTTCGAATCCCGATTTTTTAATGACTTCCTTAATTTTACTCTATACTCTAGAAAATATCAGTTACATTGATGCTGTAACTACATACAGCACCTTTAAGCATACCAAACTCATATTGTAAATTATTTTGTTCTTGGTGTTCTGGGTTCGAATACTGATTCGATGGAATTTAATTATAAATTTAATAACTCCTAAACCAATTAAGATAAAGACGCCAAATAAACTTTATTGCGTTTATGTTATTAGGTAGTATCTTGTAAATGTGTAATTAGATGCCTGACGTCCTGGGTTCGATCCTTAATTTTTAAATTTTCATTATCTCGGGAACTAAGTGAGGTAGAGGAGTGCAGCAAAGCATGATTGATAGCTTCTATGATGGGTGATTAATGCTGTATATAATTGTCAATCAGTTGTGCTTGGTTCGATTCCCCATCTTTTAATGACTTCCTTAATTTTCCTCTGTACACTAGAATATATCACCTAGATCGATGATGTAACTGCATACAACTTTGTTTAACATGTCAGACTAATATTATAAATTATTTTGTTCCTGGTGTTCTGGGTTCGAATACCGATTCAATGAAATTTACTTGCAAACATTTAATAACTCGTAATTTAATTTAGATAGACATGTCGAGGTAAACGTAAACAGAGTATCTAGTCCTTAAATATCGTTATCGTGACAAAAATTACTTTAAAGTACTTAGATCGAATCCCGAAGGGTGATTTCATGTATCTTCAAGCTCATGGATCATATCAGGTTCGAGTAAAGATTAAATGGTAGATGCTGATATTGGGGAGCTAAAATACATTTATTAAAAGTATTACCGGGTTCGATTTAGAAGCTTAGAATCTGTGTAACTCTGGAAAAATTGCTTTTCTCATGATTGTAGTGAAATGTAATGGTCTTTCTGTGAGAAGATGGAAAGGAAGAATTGAAAAGGGAATAAAAACATGAAATAATTAAGTAAATAAGGGGTAAAATCTTCTAGGTTTCCTTTTAAGCTTTTACTTTTAAGTATTGTGATAATACAGCTTGAATTAACCTTGGTACAATAGGTGGTGATGGTGGTGGTGGGCTTGAATTTGAAATATATGTCTGAATGAGTGTGTGGGAATACTTCTCTTGCTGGTGTGACAGCATAAGCAGGTAGTTATGAGACGAGTTTAAACGTGTTTGATGCTGCCAGACATCCTGTCTCTGGGTGTGACGTCATAAACATCCTGTCTCTAGACTTGAGGTTATATGGCTGGGGGGTTAGTACACGTTGAGCGATCATATACAGGTGGTTATGGAGCGAGTTTATGATTGATCTAAAAGGTTCGTGCTCCCTCTATAAATATGGTGATCTAGGGCATTGGACTTCATTGTGCTAATTAGTCTTGAGGTGTTAACATCGTGTTCTCTCCAAGAATAATCAGCTTTCTAAAGTGGTGTCAAGGTGAAGAGGTCTACATTTCATTGATCAGTGATTAATACGTTATTACATCAAGAATAAAGATGAATAACTCAGCGTATAAGGATATTATTCCAAGCGCTACTGGATATGCATGCGGAAAATGTGGGAAGAAGTTCCTCCGAGGTTATGACAAGAGAAGACACGAGATGAGCTGCAAGAAGCTCTTCAAATGTAAACATTGTAATGTAACCTTCAAAGATTGTTATAAGGGACAGCGACACGAAGATATATGTGAAATAAGCAGCCCTCAGAAGAAAAGAAGATTGGAGCCAACTAAACATCAGTTACTGTCAACAATGAAGGACTGTGATATGAAAGAATACGAAACTTCATTCGAAGGACGATTGAAATCGTATTTTATACGATGCGAATCAGCTAAGGACCTAAATATGTATCTGCAAGAGTCAAAACAACGTATAATCCAGGCTGTGCATAAAGAGCTTAGCATTCATAAGAGTGTTAAAACTAATCTGCTGGCTGAGTGTCGATTTGTTAACAGTATTGGAGAAACCTGTGACAAAACATTTAAAACACGGAATCAAGCTGTTTTCCTGGAAACTGATCTGGAGTCAACGATGGAAGTGAAATTCAAGAAATTGGTGACTGAAATGGAGGAGTCTCAGCTTAAGGGTAGCAGCTGGGCTTTGCTTGCTGTGGAAGGAGTTCGACTTCGTATCAACAAGTACAACCCGTTACGAGGAAGTAGCTACATACCACTACCGTCATCTGTCGGAGCTAAAGAAGCGTGTATAAACATTCAGAACTTTACCGACGAGAAATGTTTCATGTACTCTGTATTAGCTAAATTCATAGGGAAGAATGCACAGCGTGTGAACAAATACAAACAACTTCAAGACAAGTACGACTTCAGCTGTGTTTCCTACCCTACTCCACTTTCTCAAATACCTAAATTTGAGAAGCTTAACAATATGTCTATTAACGTTTTCGGGCTGGATGAGAAGCATGAAGTGTATCCGATAAAGGTTGCTGATATTGAACTACCTGAACATCGCGACCTGCTACTATTGAATGATAGCAGTGGAAAACATCACTACGTGTATATAAGGAATTTTGAGAAGCTCGTTCGACGCCAGAAAACTAAATGTAATGAACGTGTTTATACCTGCAAGCGCTGTTTTACACATTTTGATAATCGATATGGACGAAGTGGACTGGAAAAACTACAAGAACATGCAGCCGTCTGTATTCAACATGGTGTTGCAAGGGTTGTTATGCCTAGCAAGGAGAAAGCAATTGCACAGTTTAAAAATGTTGAGAGGATGCTGAAAGTGCCTTATGTCATCTATGCTGATTTTGAGAGTATTCTCACTCCATGCCATACGTGTACACCCAATCCTGAAACTTCCTATACAACACCTTATCAAGAGCACACACCAATGAGCTTCTGTGTTTACGTGAAACCTACATCCAGTGTTGAACATCTCGAAACTGATCTTCCTAAGCATCCCTATGTGTATCGTGGTGCTGATGCTGCTCAGAAGTTTATGCTGTACCTGACATCTCTTGCAAAAATGATTGGTAATATATACAAATCTGCTAAGCCTCTGAAACTTACGGATCAACAGCAAAAGGATTTCGAGTCTTCTACGACATGCTACTTGTGTAGAAAACCCTTTACAGAAGAGAACTATAAAGTACGCGACCATGATCACATCAGCGGTGAATATCGTGGAAGTTTTCATAATGAATGTAATTTAGCCTGCAAAACACCTAAATATATACCAGTCTTCATGCATAACCTTAGCGGATATGACTCTCATTTCATTGTTAAGGAGCTGGGTTGTACAAGTGAACGTGTGGAGGTAATTCCTAACTCTGAAGAAAGCTATATCTCTTTCACCAAGTATGTAGGAGATATAAAGCTTCGATTTGTGGATAGCTTCCAATTCCTCAGTACAAGCTTGGATAAGTTGGTAAAAAATCTAACCTCGTATCCTGAAACGCTAAAGTACTTTGGAGAAGACAAATTGAAGTTGATGACCCGTAAGGGTGTATTTCCATATGATTTTGTTACGTCATGGGATGCCCTGAACGAGACCTGCTTGCCTCCTAAGGACTCCTTCTACAATAGATTAAATGAAGAAGAAATTACTGATGCTGACTACGATCATGCTAGAAATGTATGGGAGCTGTTTAATGTGAGAAACCTGGGAGAGTACAGCGATCTCTACTTAACTTCGGATGTACTTCTTCTAGCTGACGTCTTTGAGACGTTCAGAGAGCAAACCCTTAAAACACACAAAGTCGATCCCGCCCATTATTTTACCTCTCCAGGTCTAACATGGGACGCTATGTTACTGTATACTGGAATTAAGTTAGAGCTGTTACAAGATTATGATCAACTACTCATGGTGGAATCAGGTATAAGAGGAGGTTTATGCCAAGTTTCTCATCGGTATGCTGAGGCTAATAACACTTATATGGAGAAGTTTGATCCGACGAGACCAACCCAATTTATCACATACGAGGACGCAAATAACCAATATGGGTGGGCAATGTGTCACGCCCTTCCTTTTGGTGGATTTCAGTGGGTGTCTCCTGAAGAAATCAACTTAGAAACACTACAAGAAGATGATCCTCATGGGTACATATTAGAAGTCGACATCGAGTATCCTGCAGAACTTCACGATCTACACAACGATCTACCTTTCCTGCCAGAGTGTATGAAACCATTGGAATCATCTACAAAGAAACTGATACCTCATCTTGGACCTCGAAAGAAGTATGTAGTGCATTACATGGCTTTGAAGCAAGCTCTTAGTCATGGACTACGACTAACAAAAATCCATCGTGTGCTACAATTCCGACAGTCTCAGTGGTTGAAACCTTATGTGGAATTTAACAACAGGCTACGACAACAAGCTGCAAATGATTTCGAGAAGGATCTCTACAAGCTCTTTAACAACGCTATGTTTGGAAAAACTATGGAGAACCTGCGCAACCGTATGGATATACGACTGGTGACCAATGAAAAAACACTAGAGAAGCTGATCGCCAAGCCTACGTTTATCGACAGGACGATATATGCTGATAATCTAGCTGCTGTACATATGGCCTCTCGTCAGATTGTATTCAACAAGCCTATATACATTGGTATGAGTGTGTTGGACATCTCCAAGACATTAATGTATAACTATCATTACGACGTTTTGTTGCCTTATTATGGAGCTGAAAACCTGAAGCTTATGTATATGGACACTGATTCGTTCATTCATCGTGTAACAACTGAAGATGTGTACCATGACAAGCTACGTTTTCTTGAGCATCTCGATACAGCTGATTACCCTGCCAACCATATATGTTACTCTACTCAGAACAAGAAGGTATTGGGAAAATTTAAAGATGAGGCTAATAGCAAAATCATCCTACGCTTTGTTGGACTACGTCCTAAGATGTATGCCTTAGATATTCAAGGGTCAATGATAAAAAAGATTAAAGGTATAAAACGTAGCGCTATTAAGCAGTACATTTCGTTTGACAGCTATACAGACTGTCTTAAAACCAGTGAAATCATCAGAACACCTATGAATCTGATCCTATCACGAAAGCATGCCCTTGCTACAGTACAAGTGAATAAAATTGCATTGACTCCGTTTGATGATAAAAGAATTATTGCTGAGGACGGGATAACAACATATGCGTATGGACATTACGCCATTACAAACAGTGCTTAAAAGAATGTAAGTTAAAGATAAAGATTTTCTAGTGAGTCTACAATCTTAAAAAAGAAGGTATCTGTGTGCGTATATGCAGATAGCTGACGCCTGATGAAGAAAGAAGAAGAGGAAGGGAAGGTGGTAACCCTGCCATTAGGAGCAATCCTAGTGCTAGTCTCAAGCCTAGATAAAAGGGGAGAGACATCTATAACGAACTAAAATAAAGGTATGTTGACGTAAGGCTTTTCAATTTGTGAACCAATATGCAGTTTATCCCTCTCCGCATCGTACAATAACTGTTTAACATATAATAAGTTTGTAAGATTTAGAAAAAAGTATATAAATTGTTGTAACGTTGGATGAGAAAAGTTTTATAATCGAATTACTCTCTATATTACCATGAGTACCTGTGATACTAGTTGAATTGCCTGTTAAAATGACTTAAATACCTGTGATACTACCCGAATCGTGTGAAATTACATTAAATAGCTCAGATACGAATTCCTGCTCTAAATTAGTACGAGCACCTGTGATACTATCTGAATTACCTATTAAAATGACTCAAATACCATTGATACAACCTGAATCAGCTGCATTTACCTTAAATAGCCGTGATACAAATCTCTGATCGAAATTATTACGAGCATCTGTGAAACTATGCTGATTATCCAAATACTTATGATATTACCTGAACTATCTGTAAAATACGAAACTAGGCTATAACCAACCCCTGGAACCTACCCTCCTGTAATGCTTGCTTAATTACTCTAAGCACCTATGTTACTTGAATTATCCTAAATACCTACGATACCCTCTGAATTACCTTGAAATATGAAACTATGCTATACCCAACCCTGGAATCTAGCCTCCTGTGATACTACCTGAATTAGCCTAAATACCTACGATACTAGCTGAATTAGCTGTGAAATCATGCATAGCTATGATGCAGTTAGCCTCTGGAATCTAGCCTCCTGTGATACTAGCTGAATTAGCTTAAATGCTCACGATACTAGCTGAATTGGCTATGAAATTGATTTAAATACCTGTGATACTACCCGAATCATGTGAAATTACCTTAACTAGCTCTGATACGAATTCCTGCTCTAAATTAGCACGCGCACCTGTGATACTATCTGAATTACCTGTTAAAATGACTCAAATACCATTGATACAACCTGAATCATCTGCATTTACCTTAAATAGCTGTGATACAAATCTCTGATCGAAATTATCAATAATATCTGTGAAGCTCTGTCGATTACCACAAATACTTACGATATTACCTGAACTATCTGTGAAATACGAAGCTAGGTTATAACCAACCCCTGGAACCTACCCTCCTGTAATGCTTGCTTAATTACTCTAAACACCTATGTTACTTGAATTATCCTAAATACCTACGATACCCTCTGAATTACCTTGAAATATGAAACTATGCTATACCCAACCCTGGAATCCAGCCTCCTGTGATACTACCTGAATTAGCCTAAATACCTACGATACTAGCTGAATTAGCTGTGAAATCATGCATAGCTATGATGCAGTTAGCCTCTGGAATCTATCCTGTGTTACTAGACGAATTAGCCTAAATGCATACGATACTAGCTGAATTACCTGTGAAATCATACACTGCTATGATCCAGTCAGCCTCTTGCAATACTACCTGAATTACTTACCTGTTAGTGTTAGTGGGTTAGCTTTTCCCGTTGCAGGTCACCTTTTTCCCTTTATGGCTCACCTTTTTCCCTTTGGTGGTCGCCTTTTTCCCTTTGCTGGTGACATTTATCCCTTTACTGGTCACCTTTTTCCCGTTGCATGCCGCCTTTTTCCCTTTATGGCTCACGTTTTTCCCTTTGCTGGTCACATTTTTCCCTTTGCTGGTCGCCTTTTTCCCTTTGCTGGTTACGTTTTTCCCTTTGCTAGTCAACTTTTTCCCTTTGTGGGCCTCCTTTTTCCCTGAGCAGTCACCTTTTTCCCCTGAACGAGTCACCTTTTCCCTGAATAGGTTACGTGATGGGCATGTCTAGAACATTGACATGAAACAGTTTTCCACTATGTTCACGTCTAAAGTCGCTTTCAAGTCTAGCACCTCCTATTCCCTATCTCTCCTGTATATAAGTCCATATTCCTACTGCTACACTACCTGTCTAGCCTAACACCTCTCCTCCTGTTCCTATACCTCTCATATAAACCATACTCTACTCCTCTAGCTCTGTCTAGCCTAACGCCTCTCTCGTTTACCTATGACTCTCACATAAACCATACTCTGCTCCTCGACCTCTGTCTAGTCTAACTCCTCTCCTCGTTTTCCTATACCTCTCATATAAACTATACTCTACTCCTCAACCTCTGTCTAGCCTAGCACCCCTCTTCCTGTTCCTATACTTCTCATACATATAAACCATGCCCTACGTTTCAAGCCCTGTCTAGTCTAACACCACTCCCCGTATCCCCTACCTCTCAAAAGCTCATTCCCTCCTGCCCCCCTCTAGCTGAGTATCACTCCTTGGTTTCCTATCTAACCTAACTTTAACACCTGTCTATCCTAGCATAGGATCTCTCTCCGTTTTCTCGTCTCTCCTTATAAACACAAACTCAATTCTCCTAACCTAATACCTCTCCTCGTTTTCCTATACTTCTCATATAAACCTTACTCTACTCCTCGACTTCTGCCTAGCCTAACACCTTTCCTCGTTTTCCTATATCTCTCATATAAATGCATTTTCCTCCTTGAAGACTCTCTCAACCTAGCACCTACCTTCGTTTTCCCTATCTTTTCCCATATAGACGTATACTCTGTCATTCAGACCTTCCTGACTAGCCTAGCACTTCTCCTCATATTCCCCTACCTCTCTCATATATAAGATGCATTCCCTCCTTCAACCCCGTCTAGCCTAGCATCGACCCTCGTATTCCCTATCTCTCGCATATAAACGCATTTTCCTCCTTGAAGACTCTCTCATCCTAGCATCTAGCCTCGTTTTCCCTATCCTTTCCCATATAAACGCAAAAAACTGTGCTCGAATTCCTCTATATATCCTACTGTCATGATTAGAGCGACGATGACGTAAATTCTGTAACAGTTTAAATTAGCCAATCAGAGACTCGCAATACCGAAGCTATGGGTTTTGACCGTTGAGGTTATTCAGTTGCTGGCGAGACTTGGTAGAGTGTAGATGGAAAAATGTGTTCTCTACGGGTGAATAGTAAAAACAGATATACGCGCTAAGTGAATGTATAAAAGTTTCTCACAGTTCTTTAAAAAGGGTGGTGTTGTATAAATTTGTGCAAGAATTTAAATAAAAGAAGTTAATTTAAAAGTTTAATTCTGTGATGTCTACAATGATTGTCATACCGCGCCCTACCCAAGACACATGACTCTAAAGTAAGACTGACGCAGCCGAGGCATATTCAAACAGTAATATTACGTAAGCATAAAAATTCAAACCTACGCCCAAAGTGTGTTACAAACTACATTAAGCAACTCATATTACATATAACAGTTCTTCAAGTTTACGTAAACATAAATTACGTAACAACAATCAACTTCACCTTGTAATGCCTGGCCTGCACAGAGTCCTGACTTGAATCCCATAGAACACCTTTGGTACGTTTTGGAACGCCTACTTCGTGCCAGGCCTCACCGACCTACATCGATACCTCTCCTCAGTTCCGCACTCCGTGAAGAATGGGCTGCCATTCCCCCAGAAACTTTCCAGCACCTGATTGAAAATATGCCTGCGAGAGTGAACGCTGTCATCAAGGCTAAGGGTGGGCCAGCACCATATTGACTTCCAGCGTTACCGATAGAGGGCGCCACGAACTTGTACGTTATTTTCAGCCAGGTGTCGGATACTTTTGATCACGTAGCGTATATCTATATATATATATATATATATATATATATTGAATTTTCTGGGAATAGCCTGTGAAGTAGACTTCATAGAGCAGTAACTGTTATATTCTTGTATGACTGAACATTAAGGGATAGACGAAAAGTACTACACAGAACATGTAAATCCTTTTAAAACACACAATGTATTTCAAAGACCTTTTGAGGTCACAAGTCATTTCTAAGGTATTATTGGTCTGAATTGTTCAATACAGTCATCTTTTAAAGTCCTGCCTAGGTTCAGTTGTTTGTGCGATTGAATTTTAAGGCCAGCTTATCGCGCCCAATTCTTAAACATTTGACTATCGCGTTCGCTTTTAGTAATGTATCTATTTCTGCAAAGCTTTGTGTGGATTGAAATATTGTAGATAGAAAAATAAGCTTAAGCGTGATAATTTTTATGCCCACTAATAAACGATAGAGAGTAGAGAAATTCGTGTAAATGCATCACATGAGATTTTTCGTATTCACAGTAGGAGCATGATAATCCAACAGGTCACAAGCTAACATTAACTTTTTCCCAATGGCATAAACATATCCGTGATTTATTAAAATAGCTAATAAAAATAAAACAGTGAGAGAAGTTTAAACATGAACGTTTTCCATCACTGATTGTAGCGCGAGCACAGCGCAGCACGGCAGTGGGGAAAAAGGATACATGGAGCATCAATTTATCGTTAGCTGTTTGACCAGCTGATCCATTGCGGTCGTACCGACGAGATGAATAAATCATGACGCAATAACACCGCGTGGGACAGCGCTAAGCTTTCCGTCCAAGCCGTTGTTTTTATATTTATTTTCTCTTCTACGTACTTACAGTAAAAACAGAGGTATTGCATTCCATCGAAAAATTCGATGCCGAGGTTTCAACGGACCGTTTAAAAAAATTCTGATGTTATACATTCACATCCTCTAACGTTTATCAGTTGGTATATTAATTATTCTTACTGAAGCTTATTTTCTCCTACTACATTTAATCCAAATAAACCGTTTCAAAAATAACTGCATTGCACATTTAGTTTTAGATATAAAGCGAACAGCGACAGTCAACTGTTTAAAAATTGGACGCTATATGCTGACAAAGTTCCTTGCTGTTTCCATGTAATCGCGAGAAACAACTGAATGTTGAAAACTGACACAATAATGAAGAATTCGAACCATTAGTATTGCTATCTCGGAAATGGCTGCTGCCACAGAAAAATTTACTTTAAAGAAAGTGTGTGGTTTAAAGAGATCTATATTTCTTATGTAGTACGTTTACTTCTATTGCTAAACGTTTACTAGTTATACAAGATTATACAATATTCCCTCCGAATGAAAAGATATTCCCAGGAAATTCAAGATATACATTTTATTTGTCCTGTAAATGTCTTTAATGCATGATATTTTAATCAAAATCACAGTTTTCGAAAAAGGGTAAAGGGTAGTTGGAGGTGGGAGATTTTCTTGTCAATCATCGTTTCGTAACCTTGGAAAATATTAAGTTCTAATACCAAGTTAGGTCTTTATCTGAATTGTTTTTGGGTTATGCTGTTTACAGACACACAGGCAGACTTGCTTTCAAAAATGTTTTATTTGGATTCAGGACACCTCAAAACATGTATTTCTGGTGAAATCTCTGGATCGAATTTTGGGTGGAAGGCAATACTTCCCCTACTGACTATATGTAGTAGAGAAAGTAAAGGAAAGGTCAATGTGTGTATATGTTGCGGCAGTCACCTCCTCCTGTCCGTTGCTAGTAGTGTGCTGGTTCTCTGCAATTTTGTCCTCGGCTAGCTGCAGTAATTTTCTTTAAAACTAGGTGGGAGCATGGACTTATCCTTGGTAAAGGAAGCGTAGACCTCGGGTCGTGGTAAAAGGAGAAATAGACGTGCTTTGGTTATGAAAAGACGACACTGCCGTTTCTTTTTATTTAGCTAATCCACGTAGTATACAACACTGATATTGCCGCCGTTAAAATACTGTCCGCCGCTGTTGAAACACGGCGCGGATAGGACGCGAAGTTTAGATATGCTCCTTATCTCTTTACTAGTAGCGATTCTAATGTCTGTTTCGAAAACTGTCTCTATTCCCTTTTGGCGCGATATCTCTTAAACATTCTGCAGCATCTCTCCCTGCCCACACATGACAAAATGCCCAAAATTAAATGCCCCTGATTTGTTCCTAGCAGATCCAGAGAGACATCGTGAAACTAGATTTTCTGCCTTCGATGACACTATTCCTGTAGCTAAAACATTTCGTCGTGGACAGCGTTTTAACATAGCGCTTAAATTATTTACATTAAACCATTTATAACTCCTCTAATATTCGTATCCTAAATACATACATATCGTTAAATCACCCTTCTTAAACTATATAAGCAGTAAAAAGAAAAAGATATGTACATAGCATGATTTAACATCAATAAAAATTAATTAATAAATTATCTATAATTACAGTTCTCGGGCTCGGCCTAGAGTTGCCGTTTCAATGTCTCTTTTTGCGAGAACAGCATAACTCCAAAACAAAATGTTCTATAAATACCAAACTTGGTATTTAGAGTTAGTATCTTCCAAAGATATAACACAAAGGCTTTTAAGAAGCTTTCCCTTTAATATCCTTTACATGGACGATTTTTAAGCTTTGGAGTTATTAAAAAATGGCTCTAACAATTTTTTTTAAAATACCTTATGTATAAGTATCAAAACCAGCAACATGTCCAAGCAATGAGGGGCTATGTTTTAACCTGATCTAATATTGTGGACTCCGGTAGGCGAATAGCGTTGCTAGCTACAACTAAAAACTGCCATCTAATTATATTTAATGAACTGTTTCCGTATTTTGTTTATTCAATTTTCAACTTAAAAATTACTATTTTACACTCTCATGACTTACTCTACATGTAATCGTTTATTTGTATACAGTTCTGCAAACTATTCTTAAGAAAGTCTATGTTTGCATCCACTTCATGTTAATAGAGGTAAACCTTTGAAGACAGAGTTTCGTTACACATTTTATTGTAGGTACAAGGGGAATAGAGTAAACCGTATCGATAGTTAGATATTTAACATGTCAATTAACAACCGTGCACTACCGGAAGACTGGAAATCCGCTATAGTAGTTCCAATATACAAAGGGGGTAATAAAACAGAAATAAATAATTATCGGTCTATCAGCCTAACGTCGGTAGTGTGTAAAGTAATGGAGCATCTAATTGCAGAATACATACGGGAGGAATTAGAAAACAAACAGTGGTTCAACAAAGCGCAACATGGGTTTAGATCCGGGTATTCATGTGAAAGTCAAACAACTTCATTAATTCAAGATTTGGCAGATGAGGTGGATGCAGGGGGAAGGACTGATGCAGTGGTGATAGATTTTTCTAAAGCTTTTGACGTAGTGCCACATAGTTTACTCATCCGGAAACTAGCAAATGCGGGACTTGATAATCGCGTTGTATTGTGGGTAGAACAATTTTTGAAAGGGAGGACGCAAAGAGTAAGAGTAGGTAGAGAACTGTCAGAAGGGGGGACCGTAAGTTCGGGCGTGCCCCAAGGCTCGGTACTGGGCCCGATACTGTTTCTTATCTTTGTTAATGATATCCATATAAACATTAAATGCCAGATAAGACTGTTCGCAGACGATTGTATTATTTACAATAAGATTAGGAATTCCATGCATGAGACTGCTCTTCAGGACGACCTAAATGAAATCAGGCGGTGGGCCGAAGCAAACAAAATGACAATTAATGCTGGGAAAAGTAAGTCCATTGTTTTTAGCAGAACTAAGGGGAAGATTATACATAACTATCAAATGGGCGGGGAACCAATTCCACAGGTGGACAGCTGCAAATATTTGGGAGTGTGCTTGTCAAGTAATGCTGGATGGGGGGAACAGATAAATAGTACATCTAGGAAAGCGTGGAAAGCATTGCATTTCGTAATGAGAATACTGAAAAAGGGGAGCGCAAAGTCCAGGGAACTAGCCTACAAATCTTTAGTGCGGCCGGTTATGGAATATGGAGTAGCATGTTGGGACCCATACAGAGTCAATCAGATTGATTCCTTAGAAAAAGTACAGAGAAGGGCTATAAAATTCATAAGGAGAGGTAAAGATTTTGGGTTTACAAAAGGTGAAGAGAATGAATGGGAACCGCTAAAAGTTAGGCGTAAAAAACATAGATTAGTTGCGTTATTTAAAGCTTATACTGGTTCAAATGCTTGGGCAGATGTTAGAGAAAGGTTAGAGAATCCAGCACACTACGGTCGAAACGATCATCTGTTTAAAATTAGGGGTAGAACGTGCAGAACCGACGTGGGAAAATTTTCTTTTGTTAATAGAACCATTGAGGAATGGAATGAATTGCCTGTAGCAGCCTTTCAGGGCTGTCCTCTGACCTTAAAGCAGTTCAGAAATAATATTAGCAGAATAAATGTTGGTTAATTAACTAGTGTACTCATTTCACAAACTATACTATTAAAGTTGACACTACCAGGTTGAAAATACTGGTAACTAAATATAAGGACCAATTGTAAATAGTTAAGTACCTCGAAAATAGTTACGTACTTTGTAAATTGTTAAGTACTTTGTAGATAGTTAAGTAAATTGAGAATAGTTAAGTAAATTGTGAATAGTTAAGTAAATTGTGAATAGTGAAGTAAATGGTGAATAGTTAAGTAATTGTGAACAGTTAAGTAAACTATAAATGGTTCAGTAATTAGGGATTTTAAAAGCTTCGTTAATGTTTAAAATTAATCATTTTGTATTGTTAGTCTTGTTTATTATTATTATTATTGTAAGCTAGTCATGGTGATGTAAATTTTGTACGGTTTAATTCTGCCACCGGGAAGTACCCAATTGCAGAATAAATAAATACATACATACATATTTGAAAACGAATTGCTACATGCTGGCCTAGTAATTCCACACTCCTTCCATAACATCGCAACAAACAACAAAATAGCGGTAGCACTTTTAAAAAAATCTGATGTGTTACACTCACATGACTTTCTCTACTCTTGTACAATCTAATTTTACAAACGCTTATTCTCCATATGGTTCATGTTAATCGAGATATCGAGATGTCAATCTTATTGGTAATTTTCTTGTAGATGCAAGGGAAATATGGTAGCTTTTAAGCGATAGTCAAATATTTTAACGCTGGTTGCTATGTGGCGCATTCCATTCTCTTTGCATGTCCAGGACATAAAAAAAATGAATAACGAATGTGAGAAAAAGTATAAGTATTGTAAAATTTAAGGAAATAACAAGCAATATCTCGAAAACGGTTCACTCAACAAAAGAAATGTATATGACATAAGTTGTGTATTTTAACGCGATCTACATTTTTGTGTAGTAAAATTTTGTCTATCTCTTATGGTTTACCAGTTATGCAAAAGTCGTTCACAATGAAGAATACTTTTGGAGACATTCCCAGAAAATTCGAGATATACATTTCATTTCTCATGACATTATCTTAAACATACGATATTTTCATCAAAATCGTTAGAGCCATTTTTGAGAAAATTAAAATTTTCGAAAAATGTTCCATGTAAAGGGTAGTCTGGGGTGGGGGGATTTTCTTGAAAACCTTCGTGTCGCATCTCTGGAAGATACTGAACCTAAATACCAAGTTTGGTGCTTATCCGACTGTTCGTTTTTGAGTTATGCTGTTCACAGACACACACACACAGACACACACACACAGACACACACACACACACAGACACACACGGACATGTTTGCAAAAATGCTTTTTTTGGATTCAGGAGGTCTCAAAACATGTATTTCCGGTGAAATCTCGGTATCGAATTTTTGGGTGGAATGCAATACTTCCCCTACTTACTATACGTAGTAGAGAAAGTAAAAAGACAAGCTATTGAAAATGAAAACCAATAAACAATCGATATATTTAAAGGCAAATTCCGCAAAAAACGTTTATTTGAAACCAATTATCTGGTTTAAAGAGATATACATTTTTGAGTAATATGCGTTTGTCTATCACTTACTCTGTACCAGTTTTTCAAAGTTACACAAAGTTCCTTCCACGTAAAGGATAGTTTGGATAAAAGGATTTACTTGCAAATCTTTGTGAAGCATCTCTGGAAGATACTGAACTTAAATACATAGTTTTGTATTTATCGGACTCATCGTTTTTGAGTTATGCTGCTCAGAAACACACACACACACACACATTTATGTTTTTCTAAAACGTTTTTGGGGTTCAGAGTACCTCAGAACATGTATTTCCGGTGAAATCTCTATAACTAATTTTTGGGTGGAATATAATACCTTTTTATCTACCAAATACATGGTAGAAAACGTAAACAATAACTAAAAATCCAAATATTCCGTTTTTAAATCCAGAAAGGTTGGAATCATACAAAAACTTATATTTATGAAATACAGAGACGAGTGTTATGTGTGTGTGTGTTTTGTATATTGTACAATAAATACATATTTATGAGGTACGAACTCAGTAGGTACTTGAAAATTAGGAGTAAAAGAGAGGAGAAAGCATATGTTATGTTTCCACAGTCCACACGCACGACTCTGGCGTGTATAGGGGACGCAGCCTAAGGGTCCATTCACAATTAAATGTAAGCGCAGACGTAACATAAGCGCAAGACGTTGCATTCATGTTATTTGATGGAAGCATTCATATAGTCATGCAAGAGTTTGCAAACTCTAAACTTTATGCTTGCGTCGCGTGCATAGAGGAAGAATTCTGCATTTCTTTCTCTTTGCATTGCCTGCTGTTCAATGTACATGCGTGCACTCTTCCATTAGACCGTGCCACACAAATTGTGGGTCACCATCTCTCAAGAGGTTATGGTTGTGTCCTTAATGAAATCTCTAACATTTAGTGGATGAACCCGGCATCTGTGCCTAGATTTCTTGGCTCAGGCGCAAAGAGATAATGAACATTGCATTAATATAATGTGTGCAGCTGTATCATCACACGTATAACTTGCTGCAGTTCCCGGGCATTATTCCGTACGCGGGAAGGAGGTATGAAGGTTTAATAAACTTACGGAATCGAGGTTTTCAATACGTAGAGTTGATTGTGTAGTATCCTGGGTTCTTAAATTTTGTAGAAGTTGTTGTTTTATCGGAAATATTGGGCCCTTCATGGAAAACGCTTAGCTTTTGCGGAAATCTTGTCAGAAGATATTGCGAAGCTGGTGAAAAAAAATATGGCCAACGGAATGTCGCGAAGCAAGTAAAACGTAGCTAAAGTGGATCCTTCGAGTTTAGACGCGCAGATCCTACGGCTACGCCCTGTCGTCGCTCCGTAGCTGCGCCCCTGCGGTTTAGGACCCATGATGTTACAATTTTGGCAGCAGAATGCCAACGATAGCAACGCTAACATGATGCAAGTGCGTATGTTACATATTGTAGTGAAAGTTCTCACTACCCACATACGGAATAATGGCCCTCTTTCCATAGTTCTTGCACAACTACTTTCAATGTTTTGAACAAACAGTCGTGATGTCACTAACGCTACGGGCGGCTGTTGGACGTATGTAATTTTTTTGTGATCTACTTATTTATAAAATATTGAGTTATATTACTCAATTTGAATCTTACGGTGCATTCCGAACATTTCAGTAGTTAGTTTAAGGATCTAGAAGCCCGTGCAAACTTCTTGCGTTACGCCTGTGGCTGCATTGTGAATGGTGTTCCCTCACGCTTGCGCTTATGCTGCATTACTTTTGCGCTTAATTTTCATTTAGAATGAAGCCTAACTCAGTATACTAAAAACAAAGATGGCTGACGATGCATGCCAGGGTGACCAACGTTCGAACTTGAATCATGAGGTATATTATCAGAGAAATCACCATACAACCTATTCATAAAACACGCACTATTTTGGTATTCTCCTGGTATAGCGAGTCATTGCCATATCATATATTACACTGTTCTGTAATATTCTTTTATTCGGTGCAAAAGTTTGGTCATCTCATCACCTTCCTTCCCCGCCATAATCCTGATTACCTATAACCTGTATGCAGATTAAGTGTTACATTAAGCACTTAACCGTGATATGAACTTGATTCATATAATATGCGTATGTTATTAAACGTTGCAAATCATGCACTGTAATAGCATGCTATGAAGAACAACTTATAGTTACGTTCTAATATGATTTCCGCATAATTACAAAACCAAACAATTGAATTTCTTGGTTTACTTCTACGTATTCTTCTTCCCCTACAAATAAAGCACACACAGACAACGTTTACATCAAAAATTGCAAAAACAATTCAAATCTCTATTCAGCTCCAAAGGCAAGACCTAATAATTAATAAAAACCTAATAGCCTAATAGCCTAACCCAATAATAACCAATAAATGCTCGCCTAATTAATATAACCATAACTATTATGATATAAATAGCATCGATACTGTCGATACATCAATACTCTCGATACTCCATGGTATCGAAGTAGGACTACTGCCCTGAAATAAACTTCGATGCCTTTAAATTTTTAAGTTTTACACAACTGAAAGTTGTTGTGTTTAGCTTTAGGCTAGATTGAAAGGAGTCGAGACTTTGTTATTGCCTCGCACGTGTCCCCAAAGAGTTGCGGGACTATAGTTCTTGATAGAGCTTGACTGCAAGGAATGCAACATTTCATAGACTCCTAGTGTAAATAAAAATATGCAAGACAATAGGAGAGGGAGTAGAGGTTATCGTGTAACATGCAGCGTTGAATTGTGAATGAAGCTGTTTTAGCTGACGCACTAAATCACATTTCTGCAATAGCCTGGCTTGGTGACTCACTCTCAGCCATCACATTTACCTACTACGGTGACCAAATTCTGCGAATCAGCAGAAATAAGTCAGAACTTATGAGGCGAGATAATACAGTGCATGAAAATATTTGTTCTGTCATGAAAGTTCGTGTTCTTAAACAAAAATACTTGATTCCTTTATATTTATGAGATTTAATCCACAAGCTTACTGTGTTTCCAGCTAATAATTGTTACTGAATGAAAAAATGCATATATAGTATTGTAAAGAAAAAATTGTTAAAATTGGAGAAATTGTTCAAACAGGAACAATTTCGGAATTAATATATAATACAAAATTGATTACATGAGTTTATACACACAAAGCTGCTAATAAGAACACAATTCAGTGAACAAGCTATCACCTTTACAGTATTTTATAAAGTGAATATCGCGTAACGAATATCGAGAAATAGCGGTATCGTCCCATCACTAATAAATAGTAACATAATTAATATAAGAAATGAAGGGTCCAGGAAAAAAAACAGTTAAGTCATTTTATTTCTAAATGAGTTTGATATGCCTTTGGATACTTCATGGAGAAAGCTATCTTTTAGGTGTATGGAACAGGAAAAGAAACTGGTTAATCATGGATTTATTTGCCGTATAAGTCGTACAGGAAAAGCAGCAGGCAAGTCAACTGCTTCAACGAAAGAACCAGGTAAGTCATTTGCCCGTCAACAGACAGTAGTACGACTTATCCCGCCATTTACTCTTGTTGCTCTTATGGGACAGTTGTGTTTTGCAATTTGCAAAATTTTGTCAATTTGCAGTGACAGTTTTGTTTTTATCACAAATATGTACTGAAATGTCTATTTAAGACCCAGCCCGTGAAGGACATTGGGGCCTCATCCGTCCACCCACGTCTACTGAACTGGAGAACTACATATAACGGAGCGATGGTATCCAGTATCATAAGAAAGCCTGAGAAAGCTGCTTAAAAACAGAGGACAGGAGAATTTGAGCTACCTTCTTTGGCCTATTCAGGTAATTTTAGTAGAAATATTATTCTATCCTTCAACTTTCGTGATAAAGTTGCTTGCGTGCAATATACGTATCAACTTTCTGTATTGTACGCAGGTCTTCTACATATTTCCAAAGCTAAGTACTAGAATATAATGAGTCTCTTGAAGTTCTGTGGTCAACCAGCAGTGACATTGTTCCTGGGAATGGCACATGACTGAGTTTGCATGGTTTTTGTTGTAGTAGTACTAGTAGTGGTGATGGTAGTAGTAGTAGTAGTAGTAGTAGTAGTAGTAGTAGTAGTAGTAGTATAAGTAATAATAATAATAATAATGATAAATAATAGTTAATTGATGGGAATACAATCTTAATTACAAACAAAATCTCGGATAGCTGACATGTCTGGTTCTCTTTCTGTTTCAGGTGACTTGCCTGGTTTTTTTCCTGAAAAAAGTGCTGTTGGAGTGAAATTTTTTGTTTTTGTGTGACTTTTTTATATAAGAGACATTAAGCACCATTTTATTTGGTTCACTACATCTGAAATTCCAATATTTCACCTTGTTTGAAAGAAGTATTTTTATAGAAAGCACTCATTGCGTTTTATAATTAAAAATTAGTTTTCTGGGCTTCTTAGAAAAAGTGACTTACCTCTTTTTTTCCTGAACTCTTCAAATATTATAATCGGTGCATCAGTTGGTAACTAAATTTTCGGTGTACAAAGTTTGAACACCCGCGCATTGGCGGAGGAGTTGGCGGTTATGAATGGAACCTAACAACCCAAACATCCCAGATGCTAGTGTCTTATCCCATAACGGTGGAAAAATGTCGAGGTTGCTTTTTAGTAACCTCTCGTACATTGATACCTCTACAGTGATGTAATCATGTTTTATCTATTATTATGAAGTATCCGAGACACACTGGAGTTGCGTTTAAATAAGCCGTTTAATCTGTTAGAAATGTTAATTAAAATGATTTTTTGTTCCATTGTTGAACGCATCACCCATTGAATGGTACGCTTTCTCATGCCATATACTTATAAAATATAGTGGACCCAACAACTTATCATCGAACGGCCTTGTGAATTTGTCATCTTCAATGAATGTACAACTACACTTAAATTCAGCAGCTCACTTTTTAAGCTTCCAGAGCTAAGGGGAAGAGCCCTTTAATGTCGAATCCAGTTCTCTTGTATTTCCGTTGAGGTCAAACCCTTCAAAGGTCCCGAGAAAATTAAAGAGCTGCGATAGGCAGTGATCCCGGCCACGGAGGTACATTCTGTCCGGGGGATGCTTGATCCTGGCCCCATACCTAGTAATATCCTTTGAATTATTCCTTATCTCTACCGTGCGTATGGACGTGAGGCCGGCAGTTGCGTTGCCACGGGATTATTAGGATAATTAAACACTTCAAAACAAATTACCTACCTTATGACAGCTTTTACGTGGACGGCACTATTAGCTTTTAGAAAATCAAACAAGAATAAGTTTTAAAGATCTAAATGATTCTATTGTTTTTCAAAATATTCCCCCTTTCACGGCAATACATTTTTGCATTCGATGAAACCAGTCTGAGGCACATCAGAAATCCGGTTTTTGTAATATTCCACTGCTTCATCTGATGAGAAACAGTGATTCCACGTATTTTATCTTTAATTTTTGGAAACAAAAACAAACCACAAAGTCCATGGTCAGGGCTATATGGTGGAGGGTCCATAGTGCAGACGTTTAGGGCATCCATATTCAGTTGTTAGTTTTGATGTATGCGATGACGCATTGTTACGGTGTAACATTATTTTTCCTTTTGGGTGTTTTTCACAAACTTTTTTAAAAATTTGCAGTAAACAGGCATTTTCTTACCAATTGGCAGTAATGGCACGTCCATCTTCTAATGGTATAGTAGCAATATGGCCCGTTATAGAAAAAGAACTAGCAACCATCTTCTTACCAGCACTGCGAGTTTGTCGGATTTTTGTAGGCTTAGGTTCTGTTCGAAAGATCCATTGAGCGATTGAATTTTCTTTTCGGGATTATAATAATAAATCCAAGATTTATTATCAGTAACAATATTTCAAACCAAAATTTGTAGTACCACCTTGGAATTCTTCTAGGGTTATTTTTGAACCAATCAACAGGTTGTTGTTTTTTACCGGGAGTCACATAAATGTGGAATCCATCGACAACAAAGTTTTCTCACGTCTAATTGTTGATGTAAAATCTTTTAGTTTTGACTAATACTAATGCCGAATGTGCCCCAAATAAATGCACAAGATGTCCGTCGATCTTCTTCAAGCATTGCTCCAACAGCAGCAATGTTTTCATCAGTAACAGCAGTTCTTGGGCGTTCTTCACGAAGCTCATCACTAAGAAGTAACTGATATCTTCTGAATTCGCTGTACCAATTATAAACTTTTGGTTTAAATAGGGTTCTTCACCAAAAGTACTTCTAAGCCAATCTTCACATTGTTTAGGTGTTAAAATCGTAAAAAAAATCATAGCACGGGAATATTCTCGAGTAAAATTCACTTTTGGGTGAATACAAAATCTTTAACTGATGAAAATTAATAAAGTATTAGAGCAAATTCCCTTTTGTTTATAGTTTCTTCCATTTTGCAGAAAACGTTAACATTACTTTGTTTACACAAACAAAAGTCTCCGAAGCTTTACAGTGCGCCATCTAAAGGATTATACCGAACATATGTTGTAATTTGACCATTTTCAGTTCGAGAACTTTTAGAACGTCCAAACGAGCGGTATGGCTAAGGCAAATTCGACTGTGACCTGCATTCGGGAGGTCCCGGGATCGATCCCCGGCGACTGCCCACTCTGCCCCATGGGCTTCCGTGGTCTCCCCGTGTCGCCAGGAGAATGATGGGGTGATTCATCTTCTACCACAACGCCTCCTTCATCTCATTTCCTGTACCCATCATTTTCCTTGTCATCTGTTGCAGGGTTGTAGGAATAAGTGTTCGGCGGGTTGTGCATTGCAGCTTGGCGGTGGCTTGCGCTCTGTTAAGGTCTTTTCCCTGGCGTTGCTACGATACGGCTCAGTTAGGTCTCTCCTCAGCGTGAAGCTCCGCTGCGGGGTCTCTGGAGGTTGGTGGCTTGTGGGCATGGTCCGTGCGGTATTGCATGCGTTCTACTTGGAAACGTTAGGGACTCCGGCTATGCTTGCGCCCAGCGGCATCCGAATCTGGTCGCCCTTCCGGTCTCTCCCCTCATTCTTCCCTCTCAGGGGTCACGTTGGAAGCATAAAGGGCCACTGCACTGCGTGCAGTGCTCTGCGCCGGTTCCGGGGGCCCCTCCGTGATACGTAGGTACCTTTACCTTTAAGTTTTAGAACACCCGTTTTACTGTAACCTTATACGCAGCCTTCATTATGTATCTACCGATTAATTTTCCATTGATCTCATTGCATTTCTGAATTCGATGGTGAACCCATAATTATGAATTGTTTTAACAGCAAATTGTTTGTTTTAGCTAATAAACATTTAGTGTGGTTGGTTTTATTTATTGTTCCTCTATATTTGGACCCTATGGCGAGATTGAACAAACAGTGCTTCAGAGTTTCGGTCTTTTATATGCTTTAAATGAGCAATATCGTACACGCTGGTTCGTAAAGTATGTAAATATATTGACCAGCACACACAGTCCCATACAGCTAACCTATTTTGGGAGTGAGTAAAGCCAATATTTATATTGGACGCAGAAGGTGAACGAGTGTTTATGTAGGGCAGAACTGCTCAATCTGAAGTTTTATTTATGCTTTTGTTATTGTGAACAAAGTGAGTACCCAAAGGGAAAATTAACTGTGAAAATACGGTAAGTGAATAAGTAGGATGCTTGACCACATTATGGAGTGCAGTGTCGCAGCGAGGATATTGTTAAATACATTTATTTTACATACGTCGTTTATTCATGCATCTCTTTGCTGCCTATATACCTGCAGTGCGAAGGAGGATGAAAAGTAATGCACAAAGGCTAGGAAAGGTGTCTAGTTTATAACTATTATGGCCGTGTGCACCATTTTCGATCAAGATTTTACTGTGGTAAAACATCGACTTTGCCACGATGAACAGTCATTTGTGGCCCACTGACGACGGTAAAAGTGTATCGAGCATTTTACCGCGGTTAAAACTGACCGGCCATGAACGGCCGGTTTTCGTCGATTGTCTCCAACTTTACTTGTGTTGTAATGTTAAAATGGCGGAAAGGTATGAGTCAGAATTCCCATCTGAGGGCCGGATTCACCAACAACGATAATATTATTTAACTCGGATAAAAGATGTTAAAACCGCGATTTAGTAAAAAAGCTGTATCGCCAACCACCGCAATGGTTGCCGTGGCCTCTAAACGCGCTTAATGCTTTACCAGACTTTTCCCGCTGTTTCCGGATCACAATCTGAGTTAGCGAAGCAAAAAGAAAGATGGCTCCGCAAAGAGTAATGCATTTAGCTATGGAGGGTGTGCAGTACGAGTGAAATAGAAGGCGACCGCGATGGATTAGAGAGCGAAGCAATATTATTTCAATGTACCTACGTGTATTGTAAAATACGAGGGCGGATCGAAAAGTAACGCACAATAATTTTTTCTGCCTAGGTATTGCAGCTGGAATGTTGCAATTTCACACAGAAGTTTTGAGTTTTCACTACAGAGGGTATTTTTTGTTTCATGTGAAGCTCTAGCGATAGAAGCGTGAACTACGCAACAAAGATGGCGCGCATGTTACTGTCGTCCACGTGTGAAGAGCAGAGAGGTGTGGTTCGATATTTGTGGGTCAAAGGGCATAAACCGAGTGATATTTTCAGGGACATGCTTAGCGCGTATGGGGACGATTGTATGGACCGTAGCGATGTCTTCAGGCGGTGTCATTCTTCCTAGAGGGCCGTGTGAACCTTAGTGATTCAGAGGCCGGTAACAGCTGCAAACTTGCAGAATGCTAGAGGCATTTAGGCGGAAATGTTGAACGACCGGCGTGTGCAACAGCGAACCTTATCGCTACAGTTCAACATTTCCTATGGTGCACTGTACCATATTGTTCATGACACATTGAAATTTCGTAAAGTTAGTGTTCGCTGGGTGCCTAAGAACCTGACAGACAACCACAAGGGCCAGCGAATGATGACGAGCTTAGATCACCTAACGCGGTACACCGCAGAAGGTCATGACTTTCTGAAAGGAATCGTCACTGATGATGAGTCGTGAACACACCACTACACGACCGAAACCAAGTAGGCAAGTATGGAGTGGAAACTTGCTGGTTCCCCAGTGAAGAAAAATTCAAAGTGCTTCAATATGCTAGGAAAGTGCTTGTGACGGTGCTAGGATATGCATGGTGTTGTATTAGTGGACTTTGCTGAACACGGATCACTGTGAATGCTGCAGCCTACATGAAAACTTTGGTGAAGTTGCGTCGTGCCCTTCGCGACAAATGCCACAGCATGAATACTGACGATGTCAAAATTCATGACAATGCACGCCCCCATGTTGCTGCTGCTGTTCGTCAGAAAATCGCCAAATTTGGGGGGTGCTCCAGCGTCCACCACACAGTCCGGACCTTGCACCGTCGTTAATTTCATCTGTTTGCTCTCATGAAGAAATTCCTGGCCGGCCAACGCTTTGCAACAGATGCGGACGTAAAATCAGCAGTCCGCAGATGGTTATACTCCAAGGAAACGACTTCTACGAACAGGGCATATTGAAACTGGTATCACGATGGGAGAAATGTGCTAAAAACTTGGCGACTATGTCGAAAAGTAGGTAAAAGGTGTGAGTTCATTTCTGATTTTTGTTGTTGTTTTAACTATTAAACTTTTCGTAAAAAAATTATTGTGCATTACTTTTCGATCCGCCTTCATAGATTTTGTGTCGTGACTTCCTCTACATAACAACCCACAGACGACTTATTTTGGTCTGTCTCCATAGTCAAATGGAGAGCATTTTGGCTTCACAATCTAAGGTCACAGGTTCCAACCCCGGCTGGGATAGCGTATCCTTTTTGTAATTAGAAACTTTTGCCTACACTCTGCAGAGCCTGGAGTTATGCATATGGATGAGAATGTAAGTGTGTTTCAGGATAGAAATTGTTAAAACCTAACGTTAAATTACCTAAAATCAACGGATTGTTTTCTCGCATCAATGCTCCCGATATTACTATAAAAGTTACAGGGGCCTATAAAATAAAACTTAAAAACGTTGTACTCTACTTTAGAACAAAAGGAGCAAGCATTGGAATTCCTATCCAATATCTAAGCAGTTACGGAATAGAAATTCCAAAAATAAAATAAACTAAAGACTCGTTTGTGCACTGCAGAATTAATATTTATCCTTTTTTGCGTCAACACACCTAACCTCTATTTCTCCACTGCATCGTCTACTGACACTCATGGCACATGTTCCACGGCTCTTCTCAGACCACAAATGTTTGTATATTGTTTCATTCTCGACACATGCGCAATAACATGTAAGCTCCCATCTTCCTTCCTACAGCCTACATATTTATATCATTGTCCTTATGAAGCATCTGTATGACCGTGGAATTAAGTGCATCAGTTATTCCATGTGATAAGCTTAAATTTTAGACCCAAACATATCCTTTTATTCTAATGACTGCACAGTGGTTTGCAAACTTCAGAGCTTCAGAAACAGATTTTGTTGGCCTGCGCTTGAATCAGACGCAGTTTTGATCTTTGACATACACAGGAAAGGGCACAAACAGAAGCAGCAGACAGCGTTTCTCACTATTTATGTATGAGAAATTGCTGGCTCTTAGGACACGCATAAACCAAAGCTACGATTTCTTTACGTGGGTTTGCAAACTCGCGGTGAAACCTGCTTCTATGTTGCAGCGATAAAGACGTTTAACTAGGATTACATAAACTAAAATAAGACAAAAAACTAACGTTGTTGATGAAACTGGCCCTAAAAGAAACACTGCATTTTTGCCAATGAATGCATCCTGATAAAGTTACTTTAATGTACTTTGTAATTTTTAAAGCCTTAGGCTATTTATGCAACAAGTGCCTTAAATATTTCGACTCAAGACGTAACAAAAATCCACACAATCACGCGTCACATGTAATTATAATAGTTGAGGCATAGTTACAAGATCAATGCAGAAATAAGGGTAGCAATGAATGGATTTGGTGTAATCAGTACATTTTTAGGAATCTTAGGATATATTAATTGTACAGATATAGGAAACGAGTAACCTAAAGAGGTCAGCGTCGAAGTTTGAAGTCATCATCGTGATGTGGGAGTTGTGTGTGTGTGTGCCTCATATTGAAGAGGTTCCGAGTTTAAATCCTATCTGGGGATTTTTTTTCTGCTCCGTCTTTCAATAAGCGAATGTAGACTAAATTAAATGGAACCTTAATCAGCGTAAAAACAAAGTAAATATGAAAATATCTATAAAAGTACAGCATATTACTTTTTACGCTACGTATAGTGAATAAAGTAGTATTGCATTCCACCCAAAAATTCGATATCGAGATTTCATCGAAAAAAAAAAGAAAAAGGTCCGTGTATGTGACTGTGAACAGCTTAACTCAAAAGCGAAAAACTTGGCATTTAGGTTCAGTACCTTTCAAAGATGCGACACAAAGATTTTTCAAGAAAAATCTCGCCTCTCCGGACTACCCTTTACGTGGAATATTTTTTAAAAATTTTTGATTTTCTAATAGGTGGCTCTAACGATTTTGATTGAAATGTCACATTTTTAAGATGTTTTCATGGCAAATCAAATGTGTATCTTGAATTTTCTGGGAATGTCCCCAAAAGACCTCTTCATTCTGAATGAATTTTCCATATAAATGTAAACCGTAAGAGATAGACAAAATTTTACACAAAAAATGTACATCTCCTTAAAACACATAATTTATGTCATAAATCTTTTTCTTTTTTTATCCATTGAACCATTGCGAGATATTCCTTGTTATTTGTTTTAGTTTTTTTGTACTGGATATGCAAAGCGAGTGAAATGTTCCACATAGCAAGCAGCTCTTAAAAGATTTGACTATCGCTTAAAGCCTATCACATTCCCCTTGTACCTACAAGAAAATTAGCAATAAGAAGTTTCTGTAAATGTTTATCTCGATTAACATGAAGCATATGGAGAATAAGCGTTTGTAAAATTAGTTTGTACAAGAGTAGAGAAAGTCATGTGAGTGTAAAGAATCATATTTTTTTTCTACTCAATTGCAACACTTTTCGCACGTGCTCATCTTTAAGTTATTGCTTCTATCACTTTACTTTCTATCTTTTCTAAGAATTGCATGTTAATTTAATAACATATTACAGAAACTTGGGTATACATTTGATTTTCTCCATTACACGCTGAAGTAGCACATGGATTCGCTTCAGTAAAGAGGTAGAACAAAGGAAAAAGAGACGAAGTGATATTACTTCCGGGTGCATTCAGTAAAGTTTACCTGCAATGAACGGTGCACTCAAATATTGTGAGCGCCTGCCGGCTAACCACGTCACCTAAACTGCAGCGAGCATTGGTAGGGTTTGTTTACCGTGAATGGTGCACACGGCCATTAGTTCTTTTACACTAATTGCCTGCAGCATAAAGGGCATAAAGGGTAAATTAAAGCGTGTTCCTAAAACTTTGCCTTGTATCCCTTAATTCCACCTCTCATTGTTTGCTTGTGGAATACGTTGTTGTGGGATACAAGTTAGTTCTGTATTTAAGATTATTAATATATTCGAAAATAACCTTCGAAACTACATTTTATAACTACACGAATTAAATATAATAGGTAACGGAGTTAATGCATCTGGAAATCATGTAAGTTCTTATCAATAAATAGGTAGAAACTCCTTCGGTTTAAACCTCCCTCTCAGGATAACGAAAGCACGTGTATCTATTACGAGAGTTTCTTTTATCATCTGACCTTGCAATGCAAAGGGCTTGTTTGTTCATATATGTACAATGCCAGCTAATCAGGAAAGGGAAAATAAAGGGAGCGCGGAGGAGTCCATGTCAGCAGGGCAACGTTTTAAGAAACACGGTTTCATGCCAGGGATTCTCACCTCTGACCTTCGGTTCACCGTGTTTACGTTCTGACCAACAGGCTACCGTATCCTCTCTGGTACGATGAATAAATTCTTCCAATAACGGAAAGAAAATCTGAACTTAGAATCCCGATAGCGATGTCCAACTTTTAACATCAATCACTCATACTTTGCATGTAAGAAATACTACCTCAGCGAACCTCCAGTAACATACGTCTTTTTTCCCAAATTGGAATTCTCTCCTTATTTAAGTTAGACTTGTTGAGCTGAAACTATATTTAAGGGTGATTTATAGAGTTGTTTACTAAATTTTGATGAAAATGATTCACAGATTCTGTCACTTTCCTTGTGTGTTTCGTTTGTTGCGAATTACTAATTTCAATATGTAAATATTGTAACTAAATTTCTATAAAGTACTCCAGCTTGTTACTCTTCTATTTATGCTAAAAGATTTTCGTTTATGTTATATATTTTTAATATTTTTCATTTTTATCTCTGCTCCTCTTTCTCTCTCTCCATCTTACTTTATATCTGCGATTTTATTAGGTAACACCGGTTGTAATTTTATGGATTGTGCCGTTTCCACTGCCATTCCTGCCGGTAGACATATTGACAGCTCATCAACACAAGAAACTTTCTCGAAAGATGTCATTTCTGACGTAGCAACTGGTAGACCGTCATTATGGTCATCCAGCGCTACTGTTGGCTGGTTTTCCACGTCACTCATAACAGCACTCTGCTAGACGTGTGAAGCTCCCGGGCAGGACAAAAAGACAGTTACCAATGAGAGATCTGAGCGAGCAGGCGAGCGAGCTGCCAGGGTATTTCGCTCGGTTGAACTTCGGCGAGATTCTGACTTAAGGTTGCCAAGGGTAATTTTTCGTCTATTTCTAAATTTAATCACATCGTTTTGGTAAGTATTCAGAATTTAGCCTTCTACCCTTGGCTTTCAAAAATTATACTCGCGGAAGAAGCATTCGTTATTCATAATTTGTTTTTCCAATGACAGGAAATAAATTACTTATAATACTGTAAAGGAGATTAAATGTCGTAAACATATAGTGAAAAGAGAGCAATACATGATGATGGTGCTTAAAAAGCATTAATCTTGATTTTCTTAAATCATTGAATATATTGAAAGTTTTCATAAATTCTATTGGATTGTTAAAATATCACATTTTGAACCCCAGCTCCTGTCATAACCCACACGATCCACGTTAAGTAACAAATCCAACTTATGCCCTAACTGGGTGAGCACTTACAGGATAGATCGATTTTTATTAGACATTGAACAAATACAATTTGTAATAGACATTGTGATACAGAAGAAACACAAACAATTGTAACAAATCTATAACAATTACAAATTAAAATATTCATTTAATTCATACAAACTTTTCAATTAAAAATTTCCTGAGTTTTTTTAAATTAAAACTACCATTCAGGCAAGTTGGTAAAATGTTATAAAGTTTCATAATAATAATACAGGGATGATTATATAATGACTGATTCAGTCTACATGATGGTATTAATAAGTTGTGCATCGTAATGTAAAATGTAAAGTGTATTCATTCAGTGAAGAATCCCAAGAGAGCGACGCAGCGACCAACCCTAAGAGGCGGGTCAGCTCACTCTGGCGTTCACGAGGAGAAACCTCTCTAACGCGCATGCATCTACGCCATCTGCCCGGCACCGCACAATTTGTATAATGGTAAACGTTAAGCGATAGACGAAAACATACTAAACAAAACAATGCAGATCTCTTTAAAACACACAATTTACTTCAAATAATTCTTTTGTGGTATCAGCCATTTCAGACATATCGAATTGTTCAATAATTAGCCGTTATTTTCAAGTTTTGTTGATTTTCAGTTGTTTCTCGAGATGTCATGGAAAGAGTAGGGAATTTTAAGACCAGTATATAGCGTCCAATTCTTAAACATTTGACTATCGTTACTCCCTTTTTATCTATACGAAATGTGTAATGCAGATGTTTTCAAATTAAACTGAAGTAAATAACAAATATAAACTTTCGTAACAATAATTTGTGTAACCACTAATAAGCGATAGAGGGTAGAGAAAGTCATGTGAATGTAACACATAAGTTTTTTTCAAGATTAATTTGCTATTCATTCTTACTCGTGCTCAGAAAGTGAAAAAAGGCAATTGTTTAAAACATAATTATCGATTCTGTCTCTCGTATTCCTAGTATACCTACAACGAAATCTGTAATGAAGTTGTTTATACAAACAGTTATCTTGATTAAGTAGTACATTAAATAACAAACATTTTTAAAATAGTTTGTAGAAGAGTGGGTAGGAACATTCAGTAAATGTAGGACATCTGAAGCTCTTCTGCAGTTTATTTATGCCAATAAAGATTGTAGTCTGCACGTAGTTTCCATATTCGGTAACCACAGAAAACAGCACAGTTTTGAATACAAAGCAGAAATAACCAAGGGAGATAGTTTATTTGTAAACTGAAGTTCACAATTTGCACAATTCTCACGTACCCAAAGTTCAAGTGACAGCAAAAGGCAATAAAACCAAGCTGAATTGTCTCCATCAACAGCAACTAAACTTGTGATACAATAGGCAATTCAAAAGGCATAAGACTGATGTATGTGAAGTATTTCTTATAAGTATGTTTCAAAATGCGCAGAAAGATGTCCGGATATGCCCTCATGACGAAAAAGCGAATAATCTGATGAGTTGCATTCACATGGCTCTCTCTACACACTCTTCTGCAAACTATTCTTAAAAAGCTTATTCTTCTAACTGCGGCTGATCTGTTTGTGATGTCAGAAAAGTAAAACGTTGTATGTAATATTTTTATGTACACATCTCTAAGAAGTCAGCTGTAATACAAGCAGAAAGGATGGAAGTTAACAATGAGGGATGTTTCAGACTTCATCCGCGTGGTATGGCAGCACTATCGTGCATAGGAAACCAAATGGTGGAGACGCCACAACAGTATACTTAGCGTATCATATGGTATGTGAAATGTGTATATGAGACGTGTGGGTTCTCAGTTCTCCAAGCAGTTATGCTTATTGACTCGGCCACTCACATGAAATGTGGCTTTGTCCATGAAGATCTATTGATTTAACCACTGATCGACCGCTTCCTGTCTCCCACACATAATGACAGCAAACTTGAGATGAACTTCATCAAAGCTGCATCAAAACCTGCTTTTGCTGAATATGCTATGGAAACATCTTAAAATATTGTCTATCAAACCTCCGTTACATTTTGTATGGCATATTGCAGCGAGCCATAGTTGAGGTGGGAACAGGGAATCAAAACTTGCGTCTGTATTGCAATTATTCAGTAAAATGGTGAAAAAATGGTGAGCCAACTTTGTGCGACACGGGACTGCCCTGTCAGCAGACCAAAGAGTATTAAGCGGCCACGGAAATAAGTCACGGCTCACTCATTTCTCACTCGCTTCCGGTTCGACATTCACATAAAACAAAATTCTGGCAAAAGGGGTGCATCACTCCTCACCATTACTAAGTTAAACCTTCATCAGTGTGAACCTCAAGACTACCCCAACACACAGGTAAGATGCACTAGTGATAATCTCCTGCTCGTACGATCCATTAGTCTGCCCAACTACCCTCCCTCGCTAATCAAGTCGTCCTCCATGGAGTCGTCCTCCTAGCCTCTAGGTCGCAGGCTCAAACCTGGCGGAAGGCGATGGATTTTTTTTCGGGCGTAAAAATCCTTAGCATGGCTTCCTTCGGAAGGGAAGTAAAGTCAGTGGTCCCGTGTCGTAGATTTACGGCACGTAAAAGAACCCCAAGCCTCATATAGAGGCCTCTGAGCCACATTACCAGTATTTCACGCCCAATATAGAATGGGACTCTAAAACCACAGCAGTTAAAGAGCGTCCATAAATGAAACTCAATGTTTTTTTTTCGCTAACCATATAAACTGAGTACAAATATAGCGGTACCAACTACCCCGCTAATCCCGCGCAGTCCCGGACCACCACCTCTACCGTTTAACGTTACCGCCCTCCTGTTGTAAGCATCCACTGCAGCTAACCACCCTAGGTGCTACAATATGCCGCTGTGCTGATAAGTGGTGGAGTGACTTACATGAGCTGTAGTGCTGTTGTGACAAGACCGCCATTTTTCCTCCTATGCACGATAGTGCTGCCATGCCATACGGATAGAGTTTGAAACACCACTCATTGTTAACTTTCATTGTTTCCGCTTTAATTACAGCTGACTGCTCAGAGATGAGTGCGTTAACCTGTTATGTATAACATTTTACTTTTCTAACATCTCAAACGGATCACCCTATACTTCTTGTTAATCGAGATAAGCCTTCATTATACATTTAATAATAAGATGAAATGCGCACACACCGTGCATGGTGAGTAGGGTAGATTTAGCGGTCCTGAAACAGTTAATTTATGCATGGCTATTCATATGCAAATGAGCTCCCCCACCTCCTCCCTCCCCCACCTCCTCCCTCCCCCTCCCCCCGCTGTGCCTTGGTAGTTTTAGCTGCACCTGCGGTCGTAAATCATGTTGAGTACAATGGAGGCTTGACAGTTAGGTAATTAAGGCTGTCAATCAACTGTCAAAACGAACAAAGGGGTCATAAATTTAAGGTTCTGTAACAAAGGCGAGATGTTTTTCCTACCCATTCCACATCCGGCCACTTCTGCACCTGGTCAGTTACCCGCCCCCACTTCCATTGTGTGTGTCGAACACGTGGCATACTCGTTCCACTAGCTTTTAACAAAAGAACAATGCTTGCCCTTCAGCTGTCAAAATGAACAAAGCCCATGATGAATTAGGGTTGTAACAAAGCCTGACCCTTTCCATTGTGTAAGAGATTCTATTGTGTGTGCCTTTCTATTGTCCGATGCAAGCATTCTTTAGAAAGACCACCTGGCAACCCAATAACAAAGCCTGACCCTTTCCATTGTGTAAGAGATTCTATTGTCCTTGGCAAGGCTAGTTTAGAAAGACACCTGCAGCGTTCCCATTGTTTGGCCACCTGCTAGTTTAACAAAAGAATTCGAGGGTTGCTTTATACTCGTCCTGTCCTTGTTTGTGTGAAAGAGAGAGAAACTTGTTTACCAACTCTGCGTGACGTCATACTTTAGAAAGACACCTGCTCCATAACAAAGCCTGACCCTTTCCATTGTGTAAGAGATTCTATTGTGTGTGCCTTTCTATTGTTCTGTGCAAGGCTAGTTTAGAAAGACACCTGCAGCGTTCCCATTGTTTGGCCACCTGCTAGTTTAACAAAAGAATTCGAGGGCTGCTTTATACTCGTCCTCTCCTTGTTTGTGTGAAAGAGAGAGAAACTTGTTTACCAACTCTGCGTGACGTCAGGTCGGCCATCATGATTTTGCCTGAGGGAGTTCTCCCCGATGTTTTACGACCTCCTACGAATATATCCGAGCATAGTTAACAAGCATTCTGTTTCAGCCAACGACTCCGAAAAGCATCTAATATACATTTCATTACGTGCATTAAACCTCTGAGTGATATCCATAGATCGGTGTTCGATTCTTACTGTAATCAAAAGTTTATTGCTAATGAGAAATTAATGATTGATATTATTATATCATTACCCTAATTAATAAAAAGGCGTTCAGAGAATTCTAGCTCGAGTCTTACCAAGTGAAACTCTAACGCGTAATAACTATTAAACTATGCAAGGTCAGATTAAAAAAATGTATTTATCAATTATAATTTAATTTTTTATACATCATCATCCTAATTAATGAAAGACCGTTCAGAGGACCCTAGTTCGAATCTTACCCAACGAAACTCTAATGCTTAATAAATATTAAACTATGCAAGGTCAGATTAAAATGCATTTAACAAATATAATTTAATTTTTATATATCATTACAATAATTAATAAAAGGGTGTTCAGTGGGTTCTAGATCGAATCTCTAATGCTTAATAAATATTAAACTATGTGAGTATTGCGCGGTCAGATTAAAACGTGTTTAACGAATATAATTTAATTAATGAAACGGTGTTCAGGGGGGATCCTAGATCGAATCTGCGAAACTCTAATGCTTAATAAATATTAAACTATGCACGACCAGATTAAAATGTGTTTAACAAATATAATTTAATATACACGACATTACAATGTTTAACGATCTGTATTCTTAGGAACCAGTGGTCCATAGTTCGAATCCAACCCTGTGAAACGCTATAATAACTATTAAGTTATTGAAGCAGCGGGCGGTCGGATTAAAATTGCATTTAACAACTATAATTATTTATATTAAACCCTGATGCATACTAGATATCTCGATGCCTAGACAACATTCTTTCTTCTTCTCCTCTCTTTTTCTTTCTATCTATCTCTTTCTTTCTCCACGACTTGTACACATTCAGGCGTTCACATATACACGAGCGCTTGTACACACATCAGCAAACATACACTGGTGCACGCATGCAAGCACATACACACACGCACATGTAAGTACACACACGCAAGCACATACACACACGCATATACATACACCTGCACATACACACACATGCACATACATACAACAGCACACACGCGCATTCACGCACCTCATGCGTATACATACATACACCAGTACACACACGCATTCACGCACCTCATGCGTATACATACATACACCAGTGCTCTTACACTCACACATACATATACATGGACAAACACACACACACGTGCAAGCACATATGACTGTTCACTTACACCCAACAGCACCAACCAACACACGCACACACCAACTCACGCGCATGTCCTGAATGAAAAGAGACAAAATGATGCAATAAAAACTAATTATAGCTCGGGATGCAAGGCTCCATTTACGATTGCTCGAAACCGGTCTTCTAATAACTCCAAAACTAATTAAAATAAAGACAGTAAATAAACTTTATTACTTTTATGCCATTAGCTCGTTTCTTGTGCATGTATATTAGAGTCTGGGTGTCATGGGTTCGATCCTTAACTTTAAATCTCAATTATCTCAGGAACTAGCAGGGATTAAGGTGCGGACCAAAGCACGATTTTTAGTTCCTACGATGAACAATTAATGCTTTATATAATTTCCAATCAGTGTCCCTAGCTCGAATCCCGATCTTTCAGTGACTTCCTTAATTTTCCACTGTGTTCTAGAATATATCACTTAGATCAATGTTGCAACTGCATACAGGTCTTTTAAACACATCAAACTAATATTATAAATAATTTTGTTTCTGGCGTTCTGAGTTCGAATACCGATTCAATGAAGTTTACTTATAAATTTAATAACAGTAAATAATTAAGACAAAGGTACCAAATAAACCTATTACGTTTATGTCATCAGATAATATCTTGCGGGTGTATATTAGGGTACCTGACGTCCAGGGTTCGATCCTTAAGTTTAAATCTCAATTATCGCAGAAACTAGCAGAGATAGAGCTGTAGACGAAAGCATGTTTGATAGCTCATACAATGAACAATTAATGCTGTATATAATTTTCAATCAGTTGCCCCTAGTTCGAACCCAGATCTTTCAATGACTTCACTGATTTTCCTCTGTACTCTAGAATACATCACTTAGATTGATGCTTTAACTGCATGCAGCTGTGTGAGAGAGAGCAAGAGAGGGAGAGAGAGAGAGCGAGAGAGGGAGAGGAAGTGAAACAAGCAGGGATAGAAGTGCTGAGGGCCTCTGCGCATGCGTAGCAAGAGATGATGTCATTGGCTGCAATAATCACGTGACGTGTAAGCATCACAGCCATGATGACGTGCAGGCATCGCCTGGAGGGGGTTTAGATCCCTATATAAACAGACATCTGTCCCATGTTAGAACTGTTGTGTACTTATTAACTTTACATTCAAGTTTTAAAGAGCTTTAAAAGCAAAGTGAGCTACAGACCGTCTACACATTCAGCACATATCAAAACGGGGCAATGCAAGGTGAGTTTTAAATAACTATACAAAATCACTGTTGGCTTTTACAATACATTTAATTTTATTTAAACGTTACAGTACATGAAAGACGATTCGTTACAAAGAGCATCATATTTTCTAATCTGTGCTTTACATTCACATGGATTTCACTGCATACTCTTCTTCAGTTCACATGATTTTCGCCACACATTCTTCTTACATAAACATTCATACGATTTTCCCCTCATTCTTTGTTTCACTATACACTCACATGATTTCCTCTACTCATTCTTTATTCCACCTACAGGTTCATGCTCTGTTAACATTCACATGACTTTCTCTTCACATTCTTTGCTTCCATTAACATTCACATGATTTTCGCCACACCTTCTTCTTACATAAACATTCATACGACTTTACCCTCATTCTTTGTTTCACTATACACACATGATTTCCTCTACTCATTCTTTGTCCCCCCTGCAGGTTCATGCTTTGTTAACATTCACACGACGTTCTCAGCTCATTTCTCTATTGACATTCACATGATCTTCTCAACACCTTCTTCTTACACAAACATTCATACGACTTTACCCTCATTCTTTGTTTCACTACACACTCACATGATTTCCTCTACTCATTCTTTGTCCCCCCTGCAGGTTCATGCTTTGTTAACATTCACACGACGTTCTCAGCTCATTTCTCTATTGACATTCACATGATCTTCTCAACACATTCTTCTTACTTAAACATTCATACGATTTTCCCCCTCATTCTTTGTTTCACTATACATTCGCACACGATTTCCTCTACTCATTCTTTGGTTCTCTGCTGGCTCATCTTCAATGAACATTCACATGATTTCTGTACTTATTCTTTATTTCTCTACACCCTCATAGGCTTACTTACAAAACATACACACCCTAGTTCTTCAACTTGAATAATGTAGTGAAAATAATAATTCATGACAATGTCTGTTACAGATTGTTTAGCTGATAGACTTAACAAGATGGTGGAAGAGCGTAGTTTCCTACCGACTCGCCGAGTTCAAGATCTCGAAATAGGTCTTAACTATGAGATAAAGTCCTTAAAGAGAGTTCAAACAAGATATGGTACCAGGATCGTATCTTCGCTGGAGGATTGTCAAGTGTATAGTGCCAGAGCGCTATAATTCGTTAACCGATCAAGAGATTGCAGAAATACCTGGGAGCGTATACCTACAGTATAATGGCATGGCAGAGAAGGGGAAATTTAAGACATGTAAATTGTCTTTTTTACACGCAAAGAAGGTGCGTAGAAGTGTCAAACTTAAGTATTGAATGTTCTCCCATTTCACAATGAAAAATTCATAAATAAAACAACTGACTCATTGATATTACATATAAAGATACAAAAGATGCATATTATAGAATTTTATAAAAAATTAACGAAATTACAATATCACATGCTTTGAGTTTAATTATATCTAGCGCATTGAAATAACTCTAAATATCCGAATGTTTATACAAATCTTTGTGCTTCTTTTTACATGTGCCATATGCTTCATTTTACATGTATCATAACAAAAAATGTAATTCTTTTCAGGTTGCCTTTACTTGACCAAGATAGTTTTCTAAGACTTTCATTGTGCAATGTTTCAGGGTGTGCAATAAGAGGAAGAAGAACAAGAGGAATAGCCTGCTACCATGCAATGGATGCTGACGCTATTGGAGGGTGGAATACCTACAAGAAACATTTCGGCAAGAAACGGGTGCTGAGACATCTACATCACCGAAACACATTAAGACAGGATCCTTATATAACATTACAGGGTATACAATGAAAAAAATACGGTCAATTTTGTATACAATTAAATGCATGGCTGAGAGTTAGCTCGAACTAGTCTCCCTATATTCACTGAAATTAAGCATTGTGAGCAATAATTTAAGTGACTGTGAAAATACTTTAAGTAATGGTGAAATTTGTATCCTAAAAGACTTGAGCCCTGTATACATTAACAGCATTAAGGCTGTTTGCCACGCTGGAATACAAATTATGAAAATAAAAAGACTTTCATTTAAATAATAAGGAAATTTGCATAACCTGCTGTTACAAGTGTAATGACATATACAGAAACAATGAGTCGGACGAGAAAGTGATGGAAATGTAAGATAAATAATAACAATAAAAGAATTAAGGTATGTTTTTACATAGTGTTTTTATTCATTAAAAATCCTTGTATTCCTAATGAAAAATAAATCATTACAATGATTAGTTTAAGTTATATCACAATGATCAAAAAGAGAACCGTCTTTAGATGCATTACTCGATCTTAAGTCAGAGCACCAAAAAATGACAAATCACGGCTTCTCCATTTTAGATGTGGTGTCACTATTCAGGTAAATTCATGTAACACAGCAGGTTGAGTATGCAGATCTGTGGTCCTAAATGGGTGAAACAGAGTCTTATCCAGCTTAACAGTCTTGAGATCTCACCATCAGAAAGTCGAATCACAAGCCTTCTCCACTCGCTGAGCACAGGTTTAACAACAGCATTCTCTTCACCCTGAGACGATGTAAAGTATATAAATATGCAATACTGCGCTAAATACGTATGATGCTCAACTTAAATATATTCACTAGGAAATCAGATTCAGACAGCTGATTAGATGGAATAACTTTGTCACTGAAGGGTCGCAGAACGTTCCTATAGAACAATCACTGGAAAAAATCAAGAGTGAAAGGACATTTTAATGACATTTTTATTATTATTATTATTATTATTCACTGATCTAATAAAGAAGATATTCGCATCCTAATATGAGGAATCTTTCTAACTCTTTCATGGTTTTGCAAATGCTAATCACGCTATAAAACCACCCAGCTTTAAATCCTGAATAATGTCGTTAATCGCATCGGAAAAGTCAATTTTATCTGGTGTATGAAGCATCATGAGTACCCTTAGCATGTTTACCAAATCATTAGGATCGGTGTAGCGGTATAGCATCTCCTCTGTATTCGCTTTGGATATATCTTCTAATCTAGGTGATTTGACACTAGTATGCTTGCTTTCATTGGTGTGTTTATTCAGAGCTTGCTCATTCAAAGAAACTGCTGTCATTGGTTCATCAGTGGTAGCTCTTGACGTTATTACAGGGTCGCTTGAACTGGTTCCAAGTACGGTACATCTTGAATCCCACTCTTCGGGACTTGAGAAGATTTCAGGATCTCGTTTGGGTGTTGTAGTCAATGCACAGCTGGCCTTTGCTTTATAGCATCGTCTCCTATGTTGCTTAAGCCTTGAAATTGTCCTGTTTTTTAAAGTTCTATTACATATGCAGCACTTAACAAAGCGATTACTCCCCCCTTGGGAAATATACGAAAAATCAAGATTCTCGTAAATTGACTGTAATTGTCCGTCTTTGTGAGTGTTCATGCTCAAGCAGTATATATAAACTAGTCAGTGTATAATGTAGATGTTGAATTCGTATACGATAACACGAGACTGAGTTATTTTTTAACATTTATGTATTTATATATGTACTCAGGTTTTGATGCATACAAACAGCCATGTCCGAATTAGACTAAGCAAAATATTGTAGCATTTCCGCATAATAGTTGTAATTCCGTTAATTATAACTATCTCATTAAGCACACGCAGATTCAAGTAGCTAGAAACGGATTCATAGAGGTAAGAGTACAAGTTTTCTTGATAGTTAGCACAGAAAATGCATGAGTTAAGGGAGATACTGGTCATTTTCCCTTTGCAGGTCACCTTTTTTTCCCTTTGCTGGCCACATTTTCCCCTTTGCTGGCCACCTTTTTCCCTTTGCAGGTCACGTTTTTTCCCTCTTCTGGTCCCATTTTTCCCTTTACTGGTCACCTTTTTTCCCTTTGCTGTCACATTTTTCCCTTTGCTGGTCACATTTTTCCCTTTGCTGGTCACATTTTTTCCCTTTGCTGGTCACTTTTTCCCTTTGCAGGTCGCATTTTTCCCTTTGCTGGTCACATTTTTCCCTTTGCTGGTCACCTTTTCCCTTTGCAGGTTACGTTTTTCCCTCTTCTGGTCCCATTTTTCCCTTTACTGGCCACCTTTTTCCCTTTGCTGGTCACATTTTTCCCTTTGCTGGTCACGTTTTTCCCTTTGCTGTCACATTTTTTTCCCTTTGCTGGTTACCTTTTTTTTCCCTTTGTTGGTCACCTTTTTTCCCTTTGCTTGTCACGTTTTTCCCTTTGCTGGTCACCTTTTTCCCTTTCCTGGTCACCTTTTTCCCTTTGCTGGTCACCTTTTTCCCTTTGCTGGTCACCTTTTTCCCTTTCCTGGTCACCTTTTTCCCTTTGCAGGTCACCTTTTTCCCTTTCCTGGTCACCTTTTTCCCTTTCCTGGCTACCTTTTTCCCTTTCCTGGTCACCTTTTAAGTTGAGCATCATACGTATTTAGCGCAGTATTGCATATTTATATACTTTACATCGTCTCAGGGTGAAGAGAATGCTGTTGTTAAACCTGTGCTCAGCGAGTGGAGAAGGCTTGTGATTCGACTTTCTGATGGTGAGATCTCAAGACTGTTAAGCTGGATAAGACTCTGTTTCACCCATTTAGGACCACAGATCTGCATACTCAACCTGCTGTGTTACATGAATTTACCTGAATAGTGACACCACATCTAAAATGGAGAAGCCGTGATTTGTCATTTTTTGGTGCTCTGACTTAAGATCGAGTAATGCATCTAAAGACGGTTCTCTTTTTGATCATTGTGATATAACTTAAACTAATCATTGTAATGATTTATTTTTCATTAGGAATACAAGGATTTTTAATGAATAAAAACACTATGTAAAAACATACCTTAATTCTTTTATTGTTATTATTTATCTTACATTTCCATCACTTTCTCGTCCGACTCATTGTTTCTGTATATGTCATTACACTTGTAACAGCAGGTTATGCAAATTTCCTTATTATTTAAATGAAAGTCTTTTTATTTTCATAATTTGTATTCCAGCGTGGCAAACAGCCTTAATGCTGTTAATGTATACAGGGCTCAAGTCTTTTAGGATACAAATTTCACCATTACTTAAAGTATTTTCACAGTCACTTAAATTATTGCTCACAATGCTTAATTTCAGTGAATATAGGGAGACTAGTTCGAGCTAACTCTCAGCCATGCATTTAATTGTATACAAAATTGACCGTATTTTTTTCATTGTATACCCTGTAATGTTATATAAGGATCCTGTCTTAATGTGTTTCGGTGATGTAGATGTCTCAGCACCCGTTTCTTGCCGAAATGTTTCTTGTAGGTATTCCACCCTCCAATAGCGTCAGCATCCATTGCATGGTAGCAGGCTATTCCTCTTGTTCTTCTTCCTCTTATTGCACACCCTGAAACATTGCACAATGAAAGTCTTAGAAAACTATCTTGGTCAAGTAAAGGCAACCTGAAAAGAATTACATTTTTTGTTATGATACATGTAAAATGAAGCATATGGCACATGTAAAAAGAAGCACAAAGATTTGTATAAACATTCGGATATTTAGAGTTATTTCAATGCGCTAGATATAATTAAACTCAAAGCATGTGATATTGTAATTTCGTTAATTTTTTATAAAATTCTATAATATGCATCTTTTGTATCTTTATATGTAATATCAATGAGTCAGTTGTTTTATTTATGAATTTTTCATTGTGAAATGGGAGAACATTCAATACTTAAGTTTGACACTTCTACGCACCTTCTTTGCGTGTAAAAAAGACAATTTACATGTCTTAAATTTCCCCTTCTCTGCCATGCCATTATACTGTAGGTATACGCTCCCAGGTATTTCTGCAATCTCTTGGTCGGTTAACGAATTATAGCGCTCTGGCAAGAACACTTGACAATCCTCCAGCGAAGATACGATCCTGGTACCATATCTTGTTTGAACTCTCTTTAAGGACTTTATCTCATAGTTAAGACCTATTTCGAGATCTTGAACTCGGCGAGTCGGTAGGAAACTACGCTCTTCCACCATCTTGTTAAGTCTATCAGCTAAACAATCTGTAACAGACATTGTCATGAATTATTATTTTCACTACATTATTCAAGTTGAAGAACTAGGGTGTGTATGTTTTGTAAGTAAGCCTATGAGGGTGTAGAGAAATAAAGAATAAGTACACAAATCATGTGAATGTTCATTGAAGATGAGCCAGCAGAGAACCAAAGAATGAGTAGAGGAAATCGTGTGCGAATGTATAGTGAAACAAAGAATGAGGGGGAAAATCGTATGAATGTTTAAGTAAGAAGAATGTGTTGAGAAGATCATGTGAATGTCAATAGAGAAATGAGCTGAGAACGTCGTGTGAATGTTAACAAAGCATGAACCTGCAGGGGGGACAAAGAATGAGTAGAGGAAATCATGTGAGTGTGTAGTGAAACAAAGAATGAGGGTAAAGTCGTATGAATGTTTATGTAAGAAGAAGGTGTTGAGAAGATCATGTGAATGTCAATAGAGAAATGAGCTGAGAACGTCGTGTGAATGTTAACAAAGCATGAACCTGCAGGGGGGACAAAGAATGAGTAGAGGAAATCATGTGAGTGTATAGTGAAACAAAGAATGAGGGTAAAGTCGTATGAATGTTTATGTAAGAAGAAGGTGTGGCGAAAATCATGTGAATGTTAATGGAAGCAAAGAATGTGAAGAGAAAGTCATGTGAATGTTAACAGAGCATGAACCTGTAGGTGGAATAAAGAATGAGTAGAGGAAATCATGTGAGTGTATAGTGAAACAAAGAATGAGGGGAAAATCGTATGAATGTTTATGTAAGAAGAATGTGTGGCGAAAATCATGTGAACTGAAGAAGAGTATGCAGTGAAATCCATGTGAATGTAAAGCACAGATTAGAAAATATGATGCTCTTTGTAACGAATCGTCTTTCATGTACTGTAACGTTTAAATAAAATTAAATGTATTGTAAAAGCCAACAGTGATTTTGTATAGTTATTTAAAACTCACCTTGCATTGCCCCGTTTTGATATGTGCTGAATGTGTAGACGGTCTGTAGCTCACTTTGCTTTTAAAGCTCTTTAAAACTTGAATGTAAAGTTAATAAGTACACAACAGTTCTAACATGGGACAGATGTCTGTTTATATAGGGATCTAAACCCCCTCCAGGCGATGCCTGCACGTCATCATGGCTGTGATGCTTACACGTCACGTGATTATTGCAGCCAATGACATCATCTCTTGCTACGCATGCGCAGAGGCCCTCAGCACTTCTATCCCTGCTTGTTTCACTTCCTCTCCCTCTCTCGCTCTCTCTCTCTCCCTCTCTTGCTCTCTCTCACACAGCTGCATGCAGTTAAAGCATCAATCTAAGTGATGTATTCTAGAGTACAGAGGAAAATCAGTGAAGTCATTGAAAGATCTGGGTTCGAACTAGGGGCAACTGATTGAAAATTATATACAGCATTAATTGTTCATTGTATGAGCTATCAAACATGCTTTCGTCTACAGCTCTATCTCTGCTAGTTTCTGCGATAATTGAGATTTAAACTTAAGGATCGAACCCTGGACGTCAGGTACCCTAATATACACCCGCAAGATATTATCTGATGACATAAACGTAATAGGTTTATTTGGTACCTTTGTCTTAATTATTTACTGTTATTAAATTTATAAGTAAACTTCATTGAATCGGTATTCGAACTCAGAACGCCAGAAACAAAATTATTTATAATATTAGTTTGATGTGTTTAAAAGACCTGTATGCAGTTGCAACATTGATCTAAGTGATATATTCTAGAACACAGTGGAAAATTAAGGAAGTCACTGAAAGATCGGGATTCGAGCTAGGGACACTGATTGGAAATTATATAAAGCATTAATTGTTCATCGTAGGAACTAAAAATCGTGCTTTGGTCCGCACCTTAATCCCTGCTAGTTCCTGAGATAATTGAGATTTAAAGTTAAGGATCGAACCCATGACACCCAGACTCTAATATACATGCACAAGAAACGAGCTAATGGCATAAAAGTAATAAAGTTTATTTACTGTCTTTATTTTAATTAGTTTTGGAGTTATTAGAAGACCGGTTTCGAGCAATCGTAAATGGAGCCTTGCATCCCGAGCTATAATTAGTTTTTATTGCATCATTTTGTCTCTTTTCATTCAGGACATGCGCGTGAGTTGGTGTGTGCGTGTGTTGGTTGGTGCTGTTGGGTGTAAGTGAACAGTCATATGTGCTTGCACGTGTGTGTGTGTTTGTCCATGTATATGTATGTGTGAGTGTAAGAGCACTGGTGTATGTATGTATACGCATGAGGTGCGTGAATGCGTGTGTGTACTGGTGTATGTATGTATACGCATGAGGTGCGTGAATGCGCGTGTGTGCTGTTGTATGTATGTGCATGTGTGTGTATGTGCAGGTGTATGTATATGCGTGTGTGTATGTGCTTGCGTGTGTGTACTTACATGTGCGTGTGTGTATGTGCTTGCATGCGTGCACCAGTGTATGTTTGCTGATGTGTGTACAAGCGCTCGTGTATATGTGAACGCCTGAATGTGTACAAGTCGTGGAGAAAGAAAGAGATAGATAGAAAGAAAAAGAGAGGAGAAGAAGAAAGAATGTTGTCTAGGCATCGAGATATCTAGTATGCATCAGGGTTTAATATAAATAATTATAGTTGTTAAATGCAATTTTAATCCGACCGCCCGCTGCTTCAATAACTTAATAGTTATTATAGCGTTTCACAGGGTTGGATTCGAACTATGGACCACTGGTTCCTAAGAATACAGATCGTTAAACATTGTAATGTCGTGTATATTAAATTATATTTGTTAAACACATTTTAATCTGGTCGTGCATAGTTTAATATTTATTAAGCATTAGAGTTTCGCAGATTCGATCTAGGATCCCCCCTGAACACCGTTTCATTAATTAAATTATATTCGTTAAACACGTTTTAATCTGACCGCGCAATACTCACATAGTTTAATATTTATTAAGCATTAGAGATTCGTTCTAGAACCCACTGAACACCCTTTTATTAATTATTGTAATGATATATAAAAATTAAATTATATTTGTTAAATGCATTTTAATCTGACCTTGCATAGTTTAATATTTATTAAGCATTAGAGTTTCGTTGGGTAAGATTCGAACTAGGGTCCTCTGAACGGTCTTTCATTAATTAGGATGATGATGTATAAAAAATTAAATTATAATTGATAAATACATTTTTTTAATCTGACCTTGCATAGTTTAATAGTTATTACGCGTTAGAGTTTCACTTGGTAAGACTCGAGCTAGAATTCTCTGAACGCCTTTTTATTAATTAGGGTAATGATATAATAATATCAATCATTAATTTCTCATTAGCAATAAACTTTTGATTACAGTAAGAATCGAACACCGATCTATGGATATCACTCAGAGGTTTAATGCACGTAATGAAATGTATATTAGATGCTTTTCGGAGTCGTTGGCTGAAACAGAATGCTTGTTAACTATGCTCGGATATATTTGTAGGAGGTCGTAAAACATCGGGGAGAACTCCCTCAGGCAAAATCATGATGGCCGACCTGACGTCACGCAGAGTTGGTAAACAAGTTTCTCTCTCTTTCACACAAACAAGGAGAGGACGAGTATAAAGCAGCCCTCGAATTCTTTTGTTAAACTAGCAGGTGGCCAAACAATGGGAACGCTGCAGGTGTCTTTCTAAACTAGCCTTGCACAGAACAATAGAAAGGCACACACAATAGAATCTCTTACACAATGGAAAGGGTCAGGCTTTGTTATGGAGCAGGTGTCTTTCTAAAGTATGACGTCACGCAGAGTTGGTAAACAAGTTTCTCTCTCTTTCACACAAACAAGGACAGGACGAGTATAAAGCAACCCTCGAATTCTTTTGTTAAACTAGCAGGTGGCCAAACAATGGGAACGCTGCAGGTGTCTTTCTAAACTAGCCTTGCCAAGGACAATAGAATCTCTTACACAATGGAAAGGGTCAGGCTTTGTTATTGGGTTGCCAGGTGGTCTTTCTAAAGAATGCTTGCATCGGACAATAGAAAGGCACACACAATAGAATCTCTTACACAATGGAAAGGGTCAGGCTTTGTTACAACCCTAATTCATCATGGGCTTTGTTCATTTTGACAGCTGAAGGGCAAGCATTGTTCTTTTGTTAAAAGCTAGTGGAACGAGTATGCCACGTGTTCGACACACACAATGGAAGTGGGGGCGGATAACTGACCAGGTGCAGAAGTGGCCGGATGTGGAATGGGTAGGAAAAACATCTCGCCTTTGTTACAGAACCTTAAATTTATGACCCCTTTGTTCGTTTTGACAGTTGATTGACAGCCTTAATTACCTAACTGTCAAGCCTCCATTGTACTCAACATGATTTACGACCGCAGGTGCAGCTAAAACTACCAAGGCACAGCGGGGGGAGGGGGAGGGAGGAGGTGGGGGAGGGAGGAGGTGGGGGAGGGAGGAGGTGGGGGAGTTCATTTGCATATGAATAGCCATGCATAAATTAACTGTTTCAGGACCGCTAAATCTACCCTACTATGGTGGTAAGTGCATTATTTGTCCTTACTATAGGCTGCGATGTATTTCTGTCCTTACACTTTATAATATGATATCTGTCACAAAGTTCCGAACATAATATACAAACACACACTGGTCATTTGGGTCGCGGTGCTGTACACCTAGTGGTGAAAGCCATGGATTGCCAGTCTTGCCGTCACATGTCGCATTTCATGATTAGCTTCCGTCCATGTCCTATCCTGCATTGCACACGTTGCATAGAAGTCCTCCGGTATACTGTTCTTCTTCTCGTGCAGGTCTTGTAGGAGTTGTTTGTGGGCCTCATTCGCCGGGACAATTATTTCGCATCTTAGATCCTCTTTCAAAAATGTCTCCCTGGTGAGCTCATACACTAGTCTTAATCTTGAATTCTGTGGTACTCCGAGAACTCTCTTCAGATATCTAGCTTTGGACACAAAGGGAAAAACGAAAGTCAAATGTTTAAGAACTGGAAGCTATATGCTGGCCTTAAAATCCATACTGTTTCCATGCAATCGCGAGAAACAACTGAGAATCGACAAGACTTTAAAAGGATAACAAAAGTATTGGACAATTTGAACCATTAATAACGGTTATCTCGGAAATTCCTTTGTCATTATACATTTACACATTTCGTTTTAGTTATAAAGAAAATACACTAGGCTAAAGCGATAGTCAGATGTTTAAAAAGCGGATCGCTATGTGATGGCTGTAAATTTCCATGCTCCTTTTATGAGCCGAGAAAAAGACAGATAACGACTTATCTCTTGAAGAATTATATAAGCATTTGAAAATGCAAATCAATAACAAAGAATATCTCGTAAACGATTAACCCAACATAAAATTTTATTTTACATAATATGTGTTTTAATGTGACTCAATTTCTTGTTCAGAAAGATTTTGTCTACCTCTTAGGGATTACCAGTTATACAAAAGTCATTCAGAATGAAAGGTTCCTGCCACGCTATTTGCAGAAATATCAAGATACACGTTCTATTTGTTATGTAAATATGAGGGTAATCCAGAAAGTCCCAGACGTTTTGAAATAAACAATTAACAAATTGAAAATATCAACGTTTATTATCTACATTTGAAACGTACACTTTTAAGATATTTTTCTACATAATCACCATTCAAATTGAGGCATTTATCATACCGTGGCACAAGTTTTTCATTACCCTCTCTGTAGAAATCTGCCGCCTGCGACTTCAACCACTGGTTTACACCGGCATGCAGTTCGTCAGTATCAAAGCATCAATTTGATGCACCAAACTCCGCGAAATTTGGGAAAAATGTTCCGAAAGTTCTGTAATCGTGAAACGACGATTTTCACGAATTTTGTCATTGATTTGCATTCACAGTTCATCAGTCACAAGGCTAGGCCTACCACTGCGATCCTCGTCGTGAACATTGGTACGGCCATTTTTAAAATCAATGCACCATTGCCTGACTCGGCTTTCACTTATTATTCCCGGCCCCTAAACATCACAAAGTTGACGTTAAATTTCAATTGGTCTGTTCTTTTTAACCAACCGCACTTCACAAGTGGCGGGATTTTCTATTGCAGCGCACACTAACAACTCACAGAGAGCACAGTAAGGAAGGCACAGTCCTCACGCTACCACAGCTGGATGCATACTGAATGTAGGAATGTTCTGACGCCAAGATGGCGGCTCTAGCCCTCTCATCGCCACGATAGGCTAAAACGTCTGGGACTTTCTGGACTGCCCTCGTACCTTAACGTGGTAGTTTAATCCACATCCTTAAGATATTTTTGAGAAAATAAATACTAAATAAATTTGTACCAATAAAGGATAGTATACGGTAGGAAACTTGCATGAAAATCTTCCTGTTGTATCTTTGGAATATACTGAACTTAAATTCCAAGTTTTGTATTCAACCGACTTTTCGGTTTTGAGTTATACTGCTCACGAACAGATACAAACGCACTTTTTTTTTAAAGTTCCTATTTTATTTACTTTGGATTCGGGAACCGGAGTTTTTTATTAAATCTGTGTATTAAACTTTTGGGTAGCATGAAATACTCTCTCTATTTACTGTAGATAAGCACAGTGCGTTTCCTTCACACTGTGGGCACTACAGTTCGGACTACTGCCACAACAGTTATAATATCTGCTCCAACGCCTCGCGTTCTCACATTTACAATTATAATTCTTCTTCTTCTTCACTTCAAAGCCTAGGCAATATGCCCGTTCCGATTTTACGGAATTAGCTCCATCGTTTTCTAGGCCGTCCTACATCTCTTCTTCCTACGGGCTTGTACTTGTCTACAACAGCTGGAACTCTATTTCACCCATCCGCTTGAGGTGTTGTCTCCATTTTTCTCTGCATTCTTAAATCTTATTTAAATTATAAATTCCCAATGTCATCTCTCTCTCTCTTTCCTCAACGTAAGACTCACTGTCATAAAGCAGCAAAGGCACTGCCATTCTTTTGTATAGTTTTAATTTTGTATCTTTTCTAACTTAATATTTTAAAACTTTATTTTTAGTCCCACATATAAATGATGAGGCATTTAATTTGAGACTGTACAATATCTCCAAAACTAAGCGTTGTAGAAAGAAATGTTACTTGATATTATGGGGAAAGTGCCATTAATCGTGATTTGTTTGGAGGACGCTATGATGGTCATTTCAGGGTCAATTTAATATTTTAAATGCGAACCTACAATTTAGGGTCAATTCAAATTGATCCTGCAATTACCAACACAATGTCCTCCAAATAAAACACGACTAATGGAATTTTCCCCCATAATATCAAGCAATTTTTATTCAAGACATTTCTTTCTACAACGCTTAGTTTTGGAGACATTCTACAGTCTCAACTTAAATGTTCCATCCTGTATATGTTAAAATTTGTTGGTCTATTTTCTATGTATTTGTCTATTTATGTTACTACATAAGTAGCTGAAACTAGAAATTTGCTCCAGTACCTTGTTTTCAATAGCAATCTTAAATTGAATTGGATGTTTTCCGTAATGGGCCAAAACACAATTATAATTATAATGACAATCACATATCGTATCCTAAGGGATATGGCCTCTTCTTAGAAAATTGTTATTTATCCTCGAGAGTTCAGAATATGAAACAGTGAATTTCTCGTCTGATGTTTTCTTTCAGTTATCCCTGTATTTGGTTCGCTGTATACGGTTTATTTTTCTCGTAAACATCAGAGTGGGGTAAGCATGGTTCCATCGTAACATAACACATACTGAAGCACAGAGAAACCCGATTTTACACATGAGATTCCGTTGCATGGCGTGAAATTTGGTGTGCGATGCGCAGCAAATACATACAGAATAATAGTACGTATATGCATTTTTTTAACAAAAAATAAATGCATAGAGGTACAGGAATGGCTTACACCATTTGTTGGACATTCGTTAAATGCCTGTGTGGGTATTTCATCCAAGACTTTTGCTACTGCGCATGCAGCTGCTGAGTCATTAAGTTCAATGCAATTTTGAAGATAATTCAATAATTAGTAAAGGATGTGACCCTTAGCATTCCCTGTTTTAACTATACGCGATTTTCATCTATGGGATACTTACAAAAGAAAGTGTATGTAAACAGATCTCATACATTGGACGAACTAAAAGAAAACACCAGGTGAGAAATTTCCTCAATTTCGGATATTGAGGCAGTATTTTATATCACAGCACTGTGAATGCCAGAGTGATTGTAATGTAAATTAACATTATTGTATGACAATGATTTTAGATGTTTGTTAGTTATAAGCATTGTTAGGATATAAGTTTACACGGCCTCACTGCTAGCCGGAGGACAAAATACCCAAAATTCAAAATACTAAAACAATAACAGGCGCTCAGCAAATAAGATAACACGAACAGATTACTGCGACAAATGGCTCCCAGAACGTGGGGCATAATAACCAGGAAGGGGCGAAATAACCAGGAAGGGATGAAATAACCAGGAAGGAACGAAATAACCAGAACGTGGAGCGAATGGACCAGTGCAATTAACTACAAGACGCAGATCCCAGAAATAACCACCAAAACAACCGACGACGACGACGACGACGACGGATGAGAGGACATCAGCGACTACGAGAACAGAAGCAACAGTGGAATTCGACACCAAGACAAGGAGACGACGTAGATCTATGGTACTGCGACGCAGAGGCGACATGTACATCTAGGGGAGATAGCATCATAAAAGGTTATAAAATTGTAAGTTTTACGTGTATCATAAAACAAAAAAAAATTGTGAAAGATTAAATGTTGCTGAGAAGTGGAAGGATTAAGAAAACAGTGTCCACTAATAATACTGAAGAAATAATTCTGGAAGGTGATAATGTAACAGTTGGCCGTAATTTAATGCACGTCACGGAAAATAGTTCAAACAATGCAGGATTTGAGGGAGGATATATCAGTGAAGAAAGTCAGAATAGAATAGCAGGTCATTCAACTCCAACATCTGGGATTGTTGTAAACATTTCAGGGCAGGTAGCCGACGACAGAGATAGATATATTAGACATGTGGGTCAGAGTACTGTACCAAATAGGGGTGAAGTAATTCTAACGGGTGGTGAAAATGAAGGTTTACAAAAGGATGTAAACGCAGTAGGAAATGTTAATTTTGATGCTGGTATGATGACGGAAATGCTGAGAAATTTTACAGATCAATTAGAAAGGAATATGGATAAGAGAAATGAGAAAGTAGAGCAAAAATTAAATCAAAACATGGAAACTATTGGTAGGAGCTTAGAACAAAAACTAACTCAGAGTAATAGGTAATTAAGGGAAGATATTGGTAAGAGTAATGAGAAATTAGAAAACAAAATAGATCAAAACAGGGAAGATATGGAAAAGAGTAAGAGCGAATTAAGGGAAGATATTAGTAGGAGCTTAGAACAAAAGGTAACTCAGAGTAATGAGAAATTAGAGCAAAAATTAAATCAAAACAGGGAAGAAATTGAAAAGAAATTTATGGAACTATATAGCAGTGTGAGAAGAATGAGAAATGAAAATTAGGAAATAATAGCAAGTGAGATAGGAAAATCTTCAAAGAAAATGTCAGATATGAGCAGGGAAATATCTAACCAAAAAAGTGAGGTTAATAATAAAATTAAACATGTTGATGTAAAATGTACAGAGTTAGGTAGCCGAATGAATAGCATTTCAAGTGAGCTAAGCGAGATGAATGAGGCTACGAGATCAGATTTAATTCAGGCGCAAGTTAATTTCAGAGGGAAGATATCTGAAATTCAGCAGTCGGAAACACAAAGAAATAACCTGTCCGAAGAAGCTAAAGTTTTATCTATAAATTTGGATCAAAAACTAACTTCTGAAATTAACAAGCACCAAGCCGTTCAAAATGAAAACAGTAGAAAATTGGAACAGAGAATAAAAAAATCTGCAAAGCATTGTAAATATGTTAGAATTGAATTCAAGGGTCAATATATGTGATGTCAATGTATCTGATGCACAGAATAATGATACAGGTATTTCCTCAAGTATGAATAATAATGTGAGTGACGCGGCGGTTTCATCCATAGCCCACGCCGAAACTCACAGCGCACAAGTCACGTTAGAGAATTTAAATATGGGAGTAAGGGACATTCAAAGCTATAATTATATCTTAAGTGATTTTCCACTTCCAAAATTTAGTGAAAACTCCAATCCAGTACAGTTTATTGCAGACTTGTCGGAGTATTTTCAAATTAAAAAGATACCGGAAGCATTGAAAATGATAGCTGTTAAAAGATGTTTGGATCAGAAAACTTTAGATTGGCTAAAAATGGTATCAGGGGGCGATATTTCATATGAATCCTTTAAGAGTTTATTCATGAACAGATTTTGGAACGTTACGGTACAGCACAGAATACGAGCAATGCTTAGCCATGGACAATTAGATCCACGAGAGGGAAATCAATGACTGATTATTTACTAAAACATGCAAGTCAGGTTAGAAACTTGTCACCTCCGATCAATGAGGAAGATTTTGTGAGTTTGCTCACAGGGCATTCTCCTTTAAGAATACACAATTATTTATTAATTGCAAAACCACGTAGTATCTTTGAGATGACAGAATTAACGTCAGGTTTGGAACAACAGGAAGAAGATATATCTCGAGAGTGGGAGCATAGACTTTTAGACGTGCGAAATAGACGAAATTACCAAGTTAGTCATTATCACCAAATCAGAGGACAAGACAGACGTCATGAGAATAATACCAGGCAACGGTATCAATCATACGTTCCAAATTTTGAAAGACCGAGGATAGATGGGAGACCAGGTCGGCAGGAACAAATAAATTACTTCAGGACAGAAAGATTACCGGAAAGAGGTCAAGATCAAGGAAAGCGTTACGTCAGGCAAAGGGGAAATTTCACTCACTGGAGGGAAAACACTAACCGGGAAAGATCCGAGGAACGGCACGAAAATTACGTGCCAAGAGGACATAATTTCAGAAATCGAGGATTTCGGACTCGAGGAAAGGAAACTCAAAACAGTGGGAGCGAAAATGAGATAAATTTAGCACCGGTTAGGAATGGCAGTCCCGTACATGAACATGGAAGTAACCAGGAAAACTGTCAATAGACTCCTGTGCAGTAGGTTCTCAGGACGTCTTTAATAATTCAGTATCCATTACCAAAATAAACAATATGCCTACACACACACTCTGTAATAAGATTGCAGCAAAGAAAGATAAGGCGGAAAATTTCGAGTCACCTCATGTTAAGATAGAAATCGCGAAGAAAGAGATTATTGCGACTATAGATTCCGGTTCATCAGGTTCAATTTGTTCGCAGAAATTTTATATAAATTTGATAAATGAAGGCAACAAAATTATGGCTCTTCCCACCAGTACTTTAGTTTGTCGTGTTGCAATCGGAAGAACGACACGGGTCATAAAAACACAAGCTCTACTAAACATACTTATCGGCGGAGAAAATTTCGAGGTTATGTTTCTAATTGCAAACCATTTGATTTCTGACATAATTTTAGGATGTGACTTCCTACATGAATATGAAGCACGTATAGATTTTAAATATGAGGAGTTAAAAATGAAAAAAGATAATATAGAAATAACGGTACCGTTTATAAAAGAGAAAGTATCCGTGATTGAGAGGACAAAGGAAGAGGAAGATCTTTGTGACCAAGAGTTTTTTGTGCAAATAATGGTAACAGATAGAAACAGTCAGATAAAGCAAGTAGTCACAAGATGTGAAGAAATACTACACAAGTGTGAAGAGGCTTACAACATTACGAATACACAAAAACAAATCCTTCATGATGTTTTGATAAACAATAATTCAGTATTTAGTAATATCCCAGGCACAGCATATCAGCATACATTTCAGGTAGAAGATGTGCCATCATATAGGCATAAGTATGATAATTTGCCTATAAGTCTTCGGGACAAAGCTAGAAAACTAATAAATAGTATGTTAGAAAATGGGATTATTGAGCAAAATAATGCTCAGTATATAAATTCGATCTGTTGGAGTTTAAACGAGATGGTAGTTTGAGGTTAACATTAGATGGTATATATGTCAACCAATATTTGAAGTCAGACCATTTTCAAAGTGAAGGAATTGAACAACTCGTCACGAAACTTTCAAGAGGGAAATGTTTGACATCCATTGACCTCACTGCGTCATATTGGCAAGTGGAACTAGATCCACAATTGCGTGATTACACTTCATGTCAATACTTGGGGATCCAGTATCGTTTTTATGTTTAAAAAACTCGGGAAGTGCATTTTTGAGAGCAATCCACAGGAGTTTTGGAAATTCTGCAGATGACGTTTTAATAAAATATATCGACGACTTCCTCATCATTATTCAAACATTTGAGGAACATATGAATAATGTACAATACGTGTTAAATAAACTGCAACAACATGGTATGACTGTAAACATACTAAAATCAAAATTTGGTGTCAAGGAAATAAATTTTCTGGGTTATGTAGTGGATGAACGGGTTATAAGACCTGACCAGAAGGGAATTGAAGCAATAATGAAAATTCCACCACCAAGGAACGTAAAGCAAATTAGACGTCTCTTAGGGGTATTGAACTTTCAGAGTAAGTTCGTACCAAGGTATTCGGCTGAAATAGAACCACAGCGCCAGCTACTCCGAAAGAATATCAGGTGGAGATGGACAGAGGATCGTCAAAAATGTTTTGAGAGGGTCAAAGAACTCTTTGCTAAGTCCATATTGCTCGAGAGGCCCATAGAAAATTTGAAATACAAAATTTATGTCGATGCATCAATGCAAGGATTCGCCGGAATTTTAGGACAGCGAGACATCAATAATGAGTTTCACGTCATTAGTACAGCTTCTAGAGGACTTACAAACATTGAGCGGAATTCTTTGGTGACTCAGTTAGAAATTATAGCACTCTATTTTTCATTAATTCGTTTCAAGACCTATATTTATCAGCAAAGGTGAAAGTATATTCGGATCACATCAGCCTAACTTTCATCCAACGGTGTAGATTATGTAGTGGAAAACTTGCTAGATACATTCACGCAATATGAACATTCGATATTGAAATTATGCACATTCCTGGCAAGAATAACACCTTCAGCAATTTGCTATCGAGATTAAACCACAACCCACAAATTCCCGAGAATATTGAAAGGCCCAGAAATGAAGTAAAAATATTGAGAATTGAAATTCCTTTAAGCAAAGAAATAATAAGAAAATTGAAAAATATGGGGGAAAATTCAAAATGAGGACGCAAAATTATTTAAACTAAAAGTAAATGCACGATTAATTGAAGAAGCTAAGAAAGAAATTGTAGCAATTCGGAATGGAACATTATACAAGAAGCATGGAGAAGAAATGCCTAGTTGGAAGGTAATGGTTCGGAAAAGCATGGAAAAGGAGCTAATTAAGAATTTTCACGAAGCGCTAACACCTCAGGGACGGACCGGACAACTTCTATGATTTTAGAAACTTTATATATATACAAATTGCGTCAGAAAGTTCGAAAATTTATCTCGTGCTACAACCTATGTCAGAAGGCAAAGAAAATAAATGCAGCATATGCATTTGAGACCAATTCGGTTATAAGGGATAAGCCGATGTGTGTAATTAGTATTGACATTCATGGTCCTATGCCTCCAAGTCAATTTGGAAATAAATATATATTTGTCTGTTATGATATATTCAGCAAATAGGTAAGAATTTGCCCTTTGAGAAAACCTACAAGTTTAGCATGTTTGAATAGGCTACTCAAGTCGTATGTGATAGAGGAAGGACCAATCCAATCCGTATTGAGCGACAATGCTTCGTCCTTCACAGGAAAAAGATATATGGAGGGACTAAACGAAAATGGCATTAAACAATATTTTTCGTCAGGATACTGACGGAACTCCAACGCAGTGGAGAAGGAAATTAAGGAAATTTCGAATTACCTAAGGGTGCCATGTCATCGAAAACGAACCCAATGGTATGGATACGTGAATTTCGTTCAGAATCTACTCAACGAAACAGTAAACAATGTGACTGGATACAAGCCATGTGAACTTAAATTAGAAGAAGAAAGAAGATAAATGCAATATGTAAGAAAATTCCAGAAGCCATCCCAGATGAGCACTCGATACCGCAAACGGAAGAAGAGATGTTCCGACAAGCATTCGAAAGAATGAAGAAAAAAGCCATAAAAAGAAAAAGGAAACATGAAGAGAAGAAACGAAAAGAATGGAAGATAAAAAATAGGAGATTTAGTTCTGGTTAAAACTAAGAAATTGTCTGATAAGGCAAATAAACTTTATTGGTGAATGGAATTAATTGTTCTTCCACACAAGCCGTGTAGCGGTCAGGGTTGGAAAGGTAGAATCAGGCGACTGAAAAATTCAATGACATAGCCGGGATTTGAACCATAGATCTACCGGTCTCCGTTCGGTTGCTCTAACCACTGAGCTACCTTGGCAACATGCCGGCATGGCACTAAATTCTCCAGCTGATTCGCATTTTTCCGGTAAACCACAAGGAGATCTCAAATTGTATTGAGATGGCATACCTTCAATGGCGACTTACTTTATTGGCGAATGTTTCTAAAATATGATGGACCATATGAAGTTGTTGAAATATATTGAACAAACACACATGAATTATGTAACCCAGTAACCCGAAAAACCATTGGAAAGTTCCATATTGAGATTCTGAAACAATACAACATTGAGGATAAAGATGAAATAGAAGACCAAGAAGATGAAAAAGAAATTCGGGATAAGTAAAGCTGAACTGCAGAACAAAGTATTGGAATGTAAGAGGGTTAACTATGTATATATGTCATAAGAAAGATAAATAAATGCAGGACAGAAATAAATGTTTAAAGGGGAAGAGGAATATTTTCTCAGAAACCTGTACCTACATTTGAAATGAAGTATGTAAAGGTATAAATTAATGTCATATTAAATTAAAAGTGTGTAGATGTAATTCAAAGAGTATTGTGAGTATAAAGTAAAAAAACAATAAAAAAGGGTATGGATAATTAAAGCCAAAGACTCGTGTAGCACACAGATTATGTAAAATTATGTCTAGAAGTAAGAGATGTAAATATATTTGTGTAGAGGATGAATATTCTGGTAAATATGTTCAATAATTACAAAATGAACCAGGGTAAACATCTTGAATGTATAAATTTTTATGTCAATAACCTAAGAAAGTATAACCATTTTGTAACAGTGACCTAAATAGTTCAGGGTACAGTATTTGATGTATAAAAATAATAATAATAACTTGTAAGGTCAGATTCAGGTATATAAATACATTAGACCCGAGCCAGTGAATAGTGGCGAGAAAAAGGCAAGATGTATAACATGTGTAAAATACGTATGCAGTGTTACGTGCAGGTGACAAATACCGTGTGTTACAAGATTCAGGAGACTAAAAACCCAATTATGAAATTTCCAAAAAAAATTGTTGTATATATTTATAATTATGTTTCTAGTGGGGCATATGAGGCCGTATTTTATATCAAAACACTGTGAATGCCAGAGTGATTGTAGTGTAAATTAACATTATTGCATGACAATGATTTTAGATGTTTGTCAGCTATAAGCATTGTTAGGAAATAAGTTTACACGGCCTCACTGAAACTGACAATAGGAGTGGGTAACAATGAAGCGAGAGGGTGAGTTGTTTATCACTTAGAAGAGACAAACAAATGACGTCAAGGTAGCGTGCCTTTCTTTAGAAATGGAGGGAATATCTTCCCTAGAGCACATGTATTTGTAATTATGATTGGCTTATAAAACAGACGCTAATGTTGGCGCGATTTGGTAACCAATAGCAGCTCTATTATAACGTTTAGGCATATCGGGGTGAGGGAGTATAAATTCTTGAGCCAAAAGCAAATATCGCGCAGTTCTAAGGAAGCATTCACGAGGTACACATCACGCAGTTCTCAGCAGTCTCTCGCGAGGTACACATTACGCAGTTCTACAGAATCATTCACGAGGTAAACGTCGCGCAGTTCTACAGAATCTCTCGCGAGGTACACATTACGCAATTCTACAGAATGGAATGAGTCGTTACAGGGGGGACTTGTAAAGTGAGATGTTATAACCTGGAAACGTTAGGGACCTCAGCATGTCTCGAAATCTTCAACTTGTGTACTGCTCACTTTCCCTGTAGTATGGTTCTTCATAGGAAGATCTGTATGGGTGACCTTCTAGTCTTGAAACATTGCATATTCGAGTGCTAACATATTCAATGAGGTTGCGTCATATATCCTCCAATATTACAAGTAAGGGTAGACTTCATTTAATGCATGGTGAGCTTATGTAATTAATGGAGTAGCTGCAATTAATGTGGAATTCTGTCATAGCCCCGTTTCTTATATAACTTGACTGCAAGGTTTGTGGTTATCAATGATGTGAGATTACCGATAAAATTAGGAAATAAGCAAATAATTCTACAGTCTCCTGATGACATATGCGGGTGCAGCTTCGAAATCATATACAGTATATGATATTCTAGAACAATCATGGATTCCCTTATTGACATTCAAATACAGCCAGCTTACGAAAAGCTTCATTTTTCCTATATTACCCATGAGAAGAATCGTTCTGTCAAGTGTCGTATGTGCAGTAGGATTTTAAAAAACAGATCTATTTCAAGACTTAAACAACACCGGCAAAGATGTAGTAATGAATCATTGAAGTGTGCAGTGCTTAGAACTCCCGTAAGTGATGCTGAAATCTATTCAAGACCAGGGATGTTAGAGTTAAGCTGTGAAGCGCTTGGATCACCCCTGAGTGCTACTGAAATCTCTTCAAGACCAGGGATGTTAGATGTAAGAAGAGCAGTGTCTTTGGATGATGAAACTCTGAATAATCACCTGAGTGAAAATAAACATTTTAGTGTTAACTCGTCCAGTGTGGGTGATGTATCCAAGGCGAATATTGAGATTTTATATCCCTGTACAGATCCTAATGACTTAGTACACCAACTAAGACTGTTAATGATGTCGCATGAAGCTGGTAAAAACGACTTTTCTATTGAGATTAATAAGATCATCCTAGTATTGAAGAGCACTGGGATTATAGCATGATTGAGACTGAACTCTGTATAATAAAGAGCTTTCGCATTTGAATGAAATGAGTGTGTTAAAATTTTGTTTGCTTCTGTTCAATGCTCTAGTGTTTGCTTAATGTAAAATCAAATAATAATAATTCTCAATAAAGATATTTTCACCATTTACTTAAGTGTTTCTTTTGATTTGCCTTTCTAGCCTCTGTCCCTATTCATAATAAAGCCTGATGTTTAGATTTTATCCTTTGTGTATTTTAGGTTTAATACATCTATTTCTTTTTAAGATTTTCAGAACATTTTGAATATGCTTTATGATGTTTTTTTAAAGTATCCTTCAAAATACAGACGGAGGGATTGATGTAGGTATTTCGAATATATTTTTCATCCTGTAACAGGCAATGTATTGTATTTTTAGAAATGTTTGCTTGCATTTTAGCCACTGGAATAGGAACTGTAGAGCATTTAGCTGGCGTTTATGAGCTATTAGACACAGGTTTTTGGAAAATTATGATTGGTTTTATAAGCAGGAGCTGTTATGTTCATGATATTGCCTCAGATCTTTACAGTATTCTGATGGTTCTTTAGGCGCGTTGCAGCTATTTTCAAAGTTTCTGGTAAGAGAATTTGAGCCTCTTTCAGTGTATTTTAAGATGTGAATGAGGAATTGTGACATGCTTTTAGGATGCTATTGTAATATGGAGAGTGGAATTTCATTTGTAAGTCAGTACATTAAAGCAAGTATTTATTCTAATTTCAAGAGTTAATGTATTTTCCACTGATTTTGATACTTTATGAGCATTTCTTATCCATTATTAGAATAAATATATATACTTTCAGTCCTTTTTTTTCTAGATTTTGTAAGCTTCTATATGTTAAGTAATTAACATGTGAGACCGATAGGCACAATCCCTGAATTGGTTAGTTTTAGGTATTTTGGAGTAGTCTAACCTAGCCACAAGCGACCATCCTAAGCCAATCTATCCCTGCCTTACCTGCTCTGAAAGATCACTAAACTTAACCAACGTAACCACGTAACCACTAACCACGTAACCAACGTAACCACTAACCACGTAACCAACGTAACCACTAAACTTAACCAACGTAACCACTAAACGTAACCACTAACCACGTAACCAACGTAACCACTAACCACGTAACCAACGTAACCACTAACCACGTAACCAACGTAACCACGTAACCAACGTAACCACGTAACCAACGTAACCACTAACCACGTAACCAACGTAACCACTAACCACGTAACCAACGTAACCACTAACCACGTAAACAACGTAACCACTAACCACGTAACCAACGTAACCACGTAACCAACGTAACCACTAACCACTAACCAACGTAACCACTAACCACTAACCAACGTAACCACTAACCACGTAACCAACGTAACCACTAAACGTAACCACTAACGTAAATAACTTAACCGTGAAACGCAGCCAACCATGACAATCATGACGAATCCATTCCTAAGACATTCTATGGTAGACTGTTCTTCAAACTCGGTCAATCGTGCGAGCCTAACTCTACCTGTTCGCAGACTATCCTAGCGTTATGTTATATTTGTAGGCTGTGTTTGGGATCCATCACTTTATAAAATTTTCCAATGTACTCTAAGTATTGAAGCGGATGATAATGCCTGGAAATGATGTGAAATCTATTATTTTTCACTTTATTGATTTTACATTGATACATGTCAATCATTACAGCAAAATAACTATTTAGCATGTCTTTATACAATATGAGTGAATAAATACAATGTCGTCAATAAATGTCACTGTTATTTTTATTAAATAAAGTTTTTATTTTTTACTGCATTCATTTGTTCAATATGATAAAAGTCTATTTGTTTCATTTCCAGAATCAATGAAATTATATGATAATACAATAAGTTAAGTGAATTAACTGTCCCCTTGCTGTTTCATAATCACATATTCTTCGAATAGTATGAGCCTTTCCCCCACACAAATAATGAGGCGTATATGATTTCATTATTACATTTTTTATCAGTCACAACGTAGTATTCACTGAATAATCCCATTTGTCACTGCTGCATTGTGATTCGCTGATCTTGGAGCATTGGTGACGTTTTCATCTGGCGACGTGTGAAGACGCGGATATTTCGCTCTTTCAGAAGCGAACTCAGTGGGCATCATTATGGTATTCTTGGCGTTCTTCTTATTTGTTGCTTTTCCTAGGAGTCTGAAACATAACAAATGAACCATTAGTTGTCATGATTTGAAAGATAAATGCCAGGTGTCCTGAAAGAAATACATCGTTATAGGATTAAAGATAATAAGGCGATGTCTTTTATGCGTGAATGATCTTTAATGGGAATGTCGCTATTAGGAGAAACAGTAACTAGAGCAATGTTCAAATAATGTAAGAGTAATTCTCACCTTTTGTATTTTAAATCGGTTGAGACAATTGATGATTGATGTATTATTCATTGCAGGCATTGAGCGATGCTGTGGAGACACAGCTTAAGGTCTGCAACAGTGCTTTGCTTGCTGTGGTAAAGATGAATCGTTGCTGGCAGTCCTGAAACATTACACATTGTGTTGAAAGAATTGCATTTATCGTTGTAATAAGTGTTCTCCTGTAGAGAAATAGATGTGATGGACCTCATATTGGCCATTATCAGTAATGTTTTTATATTGTTCTATGATTCTAATATTTAAAAAAATAATAGCCTTGATGAATGTTACCTTGTTTCTTTCCTTAGTTTGGTCCAGTCCAGGTTAGATATTAATGAAACTGTGAATGTATGAATGTGAGTGTGAACATTGCTGGCTGTGTATTTCGTGTATGTATGTATGTATGTATGTATTTATGTATGTATGTATGTATGCTTTATTTAGAGTGATTGTGTTTTGTTTGTTTGTTTGTTTGTTTGTTTGTTTGTTTTTATTGTGGATTGTTGAGGTGTTTTCTTCTACCGTAGGAGGGGATGCGGACTAATGGGGGTAATGGAGGTAGGAGAGGTTGCATATGATCAAAATTTAGCCTTCTCCGTGTGACACGCCTTCGAATCGCGTGTACATTTCTGAAATGGGGTGGTGATGCTTGCAATGGTATAATGCCTGATAGCGGTGAAATATGCTGTGACTGTGGTGATAATGCATGGGTGTGTTTTGTTTTTTTCGGCGTCGGATGAGTGAGATCAATGATCTCTATGTTATTGTGATTAATGCGGGGTGGTGAAATCTCAATGATATGAATTGTGGTTTGGGATGATATTGATCTAGGACGTGTAGTAATGGTGATGGTAGTGGGGGTGGTGGTGGCGGTGGTGGCAGCGGTGGTGGTGGTGGTGGTGGTGTTGGTGGTGGTTTGTGAATTCAAATCGTATGGATTTATGTTTTGGTGTCGGATGTTTGTGAAATGCTGATGTCTTCGGGTGAAAAGTTTTGGTTCAGAGGGTGGGGAATGTCTTCGGGTGAAAAGATTTGGTTCAGAGGGTGGGGAATGTCTTCTGGTGAAAAGATTTGGTTCAGAGGGTGGGCAATGTCTTCTGGTGAAAAGATTTGGTTCAGAGGGTGGGGAATGTCTTCGGGTGAAAAGATTTAGTTCAGAGGGTGGGGAATGTCTTCGGGTGAAAAGATTTAGTTCAGAGGGTGGGGAATGTCTTCGGGTGAAAAGATTTGGTTCAGAGGGTGGGCAATGTCTTCGGGTGAAAAGATTTGGTTCAGAGGGTGGGCAATGTCTTCGGGTGAAAAGATTTGGTTCAGAGGGTGGGCAATGTCTTCGGGTGAAAAGAATTGGTGCAGTGCCTGTGTATTGGTTAAATTCCTGATGATTATGATAGTGTGATGAGTGTTGATCTAAGTGGACTAAATCCTTTAGAAATTTCTCCATGATGGAGATGTCGCAAGCGACTGCTGCACTGTAGGGTTTCCTTGTCACTGTATTCTCCATTTCTAGAGTATGCGTAAAAGAAACATTCAAATTAGGGAATCTTTCAGATTTGATAGCTTATTCATGTAATAATGCATGTACTTGCTTAAAACTTAAAGTCAGAAGATGTGTAAGAATCTAAAAATTGAATTTAATTTCATTACAGGTGCTAATTAAAAATAGAGGAAGTAAAAAATCAATTCTAGAAGCATCATGAGTATTACAGTCTCGATTATCTCTATCGTGATATTATTGATTGCTGAAATCGATGTGATGATTTATGATTAATATATAGCTCGCTCAGTGTATGCATTTAGCCTGCCTATATATATATATATGAAACGTATCACTTGGTGTAGTTAAGTAGTTGTAAATGTGTTGCTTAAAGAGAAATATTTAATGTCCTGCAATGAAGGATGATTACAAATGAATGGCTAAATGATAAGGCAACATAAGCAATTTCTTACCTTGCAAAGTGTATATCCAATTGATGATAAAAATGAAGAACTCTTTTCCAAAAATAGTATTGAATCACTTCAAAAGGTTTTTAAACTCTGTGGTTTCTGTCCAGAAACTGTCGCAAGTATAGAGTCCCTTTATGAAAACTGTGAAATGCGGGCAATGTAGAGGGTTTATATAGTGCGTCTTTCAATATTACGCCCCCTCCGCATTGGCTAAGGAAAGAAAAATCATTTTAGTAGCTTCTGGCAGTTCATTGGTGAGAAACAGGGAGGGATGAATGTCACATGCCCTTGACAATCTGGGAATGTATGCAATTATTTTTATTATTATTATTATTATTATTATTATTATTATTATTACCTAGACCGTCTAAATGAGTATGAAACTCTTGCCGCCAGCATAGGGATGAGATCCATATCCCACGTGCATCTGAGAGGGAGGCTTTAAATGAATGATAAATGTCAAAAGTTAACATGTATTATTTTACGGTGTGAGCATGTATACGGGTGGGACTTCTATTTTTCGTGAGAACTGTTAAGATAAATTGCCCTTAGACAGGAAATTGTAAATCTTCATGAACTTAAGTAACTTAAGGGAGGGAATTTATTGATGGTTGCAGCTGCCTTTGGGTGTGCTGTTAATTAAGTAATAAAGACATTGTTCAATTACTGTTTATTGTATGAATCATACACCTCGTGGGAAGAAAGATATAAGCCATCTTTCCCGTTGTTATAACTGAGTATTTTAAATTTCTCTACTATGTAGAGTAAGTAAGGGAAGTATTGTATTCCACGCGAAACGAAACTTCACCGGATATTTATGTTTTGAGGCCCCCCTGTTTTATTGAGAAATATTTTCGAGATATTGCTTGTTATTCCCTTAAATTCCCCAATAATTATATTTTTTCTCGAATTCGTTATTCATTTTTTTATGTCTTAGGCATGTAAAGAGAATGGATTGCATCACTTGGCAACCGCTCTTAAAATATTTGACTATCGCTTAAAGCCTACCGTATTCCTATTGCAGCTAGTAAAATCAAGCAGAATAAGCATTTGTAAGAAAAAGTTTGTACAAGAGTAGAGAAAGTCATGTGAGTGTAACATATGAGAATTTTTTTTAAATGCGATTCGTTTTTATTTCACTGTACATACAGCTTGTAACACTGTAATTAGCTAATGTGTTTGAATCTCATGTAGTTTTAATGAAAAAATCAATAGCAAATCGGATTCTGTCGACCTTTATAGTGCCAGATATGAATTAGAAATGTTAGTTCTGTAACCTTATGGCATCTAGCGTAGATGAAGCGAACTTTTACAATGGTGTGGGAGTCCTTATATGAGAGGGAAAAAATCAATACCGTGAATAGGTGTCCCCTTATGCGAAGGGTGAGTCAATAGCCTTAATTACCCGGCCATTATAGATGACTGTCTGTCTCAAAAATTGCTATACTGTAGCGTGTTAAGCCTGATTATGAGTGGATATGTGTGTGTATGTGTGTGCATGAGAGAGAGAGGTGCGATATATTATCATAACCTCTAAACGCTAACTCATGGGAGGTAGAGGTGCTTGCAACAGATACTCAACACATACATATTTTTGATAACCATGTACTCTTTATCCATAGTAGGGTGAACGTTCTTTCGGGATACACTATACCTCAATAATTGAATCTCCAGACAGAATAGTCAGGCGATCGTCTTTTAAACTGACGTGGAGGGAGACCTCCCTGTATACATACACGGTTTTAAGTAGCATGTTATTCATGTCGTAGAAAGCAACAAGTCTCGGTAGGATGGTGAAAATTAAACCTTTTTGATTTTTAAAAGGTTTTCACTCGTTCGCCACAAAAATTGAAACTTGTATTTTTTTATTTGATGTATATGATTAGAATTAACGCTGTGTACTTTATAGCGGGTGAATCATGTCTCATAGCTGACTGGAAATGCAGACATTATTTTGATTACCTCCTCCCACCCAAAGCCGAGGAGGAGGGGGACCTTTAAATGCTTCAAGTAAATGTCAACACGTGGACATGTAAGCGACCCTCGCAATTACCAACTCCAGCAGTAACCATTAATATATCCAGAAGACTCATGCACTATAGGTCCCCTTTGCCTGAAAGACCAATTGAACCATGCGAACCAATTAAAAAGCCATAAATTGATACAAAAACCCCATGTGCTTTAGGTCGGGCTTACATGAAAGACCAAGTGAACCAAGTGAACCAATTAAAAAGCCATAAATTGATACAGAAACCCCATGTGCTTTAGGTCGGGCTTACATGAAAGGCCAATTGAATCAAGCGAACCAATTAAAAAGCCATAAATTGATACAGAAACCCCATGTGCTTTAGGTCGGGCTTACATGAAAGACCAATTACAGCCAATTTAAATCAATTAAGCCAATTAAAAAGCCATAAATTGATATAGAAGCCCCAATATACAACTACTCCCCTCTATAGGAAAATTAGAATCAGACAACAGAAAAATCCAGAGTCACAGCCGGGATTTGAACCATGTATCTTCCGGCTTCCGTCCGGTTGCTCTAACCAACAGACTCGAATCCTATGGCAATTAATTTTTCAGTAGTTTGATTCTACCCCTCCTACTTCGTCTTACACACGGATTGTGTGGATGAACAATTAGTTCCAACTCATGTATACATTACGAGCTGCATTTAATCGGAGAATATGACGTGAATGTGACTTTGTAGCCACAAATAGCCTGAAGAAAAAAACAAGTGTTTCAGAGCGGGAAGTGTTTTCGCACCTCGAATTGTTCGTTCTTGCTAGATTCGATTAATTTTATTCATGGACTAAGTAAATGTAAAGGCCGAGAATCACCAAGATAGGCCAATGGAGAAACAATGCGATGTGATGCGTCAGCTAAATCAGCTTAATGCACATCACTTTACACGAGCGTTTCTCCCTCGCCACCATGTATTTAAGTATTTATTTATATAAAATAGTAGTTGGAATATAGCATAACAGTAAGTAGATTCACCTGCAAGAATATAAACAGTCATACCAAGAATATTAAATTCAACAGTGCTTAGTATTCGCTTTCACTGCTCCTTGTCTAGCGTAGGCTGAAACGCAACTGTCACAATGGTTTCTGAAATAGAAGTATAAACATGTAAAATGTAGAAGTATCAAAGATTATACTAGTCTCCATTTTCAAACGCTTTGTCAGATGTTTTCTTAAAGGTAGGTGTTCTTGAATCATGTGTTTATACTGATTCCAGAAATAACTTCCGTTGTTTTCTATCACGTCAGGTTTTTACACAAAATAAGAAGTAATGTTTTGACAATTTTACTAATGAGCGTAGTAAAGTATTCAAATACCATTTCACACAAGGTAAGCTTTTATTCAACAAACATTTTTAGAATACTTTCAACAACTCCACTAATTTATTTCATCACTACATTTTAACAAAATAAGAAGCCAAAGTGTTTCATTTAACTTTTTTCAACTTTCTCTTCTTAGACTTCCTTGCAGATCCTTGAAGATGACTGTCCCTCCTCAACATCCAACAGTAGTCGGCCATCATAGTTTCATTCCATCTCCCCTGAACCTCCTCTCCATTTCATTAATATCTTGGTGAAAACGTTCACCCTGCTCTACACCATAATGTCCCAGATAATCTGGAAAGTAGTGATATGTGAATGCAAAAAATGCACCTTTACACTCATGTTACAACCCATCTTCTTGAAATTTTCCAACATTATTTCGACAATGGGCTTGTAATTAGGATCTTTTTTATTGCTTAAGAAGTTTTCAGTAACTCATCAGAAGGCGGTCCATGCTTCTATTTCTCTCTCATTCATTGTCTTCTCAAAATCTTAATCCTTCATCACTTTCTTTATTTGAGGACCAACAAAAATTCCAGCCTTTAATTTTTCTTGTGTAATGAAGGGAAATTTCTTGGAAAGGTACTTGAAGCAGGGTCCATCCTGTGGTAGAGCCCTTACAAATTGCTTCATCAGGCCCAGTTTTGTGTGTAGTGGCGGAAGCAATATCTATATATCTCTATATCTCTATATTTTTGGAGTGAAATTGTGAAAAAGCTGTACGTCATAAAAAAAACTAAAAGCAGTTCTGAAATCAGCATAAGAAAGTGGGTCAGAATCACTTATTAGTTTTCAGTCATCCGATATCATGCAGACTAGTGTTATCGAAGTATCATGTTCTTATCACTAGTTCAAAACTAGCCTTTCTCAACATAAAACTCAGTTGTCATGCAACACTGTAAACAGTCTGATGATTGATATGACCGGGGAACGGAGGGGATACCTCGCACCTCAACCCAATGCGGATCTTTTGTATTTAGCACCCCCAAGAGGAACGGGTATTGTGTCGGAACCGTAAGAGGCTATAGGTCGCAAGCAGGCCGGCCTACAGCTATGCGCCGAGTTCACTAATGATTCCAAGCTTGAAGACTCGGTCACACAAGCGGGCTGCTTAGAGAAGGCTTCCCTCTGGCGGAATGCGGTAGAACACGACCCACTTAAGAGGTCGCGTCATCTGTCCGATACTGAATGGTCGGTCCCAGAAATCGAATTCAGGACCTTCCGAATGCAAGTGCTCGCACGATCCCGTGTAGCTATTTCGCTCAGTTTGTAAACAGGATACTATTACTTTACCTCAGTGTACGAGATAGCATCACGGAAGAACCTTTCATTAAAAAGCGCAATCGAGTCTGTCACAACAGCTTACATGCGCTACACTTAATGTAAGTACTATAATTTAAACTACAGGGTGCGCGGCCTATACGTTTAGCATTACAAACTTTTATAGCTTTACTTGTATCAGATCCAGATAAAAAGTAAACATTTGACATATGATTAGTACGACTCTTGCCATTTATTATTGCAACAATGACAATGACAACCATCACATTAATAGGTTAACTAGATGGTGACGTGGACAACACAACAGAAGGTTTTCTGTGCTCTTGGACTTGCTGAAACGAAATCTATGAAGCGTGTACAACGAAATGGTTGCCGCGAATTTAAACTTGGCCGTCACGACGATGTCCCCTCCTATGTAAGCATTTAGAAATGCTACGAAAATGGGGCAGACAGCTACGTGAAATCTTATGTCTATGTGGAAAGCATAGAAAACGGAATGTGTCTTCGGAAAATGTGGAAAGGATTCGTTGAAGTGAATTCAACGCACCATTCCTCGGTCTACAGTTCATTATGTAGTCTACAAAAGTTTACGTCTACAGGCTACAAGATTCAGTTACGCCAGTGGTTCTATCCCCAGGACAAAAACAAACAGAAGACGTTCGCCGCAGGGATTTTGACTAAAATTGAATATGACGGTGCCATGTGAACGGAAAAGTTAATAGACATAATTTGGGGTAGTGAAAGTCCTGGTGAGTTTCACGAGGTCGAAAGATACTCGCTAATATTAAATTGTGGTGTCACTAAGAAGTAAGACGATGGTCGGTAATTTTAAATCCGAATAACTTTATCTGCTTCGTGGTTGATTCTGCTGCCGTGATCTCGTAGTAAGTTCTGTGGTCATGTGCGCCAGTTGCTTCAGTGGTAGTGCTACGAGTTATTGCCTCTCAGGGTATGCGCAGGTATAACGTGAAGGACAACACCAGATTAAATTGACTGAGAAATTAATGACATCTAATACTTGAGCTATTGAAGCAGATTGCTGGCCATTTGAAAATAAAGAATGAAACCGATTATGAATCGTAGCGCTCGAAACTATAACAACTGAGTTATTATACCTGATAACTTCTGCAGTACCAATTTTACTGTTTAAAATAACTGTTTCGTCAATAGAAGAAAATAGAAGCGTAACTTGCCGTAGGTTACTAAAATGCTTCTCGGAAACATCCCTCGCAATAGCAGCTAAATCTAACTCACAGAGCGCATCATTATGCGCTTAAAATACACATAATAGTTACAACTATTCAAAGTGAGGAATATATGCACTATTGACTACAGGAAGGTGTTCAAACGAATGCGTCTCTGATTAAAAATTACAGGCCTATTTCTTAACTCAAGCTCCATTTACGTTTTACTCTCCGCCAATATTATTTCATGCCTGGTTCAATATTAAACTCTCTTCATGCGAGTCTCTTACCCTGTTACTAGGGGTTTACTTCCCCTAGCTCTGAGAATTTCTTTCACCTTTCTCTTTTGCAGAATTGGCTTACGTGACTGAGCAGACGTACTGAACTTATAACTTAATTGCGTTTCAGGAACTTTCAACGCCAATGCGTTCTATCCTCGGCGGATACAAACGACTTTCGTTAACATGGCTTCCTAATTACCTTCTTTTTTAAAGGACAAATCTTTAACTCAAGCTTTTAACATTATACATTGATTTAATATACATAAATTATTCATTGCAATTGTTTCTCTATCTTACTATTGCTTCTTTATTTAATTATTTATACGCCCTCATCAATAGTTACGGTATCAACTAATGAAAATCGTGTCGCATTTCATAATGCTTACATAGGAGGGCACATCGTCGCGATGGCCAAGATTAAATTTACGGCGAAAATTTCGATGTACACGCCTCACAGATTTTGTTTTTCAGAGAGTCCAGGAACACAGAAAACCCGTTGTGGTGTTCACCTCACCATCTTTGCACATTATAATCGAACCTAATAATGTGATCATCGTTTTCATTGTCATTGTTGCAATCATATATAAAAAGTTACTACTGTTCATATGTCAACATTTTTACTTTCTCTACTACGTATAGTAAGTAGGAGAAGTATTGTATTCCACCCAAAAATTCGATACCGAGATTTCACAGGAAATACATGTTTTGAGACCCCCTGAGTCCAATAAAAGCATTTTTGGAAACATGTCCTGTGTGTGTCTGAACAGTATAACTCAGAAACGAACAGTCGGATAAACACCAAACTTGGTATTAAGGTTCAGTATCTTCCAGAGATGCGACACAAAGGTTTTCAAGAAAATCCCCCCACCCCAGATTACCCTTTACATGGAACATTTTTCTAAAATTTTAATTTTCTCAAACATGACTAACGATTTTGATTAAAATATCATATGTTTAAGATACTTTCATGAAAAATAAAATGTATACCTTGAATTTTCTGGGAATGTCTCCAAAAGTATTCTTCATTGTGAACGAGTTTTGCACAACTGGTAAACCATAAGAGATAGACACAATTTTACTACACAATAAATGTAGATCGCGTTAAAATACACAATTTATGTCATATACTTTTTTTGGAGTGTACCATTTTCGAGATATTGCTTGTTATTCCCTTCAATTTTCCAAAACTTTTTCTCAAATCGGAATTCGTTATTCATTTTTTCTATGTCCTGGACATACAAAGTGAATGAAATGCGCCACATAGCAACCAGCTCTTAAAACATTTGACTATCGCTTAAAACCTACCATATTCCCCTTGCACCTACAAGAAAATTAGCAATAAGATTAACATCTCGATTAACATGAAGCATATTATGGAGAATAAGCGTTTGTAAAAATAGTTTGTACACGAGTAGAGAAAGTCATGTGAGTGTAACATATCACATTTGTTTTATCTGGATCTGATACAACTAAAATTATAAAAGTTTGTAATGTTAAACATACGGGCCGGATACTCTGTATTTAAATAAGCAATGGAGAAATGATTGTATGGTGGATCATCCATCATGAGGATTACAAAATATTTAGAAATATCTTCAATGCTGAGCTTTGAATATCAGCAAAGTTGTTTGAAAAGAAATCTTAGTATAAGAAGAAAAATATGTAGCCGATTAGTTGGTCAATAAATATACAGGGCAATTAAAAAGATGGGCACACTTTCAGTTCAGTCACCCTGTGTGTTGTATTTTAATTCTGTAAATTACATTTGATTATACATCCATGGATCGCTCTACACGCTTCACAGATTTTGTTTCAGAGAGTCCAAGTTCACAGAAAACCTGTGTGTCCACGTCCCTATCTTTGCACATTCTAATCTAACCTAATAATGTGATCATCGTTTTGATTGTCATTGTTGCAATCATACAAACAAGCAACTACTAATCATGCGTTAAAATTTCTTTATCTGGATCTGATTCAACTAAAGATATAAACGTTTGTAATATTAAGCTATAGGCCGGAAAATCTGTATTTAAATAAGTATAAATGGAGAAATGGCTATGGGGGATTATCCATTCTGGGGATCACATAAAATATTTAGAAATATCTTCAATACTGAGCTTTGAATATCAGCAACATTATTGTTTAAAAAGAAGTCTTGGTATAAGAACAACATTATGTAGCCCATTAGTTGATCAATAAATATACAGGGGGATTAAAAAAGATGGACACACTTTCAATTCGGTCACACTACATGTTGTTTTTAATTCTGTAAATTGCATTTGATTATACATACATGGAGGTTTGCAGATGTTCAATATGCCCCCCTCCGACTGCATAGGAAATAGCTAGACGGTAACTGAATTCACTCCACACACGATGAAGAATATCTTGCGTTGAGTTCACCGCAGCTGTGATGCGGTTTCTTAGGTCATTCAAATACGTGGAAAGAAGTGGTACGTAAACTGCATCTTTCAGGAACCCCCACAAGAAGAAATCACAGGATGCGAGATCAGGAGACCTCGCTGGCCAGAACTGAATTGTCAAATCCTCCTTCCGCAGGCGGCCTATTCATCGTTGAGGTAGACTGATGCTAGAGTGCGGTGTTGGAGCGCTCTAGTTGTAGTATTCGCAACATTACATTCCCCTTCAAATATACTTGGCAGCATTCAAGTACAATGTATAGTGCAGGAAATATAGTAGATTGAGGGTGTGTCCATCTTTTTTTAATCATCCTGTATATTAGTGCTTTACATTGCATTATTTGTAATTATTATACAACTAGTACTTGCCCATTTTACTTCACTTTACTTATTACTGCTAAGTCCTGAAATACTTATTCTTCCTCAAGCCATATCTTAAAAAATTACACTACAGGTATCCTGCTGATATCCGCTTTTTAATTCGATTTGTTTTCCCTCATTCCAATTTCTTATATTCTAACAATTTTTATGTTTTAACCGATATTCTTATATCACATATACATAAAAATTTCATAACTAAAGTTAATGTCCTTTCAAACTCCCTTTTAGATAATATTTTCAGTTAAACCCTATTACTGCCTCTGTTCTCGTCACTAATTCCTTCATTACACAATTTATTACTCAATAACTTCAACTATAAAATCAAAGTCTTGAATAAATTGTCTAATTCAATGCTTCTATCACCGCGAGGTTTTCCTCAACAGCTTTTTACAAATGGATACCACCAAAACGGCTACTCAGACCACATGTCACGGTAGGATTTGGTAGGATTCTGAGAGAGGGTTTTACTTTTTAGTGGTGGCGATCAACACACGGGCGTCACTGCAGCCAGTCGCGAGGGAATTTGCTGGACGATGAATGGGATAGTTAGTTCTTATGGTGACTGGACATCCATGCGTCTACAGCCACTGGGTAGAGCACTCAACACTTGGCACTTAATTACAGGCTAGGGCTGGGGGCCGGACCTGGAACTCAGGATGTCATTGGGCTTATGGGATTGTACTTGCCTAGACAGGTGTGGTTATGGCGAAGGCAGAGTCCAAAGGTTTTACATATTAATACACTGACAAGAAACTAATTCACACTATTAACCTAATACTCTACTTTTTGGCTCATGGCCGCCTACGGAGGTACAAAGAGGTTAGCCATATGATAGCATGCTTACCTGAACTGCTGGTGCGGCCCGATGAATGGTGGCGATCTCGTCGTTAAGTGCTTAAGCTTAATAATAATAATAATAATAATAATAATAATAATAATAATCTTTCAGAGTCAGACTGACGCAGATTCGTGTAGCAGTACCTCTGGAGTCTCTTCCCTGTCCCAAAACCATGGATTTTTAAAGGCAGTAGCAGCAGTGCACCGTCAACTCTTGGGCGAATGTCCTAATCCGAATCAGCAAGAATAATGTAACGTATGTGAGCTGATTCGGCGCCTAGCAAAGAACGAATGCTGGACATACATTCCGCGTGTCAGCCTTTTTAATTTGTATGGTGCAATATTTTTCAACGCTACTGAGCGTAAGAACAATGCTACAAAATTAATAAGTCTAATTCACACATCGTGACAACATAGTGTCCTTTGTTTCAGCTCTTCAGCTACACAAAGACCACTTGAAGTTGGTAAAAGGTATAGTAATTACTTTATGTAACTAGTTAAACGTTTTAAAACAAAATTCAACTTTGGCCCAAATAAAACTTGAGTTTTATATTGGGATAATATTCTCTCATAGTTTTTAGCAACATAAACCCAAAATGTTTCCAGCCAAGTATTTAGAAGCTTGAAGTTCTTTGCTTGTTTTAACAGTTGTTTAACGTATATGCAAGTAAAAATTTATTGAAATTACACTTCTAAGAATTTGGAAAACCTTTGGAAACTGATCCAGAAGTTTGGTAGTATTTGGTTCACACACATGGAAAATAAACCATAGAAACTCGACGTATCAGAATCAGAAGAACTGCTTTTAGGAAGCGACATTTACAGACTTCAGTGTGGTGTACACCCAGCATATAATCCAGTTGAAATCAGTTTTGTCTCGGAACTTTTCAATTTTGTGTAGCTAATTACAACCAAACTTTTTTGTATTTATAGAAATAGTTAATATTAATTTTCATTTCTATTATTTTAATATGATTCTGCAAATAAATACTTTGTTTCTGTTTAACAACGTAATAGTGAACCAATTCATTTTATTGCTGGCTTACATATTTGAATTCATAGAATAAGGTTAACCTGAGTAAGGGAAGACTGTTTCCAAAAATACTTTGAGTTCAAAAAGCCTTAAGCTACACGATCAAATGTTTATGAAATTCAATACCTTACAAGACTTTCCAAGAGTTGTCACGACTTCACAGCTTTTCTTGTCAAATTGCTTCCAATACATTTAAAGTCTTGAAAGCAAATAAGTGCATGCTCTAAGCGATCAAAGATTTAACAATGCTTTGATGGCTTTGGCCATTGAAATCCAACTACTTACAGTGCGTCACGAAATCTGTAACATGACTGAATGCGAAAAGTAAACAAAAATGGCTACTTGGGCAAGGAATGTCATACGAAATCTGATTAACATGTTATGTCTGTAGGTCATAGACTTTTCGAGAATTACCACAAGATGAAAGCGAGAGCATATGAAGAAATTACCGGGCAGATTTCCGAAGTGTCCAACAATGCGATATTATGTAGCGTAGTTAATCTATTAAGGCGTATTATTTCCATTGTATTCCTTAATCGTAATCTGATTTTATGGACTATAGTGCGTGAAATTTATATGTGATATTATGTATGGAAGAATATATTATTGCAAATTGTTATACAATGACCCTAATAGTAATTTACTTTGCACGTGATAAATTATCAATATGTTCTGAAGAGATTAAGTTAGATAAAGAGACGACGTGTAAATACTCATTGTGACATTGTCAAGTCCTGCCAGTTCTTGTCAAGTCTTGTCCAATCTTGTCAGATACTCAAAAACATTTGAAAAATTTTATTGTGAACCTTTGAATTGAAAAAAAAGCTTTGATTGTGTACAAGAGGGTTTAAAATATGAAAAACTACACAGATTTGATAAATTACTCAATTCTGATATAAACTAAAACACCTACAGTGACATTAATCATAGCTAAAGTGCCCAAAACTTAAACAAGGGACTAATGTCAGCCCCTAGTACCGAGTCTTTGGTATAAAACCTGACCGCTTGCACGGTGTTGCATGGCAAAGCCAACGCAGGATGGCTTCCCCTACTCCCCGCACCCCGCACTCACGACAGGCTTTCTGTCCTTCATCTACCACGTAGTCATTAGCGTCAGTAGTCTACTTTCATTTGCGAAGATGGAAGGCAGTTATCCTTAGAACAATATATACTTGTATGTTGATGTTACTCACGTAACATTACAGTGGCTAAGCTACACTGTGTAAATATAAATGTATAGTGCTTGTTTAGGTGGGAAGGACGACATTTCCAGCATTTGCTATGAGATTAGAGTTAATTTTGTTATACCTTTATGTACAGGCTTACAGGAATACAGATTTAAGGAACAAAGACCGAGTACTGGCAAGATTGGCTGTGGCACGTCGTGCTACACGACGCAAAACTCCGTGCGAGCGGCCAGGTTTTATACCAAAAACCCTGTATAACTTCATCCACGATCCAGTAACTGTATCTTGTATTGTTTCAGGACTAACTTGACTTTAGAACACGGGCAACTAGCCAGTGTTAAGTTCATAAGCAACGGATGTCTGGGTACTCCACAAGAAATCCACTACCTGGAACACGTGCAAGTCGAGGCCAATATTGCCTACCCGGTGCGAGGTGTTTTGGAGATATACCTCACTTCCGCAGCCGGTAAGCCTCAGTACATGTGCTCGTACTCTAGTTAACTGACAAGGGAGAACAGAAGGCAAGATAAAAAAATATGTTACGTTGCATTCACATGACTTTCTCTACTCACTCGTCTACTAACTATTCTTACAAAGGCTTAAGCTTCCTCTCAATCGAGATAAACTTTTCTTATATATTTATACATTTGATTACGAATAAAAGAAGGATGCAGTAGACTGAAATGATATTCAATATATTTAAAAAAACGGATCGCTATGTGATGGCTTTGAAATGCGATGCTCCTTGCACGACCGCAAAAGAATATGCGTAACATTCACATCCTTCTCTCCCGTCTATCGCTTATTACCGAGTATACAAATTATTCTTACGAAAGCTTGTTTTCCTATCTACTTCACTCTAATCGAGATAAACGTATCCAAAGATAGCTTCCGTTTACATACAAAGGAAATACCTTTAGAACTGGACGCTATTTGCTGATTTAAAGTTCCACTCTCTTTTCATGGCATCGCGAGAAACAACTTTAAATTGACAGGATCTGAAAAGAATGGCCAAGTATTGAACAACTCCAACCATAATAACGGATATCTCTGGTTTTAAAAGATCTACATTTCTTATGTAGTACGCTTTCCTCATTGCTTAACATTTTCCAGTTATACAAGATTATACAGAATTTCTTTCAAATGAAGAGGTATTTCTAGAAATTCAAGATGTGTGTTTTATTTTTCACAAACATGCTTTTAACCTAAGGTATATTAATTAAAATCGTGTGAGCCAACCTTTAGAAAATAAAAGATTTCGAAAAGATTTCCATGTAAAGGGTAGTTTAAGGTAGGGGATTTGATTGAAAACCTTTGTATCGTATTTTTGGAAGGTACTGAACATAAACACCAAATTTGGTGTTTATCGGACTCTTCGTTTTTCAGTTATGCTTTTCACAGACACTTATTTTGGGTTCAAGGTGCCTCAAAACATGTATTTTCGGTGAAACCTCGGTATTGAGTTTTTGGGTGGAAATGGTAGAGAAATTAAAAAACGAATGCGTGACTTGCCACATGAAAACAATTTAAACTGCTAACAAAGAATATCTCGGAAATGCTTAACACCACAAAAAATATGTTGATATAAATTGATGCTTTAAGGAGATCTGCATTTTTGTGTAGTAAGCTTTTCCTCTATCTCTTACGGTTTACCAGCTATACAATACTCGTTTAGAATGAAGAGGACTTCACGGACTACTACCAGAAAATCTAAGATATACGTTTTATTTGCCATGTAAATATCTTAAACACATGGTGCTTTAAACAAGCTTGTTAGAGCCATTTTTGAGAAAATTAAAACTAAACTTCGTGTCGCATCCTTGGAGGGCACTGAAGTTGCGCGCGCATGCACACGTTTGCGCATATACACGCACTTGTTCTAAATAATATGCTTCCTTTTTTGGCTTCAGGAAACCCAAAACGCATCCTTAGAAATCATTGCATCAAATTTTTGGTGGAGTGCAATATTTTCCCGTATTTACCTTAGGCAAGTAGTACGTAAAGTAGAAATGTTGATATTGTGGTTCAGAGTAACCAAGATATAGTATTTATATCTTGGTTCCCCAGCTACAGAACAGAGAATGTTATGTAAAGGTATACTACAACAAAAGCATATAATTAAAAGTCGCCTTCAGTTAGTTAACCACTACTATTGAAAAGTTGTGGTTGATCCTGTCATGGCTCAAGTTTTATCCTTTTAGCGCCTTCCGTCGAAGTTATAAGTGGACATTTGTACCCCTTCTACTCTATATATCATCATTATTATTATCATACATCCAATCACTGGATATCACCTACTTTGTTGTTACTAGACTATAAATCAAGCTATCGAGCGACTGTATAATACACAGGTGGGCAGAAGACAGTTTTGCGTCCACAACACAACGCAACGCAACCCTCACAAGAAACAGAAGTAAGACATTGCTGCGAGGGTAGGAGGGAGTTACAGATGTAGAGCTCCTGCAGTTGATAGTAGTTTAGTTCATTATTATATTGCGTTTAAACGACTTATATAAATCTTTGAAAGGTTGTTTACTCACCCTGTAATAGTTTTTCGGGATAAATTAATATTATCAAAATTGGAAAGTTCTTGAGGTCACATAATTTCCACAGCTTTTGGCGGACATAGTTTCAGAAATTCATCCGCTTATAAAGGTTTTAGGGACCAAGCGATCTCCCAGGTATGTAACTAGCATATTTAGATTTGCATTTACATCTATCAATTTTCGGGACTTTCTGTACAATGTTCTTTGCAATTAACTTTTGCAGTACTTTCGCACATTTAATTCCTAAACAAAGTAAATAATAATAATAATTATAAACCACAATAACTTCCCTGTGAAACACACCTTTAATTTCACCATATGATGCATAACATCTAACGTACTGGCTTTGGATGTTGCCTCTAAATACACCATATAAAGTATTTGAGCAAGTTAAATTCTCTCCTCCTCACAGCGAAAAATACTCATCCTCCCATTCTGCACGATATTTCCGCGTCCCGGAAAACAATGGCTTAGTAAACAATGCCATCACGAAATCCACCACTGAACTGTTTACTTCCAAGCATTCTCTCGCCTCTAGCTAGCAACACTGACCCAGGCTGTGTGCGTTTTCAGTCGCGTTATGCTGACTACACTTCAAGTGCGACACAAGCTTTGCCTACCTCTCGTGTAGTGGTTAGGTACCATTTATTGAAAAACTAAGGGTAAAAGGTTTTTGTTCGTAATGAAGGAGGTTTGTAAAACCATCCTTTTTATTACAAAAACAAGCTATCCTCGGCAGTTGAACACAATAAGGTTGCGGAAATAGTTATTATAATACTTCAAGTTTTTCTCTTCAGACCAGAACTGAACAGTTCTGTATTCCGCCACAAATCTTTCAACTGAATGTTACACACGTGCTGATAAGCATGACCCTCTGTGTTTTTACTATGTGAACTTTATGACTTGGGTTTAAGTATTTTAATTGTTCGCGAAATGAGCCCATTGTGAGGAAACAGCTTAAGAAGATATGCTGCCATAAATCTGTAAGAAAGGTACACCGCCTGTCGCCCACAATACCGTTGGATACATTATACCGTTCATATAACATTCAGAAAAGGTACACAGAGCGTCAAAGAAAATCTTCGGCGGATTTTGTGTCCTTTCTGGGGTCTTTTGAGGCGTGTCCTTCACCTTACCTGTCGCAAAGCAAGGTACTTGATAATACAGCAATAAGGGGGGGAAAGAGGGGAGGCTTTTGCCTTTGCTTTTTCTGGTGTTATTGAAACGAAAACATGTTTATCGTCTCAGAACCAGTCATACCGGATACTAGCAAAATTACTCGTGGACGTATCGTAGGTATGTGGGAGGCTAGTCGCACCGTTACAGCAATTGCAACGGTAGTACATAAAAGTGTTTTATAGTTAATTGCTGGATAAAAATATTCCAAGAATGTGGGGAAGACGGTCTACATACTCGTCAAAAAGTCGGCACTCCCCGTAAAACATCCCAGATGATGATATGTGTTTACTATATGCAAATTACTCTTTTGTTATAATTGACTGACCATGTTTAAAAACTAGAGATAAATGTGTATATGTATATGGTTTACCGAATGTGACATACATATTATAGCAATAAAATTGGGTTTCTTTTGTCTATAATCAATATGTTAGTAATGGTATATTAACCAGCCATACTTTGAATTAGAGGGATAACATGCTGCTTTATCTATTTATCATTTAATAATATTAGCTTCTATGCAGCAACAAGCATTGATATCACTGTGAGAATACAGTTCTGTTTAATTTTTGTTATAAAGTGCTGCTTTGCTATGTATTTAATTAATACCATTCAAACTTTAATTTACACGCCCTGAAAATCTTCTCACACTACACAATCTACATTTCGATAACCTGGGTGCTCATCAAGTTTTCCTCTTAGCTTTTAACCCTTCCAAAGGCGTGCACTAGACGATAAGGTATGCGCCACCAATCAGATAAGAGGTCTGAATGCACTCACTCTACTGTTTTCTCTATTGGATAATACTATCGTTTCTACACCATTTTGAAACCTTTGTTGTGGTTATTGGTGTAACTATTTAGCAGATGGACTGGCGCACCCTTGCATCGTGGCCTAAAGCAACCATTGAAATGGCCATGGCTTCGCAAGGCCACGCACAACGATAAATAATGCGACATAGACGCGAGGTGCAGTGAGATTTTCTTTGGCGCTCTTTGTACAAGGGATATGTCGCTTCTTTGTAAAGGGATTATAAATGCAAATTTTGTTGATTGGGGTGTATCCTGTAGTCAAAAAAACGGTACACATTGCGGCCATATATTTCCAAAAAATCTTTCTCTGTCTCTTACCTTCCCTGCCTTGCTTTCTCTATAATCATTGCTGTGTTGTCAGTTTATTCGGTTTAGAATAGTAGAAGAGAAGAAAGAAACGATGGCGAGGGGCGACATGAAATGAAATGAAATGCACAAAACGCACGAGAGCCTACCTTGAGTCCCCCGGTCACGAGAATGAACCCACCTCGACCGGATGAAGGTGGAAGGATGATGATGGCGATGATTGGCTCGGGAACCCCCGGGTACGCCAACACCCGTACTCACATAAGGTGAGCCCCTGGGGGGACCGGCCTCAATTACTGCTATTGTGTAGTAGGTACGGTTCAATCCCGCACCTTATTATTTTTGTTTATATATATATATATATATATATATATATATATATTAAACGTTTCTTGTTTCTTCTATCACTTTTGGTAAGCTATGAGATGGGATGCAGTCACCACTGGTCTCATCCTCTTAGGCTGCATGACACTTTGTCTTTGTTATTTAATTTTACGTGTAACAGGGGTTATCTGGTTTCCTATTTTGGTGCATTTATTGCGGTCCTCGTCCTTCTTAAGTATATGGATTTGTTCGCACAACATCAAAGTGATAGACTCGCCAGTTCTGAAGTTCGCGAACTCACTAGAGAATATCAACAAACCCTAGATGGTAATGTGCAAACTTACAATATTGCTGTTAATAGTATCGAGGTAATTTCTTCTGACCTAGCTGATTTGTACAAGTCCATGTGCAAAATTCGTACAAGAATAAGTCGTAGGCTTCGCAAACACAAGGCAGTGTGTTACCTTTCCCCTTAGCGCAGGGGATTTAGCTAAAGTTGACGTTTTGCAATCTCCCACGCCTCTATTGAGATGGAGTTCTAGTTCGTCCTAGAAAATAGCACTATGCCCACTGCTAATACTCAGGTTGAGTTTGCGACCCTTGGCCGATTAGGAAACCAACTCTCACTTACCCCGTGGCATTTGCTCGTCCTTTTATATGCCCAGGATTTTTTTAAGGTAAACCGGGTAAGTTATATCCACTTAACTTTATAATTTTGAAACGATTGCAGCAGCAAATGGTTATGACGAAACTAAAAACACAGTACGCCCTGCTATCTCAGAGAAGCAGCTGCGAATTGGCTTAAAAATTCCCTCTCAGACATATTCACCATGGATGGGCCGAACTGAACACCTCCCTATGGGCTGCGTTCGTGCCTGCTGCTCATGTAGATGTGTTGGAACGTTGACTTCGTCAACGGGTTCAGAATTTGGCTGAACCCAAGGAGCGCTACTTTTATGACACATTAGTATTATGTGATTAAGTCAATCCGGTAATGTCAGAGGGCGAAAGCATACTCCATATTATGCCAGGATTGAAATCATCTTTACTAGAAGTTCTCCCAGCGGACCCTCAAACAGTGAATGACCTGAGAATTTTGTACGCCGCATAGAAGCAGCTAGGTACCTCACTGGTCAGTGGGTTCACCTCGCCAGGCACCCACCCAAACCTGATATCCATAGTGAGTAATACGAGATCGGTGGACCCCTTAGCGAACTTAATCAAGGAAGTTAGAGGCCTTAAAAGGCAGTTACAGCAAATGCAGTTAGGCCGCAACCAAACCACTAGCATGCTTTGCAACCACGGATAGAGAAGTTTCCCGAGAGGGTTTAGATATTTTCATCACCCACAGTAATTTTAATCTACAGGGCAATTTTAACTCACGAGGCGGTAACAGTGATCAAACCCGTGGAGCATGGCGGGGACCCAATGCTGATGGCGTACACGGGACAGTCATCCCACTTGCTTCATCTGCCGTAGACAGTAGCATTAAATTGCAGACACAGGCAGACTCGGCCAAACAGGCCAGGAATGCCACTGAATTAAATCCCGAGACGCACATTACTAGTAATACACAGGAATATACATAACTTATCCACCCGGTAAATGCACTCATAATAAGGGGTACCTTATTTAACAGCGTGCCCTTTAATGTTCTGTTTGACACTAAAACTGCTGTTAGTATTGTGCACGAAATATAGTGACCACTTCTGCTTACCCGGTACCAAAAAGTTTAATATTGCGTACAGCAAACACTGGACGCTACAACGCTTGGTTTTTCAAATTGTGGGTGTTCATTTTTCTGAAGACGTCCTCTAGTAAAGAAATTTGGACATTACCTCCCATTCGAGATGGATTTCCTGAACCGGTGTATGACACTTATTGACTTAGCATCATTTACGTTCACACTCCACCTCCTCGACAACCGCAAACTCATTTTGGAGTGTAATAAAAAAGTAGACTTCCCATTGTCACAGATCGCTATAGAACCAGATGAGGAACCGTTAAACAGTACAAAGTTTCTTGTGCCCAAGATGCCAACATTCCTCCATTTACATACCTACGTGTTAATATTTATCTAACACCTAGCAGTATAGATAGAATCCTTTATATTCGACTAATGCAATAGAAACAAAATCGAGATCACACCGATATTTTGTGTAGCTCAAAAAGGAATGTGTAATTCCTGTACATAATAATACGGCTGAACCAAACACAGGACTGGAAATAAATGGAAAGTTGTCTCTACCTCCTCTTCATTCTCCATATCAGCTGCGTTCCTTTGTCACATTTATGACAATATAAGCACCGTCTAAAGAAGAAAATGTATTCATTTAGTTTCATTATTTAATTAATAAAGCTTAATTATGTAAACAAATGAAAGTGAAAATGATATAAGCCTAGTAAAACTACCGCTGCAAAATCGCCGCATGTACCACACGGAATTTTGACTCGCTTTACTTTAATCTCTTTGTTAAGATTTGATGCAGTAATTTGTATCACAAATTATGTAAATGTCAAGAGTGATTGTAGTGTGAATATGCATTATTGTGTGACATTGATTTGAGATGTTTGTTGATTGTAAGCACTGTCGAGAAGTGGGTTTATACGGCCTTACTGAAACTGGCAATAATAGCGTGCAATAATGTAGCGAGGGGGTGAGCTGTTTATCATTATTAGAGACGAGCAAATGACGTAATATTGGCGTGTTTTTCTTAGAATTTGCTGGAACATTTTTCCCTAGAGCATATGTTTTTGTAATTTTCATTGGATATAAAAATAGACGCTAATGTTGGCGCGTTTTATTAACCAATAGCAGCTCGGTTATAATCTTTAGGCATATCGGGGTATGGGAGTATAAAAAGGGCTAGGTCAGAGTCAAATTCGTCCAGTCCATCGGAAACATTTGTGCATTATACGTCGCTGAGTTCAACAGAAACAGTCATGGTGAATACATTCGCAGGTTACGCGTAGCAAAGTTATAAAAAATCTGAAGTGTCGTAAAGTTAATTAAACAATAAGTTGAAGTACGCGAATTAAGAATTAGCGGTAAATAAGTTATTATAACAGTTTCAGTTTGGCGAGTGTCAAGATTAATATGTGAAAGTGCATAATATGTTACGACAATAAAAGTGTAAAACAAATTCTTCATCAGTGTTATCTCTGGATAAAATACTCCTTTCCGTTTACACACCTGTATAAGATAAGTGCTCGACCCTAAAGATCATAGCTAGCCGGAGGACAGTGAACCCAAAATTAAACACAATAACAGGCGCTCAGTAAAAGATAACATGAAGTGACCGCGACAAATTGTCTTTTATACGTGCGCCAAATAAACAGTAGCATTCTTTCAAACTTAACAAAGAATACCGTCGCATATTTGGCTACCACAACGTGGGGCTCAATAAAGAAATAAACATAAAACCGTCGCAGATTGGAGAAGTATTTAATATCCAACGTTCATATATTGTTGTAGCTCCTACATCTTAATTTATGTTGCTATATAAAACCCAATAATATATTTAACCGCCCATGATTTGTTACCGATATATTTCTCTCCCAGCACATTTACGCTGACTTCAGTATGTTTAAGTTTCTGTTTGGAAGTAAGCAAGCTTCATTACATTCGAGCACTTAACGTGTGTACTAAATTAAAATAATTATTCTTCTGCCTCAGCACCAGGCATTTGTTCAAAGAAGTTGAGAAAATTAGAATAAAACTCTCTTTAACACCTTGCAAATTTTAATTATGAAAGTTAAACAGTTACTTCTATCTGCCTATTCCAATGGGGCTCCACAGTGAAACAACTTTTCGCACCAAGAATTCAGCCTTTATGTTTTGGAACTTTGGTACTTCCGTAGCCAAGTATATATATTTAACTTTAATAAAACGTTAACAAAGCGTGTAGCCTTTAGAAAAACTGAAGTTAAATAAATATTATTAATGTATGAATACATAACTAGAAGTTTTATGACAGAAGAATTAACTGGTTAGACTCTCTGGCGTAATGATTTGGTTGAATGTGTTTTAAAGACGACCTGTCACTCGCAATGATCACTATATTCTTTCAAAATTGGGATTTCGTGGAGTTTAAAGATTAACTGACTAAGAGGATTTGCTTCACAAAGTGATATTATCCCATTTTCGAGCATTGAAGTTTTGGGCCCCACCGGGTATTATCGCCTTGACGGTGGTGGTTGGGCTTAGTGCCCAATGATCCAGACGACTGAGTCAGGGAGCTATAGCTGCAGACTGGTCAAGGGTGAGGGAAAGCTAAGAATATTTCACAACGGATAGATGAAGACAATTCGTCTAGGAGAGAAAACTCGAAAAGATAACCGGGAAGAAGACTCCAAGTAACTCTAGACCTCCAAATTGGGGATTGGGCTGAAGACTGGTAACCTACTTCTGTAAAATATTACTCAGAAGGCTAAACAGAGAAATGACCGGATAGAAAACCTTGATGACAACAATGACATTGGAAAGGGTTTAAAGGGTTTAGATAATTGGACAATAGCTACATGGAATATACAAGGGATTGCAACTAAAAAAGATTAACTATTGATGGAAATTAAGAAAGGGAAATTCGATATAACGGTAGTTATAGTTCAAAAGAACTCTCAGAATACATCCTGATGTGCTCAGGAGAAAAAACGAAGAAGGAGCGGCATCAATAGTTGAAATATTAGTAAGAAGCTCTCTACGGAAAAAAATACTCTCATATTCATGGATAAGCGATAGAATAGTCACACTGAAATTGAAGACAGGTAGTTCACACTGCCATATAATAGGAGTATATGCACCAGTAGAAGGGAGGAAGAAAGAAGAAACAGAAGAATTCTATTGTCTGCTTCAAGAGTATCTAAACACTGTAGGCAAAAATTATTATATTGTGATAGCTGGTGATCTGATGGTTAGGATTGGAAATGTAAACAATTCAAAGTTTGTGGGACCTAACGGAGAGCAAACGCTAGACGAAAATGTAAAGAAATAAGGAAAATAAGCTTGTTCAATCATCTGAGGATTACTAATTACTTCTTCAAATATAAAGATATCCACAAATATACTTGGGAAAAATGAAATACCACATCAATAATAGATTGCAAAGTAGTCAATGAAATTGTGGCCATATATAATGGGCACAAGAGGTCAAAGCGGATTGGAAACTGGGTCTGACCATTATGCACTATATTAAAAAATCATATTGCAGAGAAATATATAAAATCCAAAAGAATACCGGTCGGTGAAGTAAAACTTAAAATATAACCATTGGAAGAACCGAGTACCCAAATATTATATCAACTAAGGATAGACAAACAGCTGAAGGATAGAACTGGAGATGTGAACATAGATTGGGAGAAATTAAAAAATTGCTGTTTATACAGCTGCATTAGAGCGTCTAGAAACTCAAAAAGTAAGCAAGAAAAGCAGATTAAAAAATGGAATCAGGAACTACAGGAAACAGGACGATTAAAGAAAGAAGACTACAGGAAATGGCTTAGTACAAAAGAACAAGAAGATGATATAAATTATAAACACAGAAGAGCACAGGTATGTAGACTCGGTAGGAAGGCAAAAAGGGAGTATTGGAATCAGTTTGTGAGCCGGTTTGATAGAGACGTAACGGAATCTCAAAGATATGGCTTCAAAATTCTAAAAAACTTAAGAGAAACAACAGAATATAAGACAAAGATCGATGTTATACAAGAGGATGGATGGCTAAAATATTATGATGAATTGTTGGCAAATAGGAACATTATACAAAACACAGAAACTAATGAAACCAACGAAAGGAATGTAATAAAAATGAATGAACCAGAAGTGGCATTGAAACATGCAAAAAATAGCAAGGCTCCAGGGATAGATGGGTTAAATGTGGAACTTGGACTTACTGAAGTAAGAAACTAAAAATTATATTGCCACAATTGTTGAATGATATATGAGGTGCCGGGAAAGCACCAGAGGAATGGAACACAGCACAAGTTATAGATATTTACAAAAAAGGTAATAGAAATGAGTGCAAAAACTACAGAGGTACATCTCTCTTATCTACCTGCTTTAAACTGTACACCAGTATTTTGAAAACAAAACTACAACCAATTGCAGAAACACTACTGTTGGGAGAACAGTGTGTCCTTCGTAAAGGAAGATATGTATTCATGCTATATTTACACTGAAGCAGAATATGGAAAAGAAGAGAGAATTGAAGAAACCACTGTACCTTTTGTTTTTAGACTATTAAAAAGCATATGACCAGGTGAACCGTGGAAAACTATGGAAGACATTATATCACTAAAAGATAGAACCTAACCTAATTAATGCTATTAAATCTCTGTATAACAATAATAGAATATCTATTAAGACCAACAATTGCGCAGAAAACACAAATACCCTCCATATAAATAAAGGATTTAGACAAGGATGTGGTCTATCACCTCTACTGTTTGTAATATGTATGAATAGAATTCACATAAAACACCCGAAAGGAATTCCCTTAAATAAAGAAAAGGAAGTAAAAGCAATATTGCTTGCTTGATCAATTCCTATCAGATTCAGAATATAACTTAGAAAGATCGGTGAATATGTTGAATGCTATGACAAAGGAAACGAAATCAATAGACATGTATGGTAAACATCGAAGACGAGTGAAAATAGTAGTAGCCACTAAAATAATAGAACAGGTCTCCACTTTCAATTACCTGGGATGTCAAATAAGTACTTAACGAATGAACGACGACCTGGAAACGAACATTGTAAAATACTACAAACTGAATGGATATATTTAGAAACATTTTGGAAGGAGAATGAGAACTGGAATAAAATAGAGATTTTATAATATAGTATCCAAGCACCCCGGAGATATAGAAGTGAAACCTTGACGCTGAGAAGCCGGGATAAACGCCGTTTAGAATCGGCGCAAATTCTTTTATGCGTTATCTAGTGGGGAAGACTAGAAGAGATAGAGTTAGAAACCAAGCCATAAGAACACAGTTGGGAGTTGAGAATATAGTAGACGAAATGTGCAACTACCAGAAGCAATGGAAAGAACATGTTATGAGAATTTTACCTGTGGATTACCTAAGCTAGCAATGTATTATAAATTTAAGGGAACTAGAGACTTGATACAACCACAAAGACGATGGAGTGATTAACACAACTAACACTAAAAATTAGCCTCGAAACAGGTCATTGACCTAAACCTTGGAAGGAAGAAGAAAGTTTGAGCAGTTAGCTTTGTGCTCGGCGCGTTTTTTGGTCTGTATCATAAGAGGCTTTTTCTAACCTTATGTTTCTTCCCACACCAAACACAAGGCCAAAGAGTGGACGCTGTTATATACCACTTTAGATCACAGCAATTTCAATTCCTGAAAAGTTTGTCACCTCAAGCAGCTTACTTTGCAATTCGAATTAAATATCCAAGGATCTCCGAAATGACGAGGAAACGGCACAATCAGCGCAGAGCCGCCGCAACTTCTACCTCTCCCCCGCCAACCGCCGAGGGAAACAAAGCTAAGCAGCCGCCACCCATGGCCACTTTCGCCTCGGTCTATGCTTCGCCGCCAGACACCGCAGTCACCGCCACACCAACCAGCTGGTGGCGCACCGGTAGTGGTCACGTATCAGCCGCGACCTCAACACGGTCGCTTTAGTGTCGTGGTAGCTGGAGTGCCCCGGTACCTGCTGGCACTTTTCGTGCTCGGCGCCACTCATCAGCATTGGCCTGCTGCTTTGAAGGCCACCAGGATCACCACTGCCCTGGGTCCATCGCCACTGGTATGCGTGGATTTGGTCAGACTCGCCGACCTGGAGGCTGCCTTAATTAGGGAGGCAGTTACGCGTTTAGGTCAACAGGAAAGGGTAACTCCATATCGACAATGATGTGTTCGGGCACACAGAGTCAACCGTACTGCGTAACCGAGGCACCACTACTGTGGCGCCACGTCTATCACAACAGAGTGCTAGCAGCACGAACCTCGCCGCCACTGTTACTGCGCTACGTCTAGGGAATCTTCACACTTCACAAGCAGTCTAGCTGTCCCCTGCATCCTCGATGCCGGTAGGCACAACTACCGCAGCTTCAACAGACACCGCCAACGCAGCCAACGCAGTCACCACCATATCATCACACCATCGACACAGACAGCTCAAGACAGGAAATCCGGGACTTAAGCGACGCCGTCCAGGACCTCCTCACGGAGTTTCTGAATCTGGCGGCCAAGCTGACAGCACTGAAGGACCTCATTAAAGCACTTCACACCTCAACAAAATCATCAATACAGCAACACTACGCCAGCCACCAGACAACACAACAGCACCTAAAATCAATAGACCTGATCCTGCGAGTTCTGGACACGAACCTCGCAGAAGTCATAAACCAACTCCGGAAACAGCACGCCGCCAGCTTTCGAAGATAAGCCGAGATCTTCAAAGCCAAGATACCATGCTGACGCCTTTGGACCGAACCATCTCTTCTTCCTATCCCCTTCTACCCTTAACCCTATTGTCACCTTCCAATCTCTAGGCTACAGTCAGTGCAGTTTGTCATGGCTGCAGCCTAGGACCTTACCTTCACCCGCTATCGCCCAGAGGGCGGCAGCACAGCAACTTCGATTACTAATGTGGGTGCCATGCGGGACTGCGCCACTTTCATCTTTTTGTTCCTTTCCTTTCATTCTTCCTTTTTCCTTCCGGTGGAGGAGTTTTTAGCGGGTATGGCCAATTCCACCCCCAAAATCCCATTGGATTGGGGTAGTGCCCAACGGCATTTTCTCCTCCACTCGAAAAAAAAACTATATCAGTTTCGACCAGCGGAGTATTACTTGTCAGCGACAGCTGATAGAATGAAGACAGAATTGTTCGACGGTTTACAAACTTACTACTACAAAATTACGCAGTATGATTTATTAAGCACCTAATACTTCAGAGTACAATGCTTAAAAATTTAGGCTTTTCGGGGGGACAGCATGTTATTTCTCCTGAATGGTATACTTTTACGAGATCCACATTTTACCTACAGTAAGTTTTTGTACAACCTTTAATTAATCCCACATATATGAAATTCAACTAGAACGAAGATTTATAGTGTGTTTACGGAAGCTCAGGGAATGCGTTTTATTTCTCATTCCAATAGCTGAAAAACCAAATACACGTACTTTAATGTAAAGCCACACAGCTGTTTTCAGAAGGATTAAAAATAATCTTCTTTATGTAAACAATAAGTATTTTAGATGAGGAGAACTTTGTGAAAATCTTTGCCTTGCATCATCATACACAATGAGAAACTAATCATTATAAAACTAATCATTATATACATGTACTGTACTCTTTGAACTGAACAAGACAAGCCTCGGTGTTACCGTGCCATCCAGTAAAGTTCCAGTAGTGACAGTGACAAGTGCTCTACAAGAATGCGTTTTGTTTATATCTGACACACCACAAACAGATTTTATAATCAAAGACTCTAGCATGGCTGATTTAATGTTCACGCAAGTATAGGGTATTCAACTTGTAGGGCAAGTATAAGATATTCAACGGAGGGAGACATTTCACGTACAGTGACCTGCTGATACCGTAAGTATCGACGGGGAGATATAAACAATTAAATAAAGAAATAAAAGTAAGATAGAGAAACAAATGCAATAAATGCTTTTCGTATGTTGAAGTATAACGTAATAAGTTGGAGTTGAAATGTTTGTCCAGAAAAATGCAGGTAATTAGGACTCAGGCTAGTCAGAGTCATGAAGGAGCCGAGAAGAAACGAATCCGTTAGCTTAAGGATTACTGGGAACGTAGTTTAAAGTTAAGTCCAGTATGTTACACAGTCACGTAGGCAAAATAAATTCTGGAAAAGAGAAAGGTATTTATAGTCTGAGAATTTAGTTAGCCTCGGTTAGTGACAAAGTCAGAGACGTAAGATATGAAGACTGACTGCGCGTGAAAAATGACGGTGGGGGAATAATATGTAGGCGGAGCTAAAATTAATACATTTTAGTGCATCTAGATCCTGGGGGTTACTCTTTTCTCTAGTCCCGGCACTAGTACTTATATTCGGGCACACAGATGTGCAAAGATTAATTGCTCTTCTCTAGCACAGCCAGCGGTATTTCATCCTGTAATATTTTAAGCATTTAGCGAAGCCGTTGTATGATTAAGATTTCGCGGCTGCCGCGAGGGATCCTGCCGGTCAGCCCTTTAGCAACTCACGGCGAGTTGCTCGTCGAGTTTCTTTTATTGTGGAAACAGTCATTTCCAACCTAATTTTGAAGCTACAGATGTTAGCAGGTGTAATAATACATTTGCGATAGTTTCTAGTGGTATAATTCAGAGTCATATTTCGTTGTTTCAAAGGGTGGCAACTCAATTCAAGAGCTCAAATATTTGTTCACAATAAATTTCTCAGCCAATTTAAACTGTTATTTTCCTTCACAATACATCCACATATCATAGCTCTACCACTGAAGCAGCCGGCAGCAGAATTAACAGCAGATATTGGAGACAACGGTAAAAGCAGCAATGTCCACCATCGCGGTTTCACACATTCGGATTCATTGCAAAGATCTATTGCTGCTACCACCCCTAAGAGGAAGGGATGAGCTAAAGGAACCACAGGAAGCTGCAGGCTACATAGACGCGCCGAAGTGCCTAACATTTCCAAACCCGCAGACCGGTCTTACTCCTGGAGCTGCCTAGAGAGAACGATGAACGACCCACCAAGCACGCCGCTCTCTGGTGTCCACGGGGATAACTTTTTTCATTGAACATGACTCCGCGCCATCTGTCGGACACTGCCATAAGCCAGGAAACCTGAAAGCACACTTGAAAGACGAGATTGAAACGGAATGAAAGGGAAATGAATGAATGGAAATCCCAGCAGTGGCCTACCGAACTGGAGAAACCACGAAAAACTCATGAGTCAAAGTGGCTTCGCTCAGTTTGACGCATGTAGCGCAGTAAAAAAGATTATACGACCCCTTATTGCTATTCTCAAAATGTGTATTTTGGCATAGTCTTTCTATCCTACAATTTTATGCAGATAGATTTACTAGTATAGAATCATAACAACATATGTTTTCAAGCGTGTTAGTTGTTAGTGAAATCAGCCAACTGTCGGGAATGCTACTATAAATCCGAAAGCGGAGGACACAGAGGTAACTGCATTGGTAATATCTCTCTCCTCTATTTAAACCTCTCCCATTGCCTTAAATCCTTTTAAATTTAACTTATGCGCTTTTTCATTCTATTCTTCTATACTTTTCCTATATGAAAACGTTTCATTTGCATCAGACACTTCCTAGTTCTCACACTGTGTCATTTTTCTGCTAGCAGTTATTTTGTACGGTGTGAAACATATGCTGAAGAAATCTGTTTCCAAGAGTCTTTAATGTGAATACGCTTCCATAATTTAAACCACTCTGACAGAGCTGCAGCTGTTGAACATCCGGTACCGAAATGATGAATGAAGAACCGAGGCCTCTCAAGAGCCGAGCACAAAGGAAAGTACAAGTTCTCCTTTTTTACCAGATGTAAAGGGCAATTTTGCTCTTTGTGAAGGTTTACAAGGATTTAGGGACAATGAGCATGAAATGAGACACAAAATACTCGCGCAGCGAAGTCTCCGTGAAACACTACGTGAAGCAGACACAGCGTTTTTAAAACAGAAGGTTCGGACGGTTGTTATAAGTGTTCAAGTGATTAACTTTGATTACTTCCTCAGCATTGGAAATCAGTGTAAAATGGGATACTAAAATAAATAAACCAGCTATATAAAGCTACAGTTGGGAGGGGGAGCCAGAGTGAAAGTGGCTTCGTTCCCGGCTCTGCTAGTGAGGGTCTGGGGTTGATTCCCATCTCTGGGGTGGCGATTTTAAGTCAGCCGCATCCGCGTCTTTACTTTTGACTTGTCCATGTAAGTATCCCCAAAGCCCAACGTGATTCGGAGCCAACGGTAAACACTGTAAACCTTTTTCACTATTAGCTGAAAAGAGACGTAAACAAAACCACGTGACAAGAGAGCACCTCATTGGCTGATGGGCAAATTACAACCTTTCCCGCTTAGCATGTGAGGCAGTATTTTTAACACTTAAATGATTTCGGTCAAATTATGTAATATAAGATATAACAACATCCGCCTTAAATCAATATGTGTATAATATAATATATAAAATGCATGTAACAGTCATTGTATTAATATTTGTATTATTATGAACATGTTTAATAATGTTATGTGAATGTATTATGTAATTTAATAATGTAGGAGCTGTGAGAATAGTTGCTAACAATGAAGTAACAATGAGGGAACCTTGCGGCAGTAATGAATTAAAAAGTTTGATAATGCTACTAGTAATTCTTGGAGCAACAATAATGTCATTTTTGAGACATTTTATAAATAGCCGATCAACAACCAGAAAAACCTGAAAGTTAAATAAAAGTATTTTATTGCATTAGGAATAGCCAATCAGAGACTTGAAATAGATGAAATTTACAAATTCAGGCGGTACAAATCAGTTCAGTTGCTAGTAGACAGCGTTCCTAACTGTACACGAGACGCTTCGTCCAGAAGTTTAAATACGAGTAGTTCACGTGTTAAAAAGTGCAAGTAATTAATAAATAATCTCACAGCTCTCTATATCAGTGATGTGTTATTTAAATCGTGTCAAGAATTAATAAAAGGGGTGAAGTAAAAATTATATACTGTGTAAGTCTACATTCTTAGCCACACCACTCTCTGCAAAGAAATTCATGTTTCTAACAATAATACTGACGCAGCCGAGGCAAACATAAATATATAATAATTAAACAAACAGTAAAAATTACAAAGTTAATATTTTTAAACTTGGGGCAAAGGCCACCGGAAAGTAAATTTGGGACGAAGCCTACCGAAACTTTGTACAGTACGTGGTTGCAACTACTTCAAGTTCGCAACAACGAAAGTACAATACTACAACTCCTAAAAATAAACTCTCACACATGTTGCCTCTTCCTCTACAAAAAAAAAAACAGCTCAGTTCAGATCGTAACATTTTGTGTTTATTCTCGTGCAGAGAAATTTAAAAATTCATTATTGTAACAGTTCAATTTATGAAACTAAATGCGCTTATTCAGATTCACCTATAACTTAATGAACCGTTATAGCAGAGGGTTCAAGAGGTTATGCGCAGGCGCTGCAGTTCATTTCTGGATGAGCCGCCAGTGTACTTTTGCAACGTGTTGAGAAATTCACTACGTTTCTATGCGGAATAAAAATCGAATTGAGTCCAATTTCATATTGAATACGATCCGGTTTCACGTTAAATTCAATACGTATTGATATCGATGTGGATAAACAAAGTTCGAGAAAAAAATAATTAAAGCTTTATGTTGGTCAACTTGGATTTAGGTTGCTGAAACTGTTAAACATAAGTTCATTTGTTTTTCTGTATATTTTGAAACGTGTTCTTTTGACCCAAGAGGAAGTGGATTAAATTAGGAATAATGGCAGATTCCTACTTAAAAATATATTCCATAAATTAATTAACAAGCCGAATTTCTTCCATTTAATAAACTCACACTTCAATAACATAGATAATTACAATTTACAAAAACCCGATTCGTTCACCATTCTTTACATTCTTTACGGCTTCAATGCTTTAAATTAAATCACAATAATTACAGAATTGCTTCCTGCTCTCACATTTACCGATATATTTCTAAACTAACAGCAATAAGTCTATAGTTCAGACGATCAATCGTTTCCCAGTGAAGAAGCCAAAATGAATTTAGAAATACCGTCCAAAATGCCTTCTATGTAAACGTTGTCCTGTTTTTTCCCTCGTAACCTAGCTCGCCGTCGAAGAAAGCCTGATCAGCCTTGTGGACAACACATTGAAGAAAGCTGGACCTTATCCAGCGCCTGCGCAGTCGACGACCACAATCGCCTGACGTACTGCGTGACTCAAAATAACTGTGTCCTTTCTTGCTGTTGTTGTCGTCTGCTTGAGATCCACTACCATAGTCGTTTCACTTCTGTTCCCGTACATGTCAGCCTTCCTTTACTACAGCCTAAAGTAGATTTCTCCGGGGAGGATCAATTTGGCACAATTTTAAGTGGGTTTTGGGGTTAGTGAACGTTTTAGAGAAGAATAAATTGCAAATTATGGAAGCGATAAAAGTGGCTTTGCTCTTGTTTTATTACACACGTGATTAACGATTTCCGCTAATAAAAACAAAATGACAAGCGTTCAGCGTGTTTAGAGTACAGCAGAGGATAGTATCTTTGGTGTATTCAAAACGATTTGAATACGGTAGATGTTTCCACGCAACAAATTTCGATCCGATCGTACTTTCTAAGAGTTGGAGATTATTTAGCAATAATGGAAGTTCTTTGTTAGTGATCCAGAATTGTTGCTCCGATAGCTTGGGTCGCGTTTGCTTTCTGTTGTGTTTTAACCTATAGTAGTAATCGATTTTTTTAACTTGAGTCATAAAAGGTTAAAGCAAAGGTGGCATATTAATATTACTCATTAAATGAATGATTTCTAAAGCTTGAAGTTAAGAACAGTTTAATCCAATACGTTTAATCACAGATGCCGAACTGTTCAAGCACAAGTTTTGTCTACTCGTAGTATTATGTGTTAGAAGTTTAGGATGTAAGGCAAAATATAGGAATAAGACATATAATGTTTAAAAACTAATGATCCCCAAGCTGCGCAATATACTGTATTCGTATTCTGTCTGAAGTAATTTCCTCTCACGGGTCTTAGTCCCGTCATCCTCCACGTGGTGCTGCCATGTGCTCGGCGGAGTGATACATTTAAGTTTTTTTTTACTTCTTTCAGCTTATAGTGAAAAAGGTATAGGTCATCTCATTCCACCGATATCCTCATCGGAGGCAACGGATTTCGCCCGCTATGTGCCTCCACCTCAGAAATGGGCCCACGCATCACTTGGTGGAAAGACGTATCCCACGAAGGTCATAAGCCATATAGGGAGCGTTAGAAAGCGAAGTTGGAGTTCAATTATATAAGCCCAAAACTTATGTATACCTAAGAAAAAGTTTAACGTGCAATAATTATACTCTTGATCCACCCTGTATTATTACTTATAGTAAGTAGAATAAGAATTGTATTCGACCCAAATATTCTATGCCTAATTTCACCAAAAACACACATGTTGAGGATCCCTGAATATAAAAAACGAATATTAAAAAGGTGTCTGTGTGTGAACAGCATAACGCAAACACTTGGTTAAGTACCAAACTAGGTATTTAAGTTAGCATCTTTTAAGAATTTGGGACACTCCTTTTCCAAGAATTTCGAAAATCCTCTTACCCCAAATTTCCTTTTACACTAAATAATTTTCGTAATTTTTTCTCCAAAAAATGGCTCTTTATGAAGACAGAATAGCTATATGGTTGCTGGAGGGAAGAGAGAAGATTGTAAAATGATATAACAGTTTGAATCGTCAACCAGTTCAAAGATTTAAGTACAACCATAAACAGTTGTGGTACCTATGAAAAAGAAAACCAAAAGGTTTATTTTGGAAGCACTGGCGGAAAGTGTACTTATACATAGGTCGGAGTGTTGGAACTGTAAATGATAGATAGAAGAAAAAGTTGCAGAGTGCCGAATGGATGGGTTACGTAGAAGTATGGGAATATCCCGACAACAGCATATAAGAAATTATGTTATTTGAACAGAGGTGGAAGAAGAAGATACGGTGATAAATAGAATTTAAGGACGGTAATATAATGGTACGGACAGGTATAAAGAGTGGAGGAGAAAAGATGCCCTAGAGACACGGGAGGTCCGTCTCTTTGGAGGCAGCAGACTCTACCCCTCCTATTAGCACACCACTATTCTCCACTTTGTTTATCTCTGGCACTGCGTTATGAGCTGTAGTAAGTATTGGAGGTGCAGTAAGGATTCCTAATCGCCAGTGCTGGAAATACAATCATGACGTAGGCTAAAGTGATATAGAGCTCTCATAAAGAATGGGAACTGGAGTACTTTGCGATTCAGGAACGAATAGTGAATGTTTGTTATGGAAAGGTAGAGTCAGACGACTGGAAAATTCAATATTTGTTTGTTTTTGTTTGTTTTTTTAGGGGAAAACCTTTATGCCCTTTCTGAGTGGGACTCCCAAAATGGTTACCCACAAAAAATACTTCAGTAAATCCTTGAAGCATTGCGGAACCGCATAAGCATTACTTCACAATGCTACAGTCTGGCTTATGTTTTTCTTTCATCTTGCTCTTTTGCTTGGAGGATGTTACTTATCATCCTTTCAATAATATTCCATGTTACCTGTGACTTCAACATTTCAGTAACAATATTATGTGGTGTGCGAATTCTCCCAAATCGCTCAAAACACAAGCGTCTTATTACATCCCATTTTGGGCATTGCAGTACAGCGTGCTCTGGTGTGTCCCTTTCAGTACAGTAAGAACAACATTCCTCCTCCACCAGTTTCATTCTATGTAAATATACCTTGAATCGGCCGTGGCTAGTCCAGAATTGTGTTAAGTAATAACTTAAGTTTCTATGGCTCCGACTTACCCACGATTCTATTTCGGGCATAACTATCGTGGTGCATTGCACTGTTGCTCTCTCTTGGTTCCATTCCTCTTGCCAAGTTTGCATTGTGTTCTGTCTCACAACTGTTTGTTCAGCCTGAAGGTTATCAGTCTTGGTATATGTTTGCTCTTTAACTAACAGGTAAATAGGTATCAACCCAACAATTACCTGCACTGCCTTCGGGAACGTTGTTCTGTAGGCACCAACTATCCGTAAGGCAATCTTACGTTGCACCTGCTCTAATATTCTCCTATATGCTGCCTTCTCTGCCCAGGTCTTCCATACAGATGCGCAGTATAAACCAATTGAGTTTATAACACTTCCAAGGATTTTCCTTGTGTCGGATTTCGGTCCGCCAATATTAGGCATCAAACAACCTAATGCTGCAATGGATTTTTCTGCTTTACCGACTACATAGCGAACATGGGCACCCATGTGCATGTTATGTCCGAAACCGACCCCAAAATACTTTATCTTGTGTTGTGATCTTATGGTCACACCACTAATACATATCTGAATTTTTCGCAAGGTTCTTCTACCTTCCAGGATCACAATCTCAGTTTTCTGACGTGTTAATCGTAGTCCTTTTTGCAGCATCCAGGTTTCAAGGCAATGCGTCGACCATTCAATTTTATCCTCCACATCCTCCCTGGAAACACCGGAGACGAGTAGGGCCAAATCATCAGCATAACCAATAGTCGTTGTCCCTGGTGGCAACTCTACCCTAAAGATACCATCATGTAGTAGTAGCATTGTTATGATTATGATTATTATTATTATTATTATTATTATTATTATTATTAGCAGTAGTAGTAGTAGTAATAAGTACAAGCATACCTTCAAATACGATTGTTATTTCCTATGTATTAATAGTATAAATTTATCACATACACGTTTATTGTCATTGTCTCCAATGAGTATATTTATGAAAAGGGGATAAGAGAGATAATATGTTGGATAACATGAAACAGTCAAGGGATTCACACAAACCTCAAGATCCACATGTAGAAATGTTTCTTTTAGAGTCAGCTACCGTATTTCAAAACACGTCGCTGAAAGATTAAAAGCTTCCGCCGAGAGAGAATTTATTAAAGCCACTATATTAATGGCTGCTGAAGATATTTCTCCCGATCTACAAGAATGTTTTTCACATCAGTTTGTCACGTCGAACAGTTACTGACAGAATAAACGAAATGGCCTCCGATGTTGAGACACAATTAACAGAAACAATACAAAAGTTGAAATAGTTTTCAGTTGCTTTAGATGACAGGCATGGATCTAAGAGATACTGCAGAATTGGCTATATTTGTAAGAGGAATCAATGGAAACCTGACTGTGACAGAAGAGTTGTTAGAGCTAATGCCACTAAATAACAGAACTCGTGGTACTGCGTTTTTGAAACGCATATTGGAGAAAAATACCAGCTGCAATGGGAGAGATTAGTGTCTGTAGCAACTCAGTCATTAACCGAGAAAGTAAATGCCTTTGTAAGATTGCTACACAAATTTCTGAGTGAAGCTATTAAAGGCCTAGTATTAATTCATTGCGTGATTCACTAGGAAGCGCTATGTGCAGAATCAGCAAATATAGTCCAGTACAAACCTAGGAACTTTCCCTCAATGAGCGCGATCCGCTCACATCTTCACCACTGAGAAGCAAGAGGAGTAGGTGGCTCAGAGCTTCGTTTATTTGGAATTGTCCCGTTGAGTTCTGCAACTCTTTTAACGCACGAACGGATATCTGCCGAGTAAAATACTGCGCTGCCGGGCCACCTACTATTCTGGATGCGGAAAAGCAATGCACAAAATCGTGGAGTAGAAAGACAGTACCAAAATAAGCCTTTTGAAGATAGAAACAAGGAGTCCCAGAGGATCTTTTACTGCGCTACATGCGTTAACATTATTCCGTCATGTTAGAGTCTCCGATTGTGAAATATGTTTGTGGCGTGTCAGATATAAACAAAAGACACTCTTGTACTAGTCGACCACGCTATGAGTGCGCTTGGAGGAGGGCGCCACTATTTTGTTGACGATGCGAACGTCATCAAGGCTAGGGATCACAGAGAGGACGGGCAAGGCGATAATTTAAAGTACAGTTGCACGACATTTGCAGGCCTAAGCCTCGCTAGCAAATGTAACTCGGAACTGCGATTCTTTTAACTGCCCATTCTTCTGATGCTCCGCCCACTTGTTAGGTAACTGTTTAGTTCCTCTTTCCACCGCAGGCACACATATCCTGGCCGACTTGTACAGCACTAGTTACTGTCACTAGGTATGTTGATATGAAGCCTACTAGGTAATGCTGTAATACCGAACAATACCAGTATGTAATAGTTTGTTATTATATACAGAAACGACAGGAAGAAATCAACATGGCTTCCCTGGACAAACCGTATTTCTTACTGTTTCTGGGGTACTTCATAACGTCATGGCTTCATTTTATTGGGTGGTGGTTTCACCTATAGGTGCTATCACGCCTTGTGCTGCGTATCGCACCAATAAGCATACCTATGCTAGTTCTGTCAACTCATTGGCATATTACGAATAGGTATAGGTGAGGAATGGGCCACAAATGTTGATCTTTCGCGAGGCTCATTGAGAATATACAGCAAATGTCTGTCTGCAAATCCTCTTGAATATGAGTCAATTCTCGAGATGTTAGCATTTTAGTCCTTAAATATCCTCATATAAATTAGCGTTTCCTAGCTATTTACATGTTCTTAGGGAGTCAAGCCGTAGTACCCTTCCTTCTTCAACGCACTAAGGGTGAAGGAGGCGCCAACGTATATCTTATGTCACCCTATTAACGCCCTTACAGACGAGCAGAAATCGGATGTAGATTACTTCTTGCGGGATGTGCACCAGTATTCATTAGTTGAGACTTATGTACAAGTTATGTTTCATTTTGAAGATGTTTTATAGTCATATTTCACTTAGGTTGATGCAGCGTTCCGGTGGTTATACCACATCTGCGACCCCATGCTCCTAACCTCAAAATGCTTACTTTGTTATTGACTTTCTAGTCTATAATTTTCTGCATATTGCTTTTCCGCTTTTGTATATGTAGGAGAAATAAATCATATACAATATATGGAACGTGAAATACGCTTTTCGGAAATAAACTTCTTTAGTATTATTCATTTCAGGCATGAAACAAATCGAACAAATGTTGAAACATGCTTGTTTTTGCAGAACTAAACAAATATGCTCGGAGTCAAACCAAGAGACGGCACCTTCATTAACTTTATTGTTCTATAGCTTATACTTATGCCGTAGATAAAGACAAACATTTAATGGAAACACAAGAGGAGAGAGTGTAATAATAATTAGCTGACTGTTCCAACCACATTCCCATGCCTCTCGATACTACAAAGTTCAATAACAAGGGTAATTCCAATCGATCTTATAAGCCGCCCTAGAATAATGTTATCTTTGTGTGAGCTCCGTTTCGTCCTCTTGCTCTACGTCTCGAATGAATTTGCAACAGAGCATTCCCCTCCTCTTCTCATTATCTCTTCTTCCTACGCGAAAGTTTGATCGACTAAAGCGGATATTTTAATGAAAGATTCCTCCCCATCTACATCTGGAACTGATACTGCTGTCACAAACCGGCAAAGTGAAGCATTGAGGCCGTTGAGGTAATTTCATGCAGTGGTAACGCTGGTTCATGCATAGGGAACACATTGAGGCCAGGAAGAGTGAAAAATCACTGAACAAATGTACAAAGATGCTAATATTATAGAGACAAAACGTATATGTATCTGTGTGATTGTGAGTGTGTGAGTCCGATTTTGATAATTTTTTCATCATTGAAAAATCCTTTCTTCTAGATGGTCACAACATTTTTAAAAATAGTAGGTTAGCTGTTTCTTTTTACTTTCTCTACTACGTATAGTAAGTAGGGGAAGTATTGTATTCCACCCAAAAATTCGATACCGAGATATCACCGGAAATATATGTTTTGAGGCCCCCTGAATCCAAAAAAGCACTTTTGGAAACATGTCCGTGTGTGTGTCTGTACAGCATAACTCAAAAACCAACAGTGGATAAACACCAAACTTGTTATTTAGGGTCAGTAGCTTCCAGAGATGCGACACGAAGGTATAGAAAAAACTCCCCCCACCCCAGATTACTCTTTAGCTGGAACATTTTTCGGAAATTTTAATTTTCTCAAAAATGGCTCTAACGATTTTGATTAAAACATCATATGTTTAAGATATTTTCATGGCAAATGAAATGTATATCTCGAATTTTCTGGGAATGTCTCCAAAAAGTATTCTTCATTGTGAACGACTTTTGCATAACTGGTAAACCATAAGAGATAGACAAAATTTTACTACACAAAAAATGTAGATCGCGTTAAAATACAGAATTTATGTCATATACATTTCTTTTGTTGAGTAAACTATTTTCGAGATATTGCTTGTTATTCCATTAAATTTTCCAATACTTCTTCTCAAATGGGAATTCGTTATTCATTTTCTTTTTTGTCCTGGTAATGCAAAGAGAATGGAATACTCCACATAGCAACCAGCTCTTAAAATATTTTACTATCGCTTAAAGCCTACCATATTCCGCTTGCACCTACAAGAAAATTAGCAATAAGATTAACATCTGGATTAACATGAAGCATTTGGAGAATAAACGTTTGTAAAAATAGTTTGTACAAGAGTAGAGAGAATCATGTGAGTGTAACACATCAGATTTTATATTCATCCTACCAAATTTCAATCTGTTTTTACTTACTCTACCACGTACCCAGTAGGTAGAGTAGGTATTGCATTCCACTCACAAATTCGATACCAAGAATTTACCGGAAATAAATGTTTTGAGGCCCTGAATCCAAAAACAGCATTTTTGGAAAAATGTCCGTGTGCATGTCTGTGTGTCTGGGAATAGCATAACTCAAAAACGAAAAATAGGATAAGTGGCAAACTTGCTATTTAGGTTCAGTACCTTCCAAAGATGCGAAACGGATTTTCGAGAAAATCCCCTAACACAAACTACCCATTACATGGAACATTTTTCGAAATTTATTTTCTCAAAAATGGCCTCAACTATTTTGATTAAAATATCATATATTAAAGATATTTACATGACAAATAAAAGTATATCTTGAATTTTCTGGGAAGAGTTCACTTCATTCGGAATTAACTTTGTGTAATCTAAATAACATTAAGACGTTAAGCGATAACCAAAACGTACTGCACAAACATGTAGATATCTTTATTACACACAATTTATTTCAAATAACTTGTTGTAGCATTAGCCATTTCCGAGATACCCATTTATAATGATTCTAATTGTTCAATATTTTGCCATTGTTAAGTCCCTTCGATGTTCATTTTTTATCGGACCTTTAACTTTTAATATTTATAAAATTAATTAAAATGCATTTGCTAGCCTATTTTTATACAGGGCGGAAATCAAATCACTGGGCATGGTGATTTATCAGGAAATGTTGGCTTTTCTCAGATATTCTCTCCCGTGTTGTATTTAGAGACAAATTTTACAAGAATATTTTAAGAGCATTAAAAGGTTTAGAATCCAAAGACAACAAGTTTATTTTTTACTTATTTTTTATAAAATATATACAGCAAATTTTACTAATTCTACATAATTAATTTTGTTTCATTAACGTGGCCATGACTCACTACAATTTTGTAACAAATGAGAATTATTAAATAATTTTATTTCCATATTTCTTTAAAATAGTAGCGTGTATGATATCTACAGTTATGTTTCCTCTTGAGTGGCTCCAACTGCCGCAATGGCCGCGCCACCTCCGTCTCTCTTTTGTCTCCAGCCCACCACGTGGCATCTTTCTTAACGGTGCTTCACCTAGCGAGATCGCGTGAGCCATCTCGATTCTTCTAACGACTGTTACCCTTCCCCCAGCCCACGTTACCATTAAACAATAAGGCAATCAATAATAACTGCTAATAAAACGATATTAAAATATTGTTGTATGAATGATTTGTGAATATGAAAATATAACTTTTAACAGCCAGGTTGGTTGGTTCTTACAATAGATTTTTTTGGAATTCACATTGTTTTGTAAAATTCGCCAGGAATTTTGGATTGGTTTTTTTTTTTTTTTTTTTTTGCTCTTACAACAACTTTTGTTGTTGACATTTTGCGCTTCTCTTTGAAGCTGGCCTGGTTGACTCCTACATCACTTTTATCTCGATCAACATGTTTTGGTTGAGGGCGCTGGTCTTAATTTATGCCCAATGTTATCAATTCTTCCGGTACCACCCCCGTCAACAATACGTGGAACTTCTACATGGACCTTACAATCTTTTTAACTGAATGTGACTGAATTTTTTTGTTCTAATCTGCTGATAATTGATATTCCTGAGCAAGTCTCTTGTGAATTTTTATTTAGGTAACTCTCGTCAGATTTTGAGGCAGTCATATACTACGACTATATGAAGGACATGGGTCTCTCTATGAGTCCCTTTAAAAGAATTCTTATGGCTTTATTTCTTCAATAATGGTCAGTAATCATTCAGTACCAGTGACACACAGCGAATATTTTCATCACATTAAGCAGTCTGAGTCAACGCTGGAAACTACATTGGACAAATTTACCACCCACCAAACTTCACGAAATCAGAACTTAACCTGAAACAGTCTCAACCGTGATACCTGCCGTAAGAGAGACTACGTATTGGCCACAGCTCATTGACACACTCCTACCTGCTAGCAGAGAAGACCCACCCATCTGTCCAAACTGCAATACTCCTCTCACAATCAAACATGTCATCATGCTCCAAGTTTAAGAGAAATAAAACTTCACGGCATCTCCACAGATATGGTTACCGCCTTCATGAACCCGAAAATCTTGAATTCTTTAAGGATATACAACTGTACCATAGGCTCTAGCTCAAATAGTCAATATTTTTGTTACGTGTTACCTAAAACGTTAATGTAAATGATAAAGCCGGTTATCGAGACCCAGAAGGGAAAATAATAATAATAATAATAATAATAATAATAATATACGATCGAAATCAAACATAACGACAAAAATGTGCTGAAGGGTATAAAGAGAATAATTTATAAAATAAAAAGACGTCCACTCTGTAAATTCATACTAGGAATGGATTTTGTTCAAAAGGCAGAAAAATAAATTTTGTTATCCTCGAAACGAAAGCAGATGTATCTACCTGCTATCGGCGACAAGAAGTCTACCGGAAGTTTCGCATTTGTACTTTGGCTCGGACGTGTAGTGGTTTCAAAGCTTATCAGGGTCAGAAAGTATACGTGTCTTATCTACGATCTAAGAATATTCGTGGGAAGATTTTAAAACTCAAAATAAGCTGTAAGAAGCAGACGTGAAAGTTGTCAAAGTGGGGGTAGCCAATAATAAATTCATGAAACAAAAATGATAGCCAATAAAAGATCGCGTATACATCACATGATACGTTTGAACTTAAAACGGAACAAAACATAAGAAGGGGGGGAAATTCTAAGTTTGGCGAAAGGCGTGAAAAAAGAAAAGAAACGCCGAGCCACATTCGGGTAAAAATTAACCACGAGGACGGTTGATGAAACAAAATATGAAGAAAATAATCAGAAAGTTTGAAGTGTGAAATGAAGTTGTGAAATCTAGGCAATTCGAGGGCTAGTCGGAGGAACATATAAGTAGCGACTTCGAAAGTGACGACAATAATAACAGTGGTTTTGACGACGAAGGTGGCGGGTCGACCAGATAGGAATCTTCGTGACAAAATAAAGGAATAATAACTCAAATTTCGCCGGCAGCGTTATTAATATTTTCAAGGCGGTGTCACCACCCCTGAAAACGAGAACCTCATCTCAACCAGAACAAGTTCCTAATCCCTGCCATACAAAAATCGAACCCGGGACTCTGAGTCACCTGAAGCGACAGCAAGGAACAACACAGATGTGTCAAAGGTCAGCGTCAATGACTAACATTGTAAACTGTTAACGTTTATGAACTGTTGATTGCAGCTGAGTTATGTTTTTGTCTAAGTAGAAAAATAATTGTGAAATTAACATATGAAAACACTAACCATTATACCTACTGCAAACTACAATATATATGCTATTTTAACTGAAAAAAACTGGTTGCGCTATGGTTTTACTGTTTAAGCGAACATAAACATACAAATTAAAAAAAAGATCTACCATAAAACGATCATATAGCTTTTCAACGATAGAGGTATATACTTAAATTATTATGATTTTCAGTGTCCTCATTGATTCTTAATGTATTCTTTCAGTAATATTTTAATACGCATTCATATATGATAATTTTATGCGAGTGTAATAAATAATTACCTTCCCAGGTATAATGTTTATGGATATTGTAATTTTTCCAGTTGTCCTAATGCTTGCCTTTTTTATTGTGTCATTTAATATAAGATCGCTATAAGATCTTAAGAGTTTTGCGACCTAAAATAAGTCATAAATAAAAGGAATAAGCAAATAGTTTATTTAGAAAATTAACAAAGTTATATACACGTTCGTTAAATACTCTAAATATGGTAATCGTTCTTTCACACAAGCGATGTGTAGAACAAAGTTGGAAAACTAGAATCGGACTGAAAAATGCAATGCCATAGTTGAGATTTACACCATGGATCTTCCGGTTTCCGACCGGTTGGTCTAACCAACTGGGCTACCATGGCAACATGCCGGCACAAATTAAATGCCCCAACTGAGTCACACTTTTTCCGGTAAACAAGGAGATATCAAATTCATTTGAAATGACACTCCCCAATGGCTACTTACAATATCACAAGTACGTGCTTTAAGTCCCGGGTTTCATTGTTTAACCAACCATTAGGCCAGGCAGTGATAATTGTGTTCATGCAAGCCGTGTATAGGACAAAGGTGGAAAGGTAGAATGAGATGAAAACTTCAATGCCATAGCCGGGATTTGAACCATAATTCCGTCCGGTTGCTCTAACCAATTGAGTTGCCATGGCAACATGGAGGCACCATATTAAATTCCCCAATTGACTGGCATTTTTCCCGGCAAACCTTTCCAACTCCAAATATTTTAATGAAATCATTAACCTGACATATCCCCTAAATATGAACTTTAGCAAAATATAATATTCGAAGGTGTTATAATCGGGAAGCAGCATGATAATCAGTCTAAGTTTGTAATGGACAGGTGGGCATCTCTGATCTGCACATGTGAAGCCCTTGTCTGCCTTCTGTGCCTGTCCTTTGTGGCGTGCATGATCCATCCAAAACCTCCCGACCGCGCTTAATCAAGCTTTTATACCATCTTGGTATTTAAGAATTTACTAGGTATCTAAAATTATGTAAAACGGGTTGCTATTTATTTCAGGTACCAAGGTGCAATTACTAAGTCCCCGGAAGCTTGATAACTCCAACATGGGGTTTATCAACTGGAGATTTATGTCAGTGCTGACTTGGGGCGAATCTCCAACAGGAACATGGACTCTGGAAATAATCGATAAGGTATGGCTTTCTTTAATAAGGTGTATTAATCCATAGCGTTAAAGTAACAAAACTGATATGAATGCTGGTGATTTAACTGAAATTGTCGGCGAATTTCATAAGTGAATGCAAATTGTATCGAATGATCCTCTTTATTCTGAAACGTAAGTGTAAATTGTAGAGTTAACTGAATGTTTCACCCTGCTGTGGTCTTTCCTACTATTACTACATTACGCTATCATTTTAGAGCGTGGGCAAACCACGGACTTGCTTCCTATTTATTAGCTTCCAACCTTGCGTAAAGTAAATAAAACCATCAGCACTGTGGCGTTTCTAATACAACCTCTGCTACCTTTGTTGTATCACATAGCAGGGTAGGAGTCTAAACCCGTGGATCGCTTCACATACAGGGACGAGGTTTTGGTACTTACGAAGATTACAGTATTTGCAATAAAATGACCTTGCATTAGTTTATTAAATTAAATAACAATAAGAACAATAAATTGTAATTAAAACTTACAGAATTAAACGATTTATTGACGTAATTTAATTTGGTAATGCCAGTATAAAAATGTGTGACTTAAATAGGGACGTTACTTGCAAGCAGAATATAATTTCAATCAAAGTTAATGTGCATCAATAGTTCAAAATTACAAAAAATAGGAATGTAACAAATTAATTGAATAGCGTAGCCAATTATGTTGGCCGGGGTAGTCCAAAATAATTAATGATATTAAACAACACTGCTGAGCACAAAGATTTGCAACACGTACAGAGGAAAGTTATCACAATTAATATTAACATTTGGTAAGCTATAAAACATGGAGCAATCATTTAAAATGCAATCGCTGAAAAAATCAGATAAATGTACATTAACATTCCTTACTTAAACTCCACTAACACAATTGGCTTGCTAGTACAACGCACACTTTAAGAGAAATTTGGTTAACCGCACATTGCGTTGAATTAAAACAATACTTTACACAGCCGACATGCGCCTCATGAAAACACAGCCCAAATCGAAGCACAGTAATTTAATGCATACATTACTGAAATTGACGACTCATATAATTAAGAAATATCTGTTCTTAATACTCTTAAGCCTGTTATATGTAATAAGCCGAGAGACTACAGAAGATGCAACGATGTTGCTCGCCTCGCAGTTAAAATCCAAATCTTTGAGTCTGAGGTCAAACAGCCAGCCGTGGCCTGCCACATAAAGGCAAAGGCATCAGCCAATCAGCGTTGTTTCGATGAGGTGGCGTGACTTGCTGGGTTAACTTGATAAACCCAAACTTCCTCAGATAAACTCCCTGGGTACACTTAAGAAACACAAACTTCCTCGGCGTAGTGGAGGAGAAAGCGGGCTAACAACAGTCTTATGCAATCATACATAAATATAGGTAAGGGTGGACACTACGTTATAACCCTTATCTGATACTTGTATTTTGTAAATGCTCCAGCAATAGCTGTGTGTAGGCGCTAATAGGGTGAACTACAGGGGTCTTCGGTATAAAAACTGACCGCTCGCACGGGGTCTAGTGTCTGGGTAGCACGACATGCTACATGCCACTCTGTCTTCACTTCTGAAATCTGTATTTCTGTAAACATGTACATAAAATATAACAAAATTAACCCTTACCTTAGTAAATGTTGTATGTGCAGAAGTCACTGCAACCCCAACTTGTGCGAACCTTGATAGTGTTTTCCGTGACGAACGTTCAAGATCTTCGGCAATTTCGCCAAATTTATCTAACACTTTCTTCGCATGTGTTCGTTTTGCACTGAACCAGTAGTCACAAACGATTTAGAAGATCTAAAGTTCTGTAAGGAGGCAATTGTGCAGGAAATTTCAGGATAAATTCTTCACGAACACGACGAACCGATTCGTATTTAAAATAATATTTACGTACAAATATACGTTGTTCTAAATACAACTCCTTACCATCATCGCAAATGAAAGTAGACTACTAACGCTAATGACTACATGATAATTGAAGGACATAAAGCCTGTCGTGAGTGCGAGGTATGAGGAGTGGGTAAGGCAGCCAGTATTGGATCCGAGCTAGCGGTCAGATTTTATACCGAAGACCCAGTATATAGCCCAATAAAGTGCTTACAGCATTGCAAGTCGTCTGTAACGTATGCGCATTTGGCTCACCTTTAAGGACTAGTGAGATACGTGGATAAGATGAGAATGTTTAATACACATTACGGACTATGGCAGTAGAGTATCCATATTGAATACCGAATATCCGTGTTTCGAATCCAGGCAATATCAATGAATTTTATGGGCCTGATTCAATTCTCCAACCTGTCGAACGTTTGCATCTGTTTTAACTCAGTTTCTTAAAGATGAAATCTTGAATATGTGAGTGTCAGTATTCTAATAGAAGTATAAGCTGCTATAAGATTGTTGAATTCAGATATACACAAAAATGAAAGGAGGATAGGAAGCACATAATATAAGTTGTGAGTCGCTGTCTAAATGTGTCGTTTAAACTACTTTTATAATAGGCGTTTTGAGTTGGCAACATGAATGACATATCTCTCTCTCTCTCTCTCTCTCGCCTCGTTCTAAAAATATTTTTATTTGGATTAAGCCAGTTTCTCCTCCCTCGGCAAGTTTGTTGTTAACAAGGAGACCAATACCGAATAGTGCAGCATCTGGCATCTGATGGTCCTTTGGTTGATAGGCATGTTCAACACAGCGCAGCGCCGGATCATATCATTGGTTTATCAATTCGCCAATAGTGGGGCGGCAGCACTGGGACGTCCGAACTTGGAACTATTCACCTCCCTACAGCGCTGGGATTTTGGATAGCACAGAAAGAGAGACAGGGAGACGCCTAGAAATTGCTCGACAGGTAGCACGCGGTGTGGAAAACTCGGATTTGATTTGCGTCATGTTTCGGCCCTTCCAAAATTTCTAGTCAACATCTTTCGGTCAGTAAGTTTCAAAATCAATTGCCATGCGAGTGCAACGAGTACCGGAAAAACAAGCAGACTTTTATAATATTTTAAAGTCTTGTTTAAAGCAGTGTATTGCCCTATGGGGAAAGAACTCCCTATGGGGTGTCCGACCTCGTCAGTTGCTTTGGTGCGAGAGCTGCGGACTCGTAGCACTCGCGATACTTCTAACGTTACCAGAAGTATACCGGGCCGAACATTCGAGCCCCTCCCGGAAGGGAGTTTTGGGATTGGGTTGGACTCGGCGGGGTAGTGGTTCCCGAAACCCGTGGGAGATTGGGTGCGCCTGGCTGGTATTTTCGCCCAGGCGGCTTGTGAGACGCCTTTCATGTTCTCCAGCACCAACCAGAGTGAGAGCTGGCAGGCGGTGGCTAGACACTGTCGCTCCCACCGAGGTTGTTTGGTAATCTTCCTTGACAGGGTTTTCCCCTATTGGCTGACGCGCGTAAGTGACGTAGCCACTTCCGTCCTGTGGAGAGGAACGTGTAGTTGGGTAGCTTTACCCACTCCGTTCTAGCGAAGTAAGAGAGCGGGCTATAAATTAGGTACTGTCCAAATGGAAAACCCCACGGATTTTATCCCTGGGTCCCGATGCAATGGAATGAATTGTCAGTTCTCGTCGCTTAGGCGTTGTTAATATTAATTAATGGGGAAAGAACGATGCTTAAGTTAAGGTTTGAAAGATATAGAGTTAATCCAGGTTAAATTATGTGATTGCTAGCTCAGTGTTACAAATTTTCGATACAACAAAAGGACGTCATTGGTTTTGATCGGTTAAGATATAGTAGAATAACACGTACTCTGTTACAAGTGAACGTCAATGGTTTGTTCTCCAATATGAGAGTTTCAGAAAAGTATTACAAAACAAAATGGTTTTAACCTTATTAATAAAAGGGAGGACAAAAGTGCTCTTCAAACTCTTCGGGATCGATTCACATCTCACCCACTGGTACGTGACATTCAGTATACTCTTCAATCTATTCTAACAGAAGATCTTACTGTAATTCTTGTGTGGATCCCATCACACATCGGCATTAAAGGAAATGAACAAGCTGACTTAGCAGCCAAAGAAGCCTCTCGCCTTTCATTAGTTGACAAATCCATTAAAATTGTATGTCTGGTTGCTGCATCACTCTTTAAAAGAGCGATCCACACCCTTTGGAAGCAACAATGGACTCAGATCTCAAACGGTAAGCTGCATGTCACTAGACAGGAAAACACCAGTTCCTTCCCAAATACTGCCTTGAACCGTCAAGACCAAACAATTGCTGCTAGATTACGAATCCTACATACAAAACTCACTCACCTCCACATCTTCACCAACTAACCACCTACTGAATGTTGCTTCTGTACTACAAGACTCACTGTTGAATACTTGCTATGCAAATGCCAACAATATTATAACTATCGCAGAACTGAAAAGATTTCCTCCCACCTCCACACTGCAATAGATACACAAGTGTCCAATCTAAAACTGGAGAAATTCCTGCATAATATCGGTCTTATTAATAAAATATAAAATGTTCCAATACAATATTTAATATTTTCTCCTTCATACTTAAATACCAAACTGAATATTAACATTTATTTCACCATGTTAAAATTGACGCTGCAATTATAGTTAATGTTCTCTTTATATTCTCTTTGTGAACATATAACTGTTTGTGTAATAATGAATTAATGTAATTAATTGATGAGTCGCATACGACCATGCAGTTAGTGCGACTTTAAATAAATTTAAAAAAAATGAAAAGAAATTATATTTGTATATTTGTTATATATGTGCAAAGTAACTTAAAAATGGTTAGAGGATTCAGGTTTCCTCAAACCATTTCCGGTGAAATGTCGGTGTGAACTTTTGGGTGGAATACAATACCACCTCTAATTACTGTAGGCAAGTGGTAGTGAACGCAAAATAGGGTTGTAATTGAAATTAATGACATATCACCAACACATTACATAATGTTTTTCTTAATTAGCTGGATATGCCCATTGTCGTGCATAAAAGTGTTTCATTCCCCTGGATCACTATAATGTTTTTCTCTACGTAAGGTTTCCAACTTCAGTTAACCAACTTTTGCCTCCACCTGGCCAGTATCACTTCTGTATGTGATTGGCCAGAAAAAATACAGGAACATACTAACTAACCAATGAACAATATTCGTAATAGATGTGGACGAAGAGATGGTTCGGATACCATCAAAGAATTTCGCTGCGATTGGCATACAAGGAAAGGCTCAACCAATTACACATAATTCAGCCTTCTAGGGAAAGGAATAAAATATTATTTGCATGTGAGGTTAAACTAGACGACAGCTACGACATTTACATACTCGTATATGAGACCTTTCATCAGCGACATGGAGATGAAGGTTAGTTTGTTGCTGCTACTAAACGGTAAAGGTAAAGTACCCTGCCAATCCAGCGGTTAGAATTATGCTCGGAAAACGGAGTTGGTTTACGCTGATATGGCATGGGGCTAGATTTTGTCAGCATTAACATGAACAGCTCCGTTCCATTATGAGCCACATTTTATGTATGCCAGTATACGTGCCATATAACTGCCAGAACTCAACTCATAAAAGTTGTTTGCCATTATCTCGAAGGCACTCCTATCATGCGGAAATTGCTACCGATTTCAAGACCCATGTGTAGTCTGCCTAATCAAACAACGGCTCGCTTAAGGAAGCCATAACCCAAACCTGATGGTGTTTAAAGCTATTGAGTTGGCATTGGGGTAGATATATTATTACTGTTAACGTGATGCTATAATTCTGTAGGCTGTATATTCTACTATTTATTTAAATATAGTATAATAGAGAATTATTATTAAGCTAAGTAACCGCTGCCCACTACACCAACCACCTTTAAACTACCAGTTACACGATATCTTGTAAACAAGTCTTCACCACGAGGGACATAAGCTCTATCATAAACTCACGCAGGTACGCACGCACAAATATAAAATGGTTGCAGAGGTCACGCCTCAAATATTCATACCTGTTTCCCGCCTCTTTCCCGCTGTGGACCAGCCTGGTGGTGTTTGGATATCGATCTTCACATATTTGCGCCATGGAAACACCTACAGACTCTTGCGTATTCGGTTACTTCCCATAACCCATCATTCATCTGTATAAACGAGTGTTGCAAGAGAAGGTGAAGTTGTAATACTATGGTTACCATGAAATACCTCTATAGAGGTATAGAACTGTAATCGAAATGTTTCTGAGAATTTTCCGAAGTCAAATATTGCATTTTTAATATTTCGCTTGTATAAAAGGTGGTCCATTTAAGTTGAGACTGCAGAATATCTCCAAAATTAAGCGTTGTAGAAAGAAATGTCTTTAATAAAAGTTGCTTCATACTATGGAGGAAAGTAAACGCCATTAGTCGTGTTTTATTTGGAGGACGTTTTGATGATCATTTTAGGGTCAAATTAATTTATTTAAATGGGAATCTTCCTTTTTATAGTGTTTTCTCATTCCTTATAAAAAACTAAATAACATTTGTATAAATCGCTTTGCAATTGTTCTTACACCAACGTAAATAACAACGAAAATTCTGAGTGGCGATGTAGGAAGAGTGCAATGAATGGTTGGACCATTCATGGATGGTCATTTGGGGATCGAGTTACGTTTCGTAATTGGGAACCAACGTTTTTTACTTTCTCTACTACGTATAGTAAGTAGGGGAAGTATTGCATTCCACCCAAAAATTCGATACCGAGATTTCACCGGAAATACATGTTTTGAGACCCACTGAATCCAAAAAAAGCATTTTTGGAAACATGTCCGTGTGTGTGTCTGTGTGTGTGTCTGTGTGTGTGTCTGTGTGTCTGTGTGTCTGTGAACAGTATAACTCAAAAACGAACAGTCGGATAAACACCAAACTTGGTATTTAGGTTCAGTATCTTCCAGAGATGCGACACGAAGGTTTTCAAGAAAATCCCCCCATCCCAGACTACCCTTTACATGTAACATTTTTCGAAAATTTTAATTTTCTCAAAAATTGCTCTAACGATTTTGATGAAAATATCATATGTTTAAGATAATGTCCTGAGAAATGAAATGTATATCTCGAATTTTCTGGGAATGTCTCCAAAAGTATTCTTCATTGTGAACGACTTTTGCATAACTGGTAAACCGTAAGAGATAGACAGAATTTTACTACACAAAAAATGTAGATCGTGTTAAAATACACAATTTATGTCATATACATTTCTTTTGTTGAGTGAAGCGTTTTCGAGATATTGCTTGTTATTTCCTTAAATTTTTCAATACTTATACTTTTTCTCAAATTCGTTATTCATTTCTTTTATGTCCTGGACATGCAAAGAGAATGAAATGCGCCACATAGCAACCAGCGTTAAAATATTTGACTATCGCTTAAACGCTACCATATTTCCCTTGCATCTACAAGAAAATTACCAATAAGATTGACATCTCGATATCTCGATTAACATGAAGCATATGGAGAATAGGCATTTGTAAAAATAGATTGTACAAGAGTAGAGAAAGTGATGTGAGTGTAACACATCAGATTTTTTTTTGTTTTGTTTTCCTATTCCTCATCACAAAATAAACCGCTTTTCATTCTCCATTTTATAACGAGAAGACAACATACAGAATGTAGGTTCCCATTTAAAAAAAAGTAAATTGACACTAAAATGACCATCATAACGTCCCACAAACAAACCACGACTAATGGTATTTACTTTACCCCCATAAAATCAAGCAACTTTTATTAAAGACATTTTTTTCTACAACTCTTAGTTTTGGAGATATTGTACAGTCTCAACTTAAATGGTCCACCCTGTGTATATGTGATAGCGCTTCTTCAAGAGCTATACCCAATTAATTTTTGTGGTATATTTGCTATGCATTTATCTTAAGTCTCACTTAAAATGGGCTGTATTATATATAAGTTTTTAGAAATATGTTCCATAACAAAATCTTATGTATTACATTCACATGATTTTCTCTACCCTCTACCGCTTACTATTGGGTACACAAATTATTTTTATGAAAGCTTATTTTTCTATCTACTTCATTTTAGTCGAGACAAACGTATCTATAAATAGCTGCATTACACATTTCGTTATAGATACAAAGGGAATGGCGATAGTCAAGTGTTTAAGGACTAGACACTATATTCTGGTCTTAATAGTAGATTATGATAAAAGGGGTAAAACTAGGCTTTTAGTTTCCGTGTAGAAACGTTTGCGATCCTACGAGCAAAATAAAATCACTTGTATGTGTGGCATATACCATTTTTACTTTCTCTACTACGTATAGTAAGTAGGGGAAGTATTGTATTCCACCCAAAAATTCGATACCGAGATTTCACCAGAAATACATGTTTTGAGACCCCCTGAATCCAAAAAAGGTATTTTTGGAAACATGTCCGTGTCTGTGTCTTTGTGTCTGCCTGTGTGTGTGTGTCTGTCTGTGTGTCTGTCTGTGAACAGCATAACTCAAAAACGAACAGTCGGATAAACACCAAACTTGGTATTTAGGTTCAGTATCTTCCAGAGATACGACACGAAGGTTTTCAAGAAAATCCCCCCACCCCAGATTACCCTTTACATTGAACATTTTTCGGAAATTTTAATTTTCTCAAAAATGGCTCTAAAGATTTTGATTAAAATATCATATGTTTAAGATACTTTCATGACAAATAAAATGTATATCTTGAATTTTCTGGGAATGTCTCCAAAAGTATTCTTCATTGTGAACGACTTTTGCATAACTGGTCAACCAGACCAATAGACAAAATTTTACTACACAAAAATGTAGATCGCATTAAAATACACAATTTATATCATATGCATTTGTTTCCTTGAGTGAACCATTTTCGAGATATTGTTTGTTATTCCCTTAAATTTTTCAATACTTTCTCAAAAGGAAATTCGTTATTCATTTTTTGTCTTGGATATGCAAAGAGTATTAATCTGTGGCAAAGAGAATGGTGCTGCGCATAGCAACCAGCTATTAAGAGATATGTGTATGCTTAGAAGCTACGTTATTTTTATATTTCCGTTGCAAATATAAAACAAGGGGAACATAGTAGGCCTTAAGCGGTAGTCAAATATTTTTAGAACTGGTCGTTATGTGTAAAATGTAATTTTCTTTGCATGTCAAAAGACACCTTCTGCAAATATTTATCTCGATTAATGTGAAATAGATGGATAATAAGAGTTTGTAAAAATAGTTTGTACAAGAATAGAGAAAGTCGTGCGAGTGTAACACATCAGATTCTTTAAACAACGCTCGAATTTGTAAAATACATATAATATTATATTAATTCCTGAAACTCATATGACGCTTATAATGCGTTTTTTAAACAAAAGAAATGACGTAAAAAAGGGCGAGATATCAGATACTCTGATGTTTTGTTGATTCGCTAGCAGTCATTTTCAGTGAAATCACTTTCGCCGTATTCTCCCTTACACCAGGCAATGAAACGACTAAACGCTATACCGTATTGCTTTCTGAGTTCTTTTTGGATAAGTACTTTCTAGTTATATTCTTTCTCCGCTTCTGTAATTTCACTTACACTTCAGTTTCTTATGAATCCATAATTTCCGTCATTTAATCTTTATATAAATTAGATAAAGGAATAGCGTTTTATATAAAATAAATCTGCCAATACAATTTATAGGTTAACTCTGCAACATATTGCGATAAATTGAAGTATGACGATTTGTAATGTGAACAGATAATGCAAGCACCATGAGAAATTAATCATGTAAAAGGACATGAGAAGTAAAACCCCATCAAAGCAAGTCGAGTTATTAAACATGTACAAATACAAAGGGTAATTACCATGTGATTGGACTTGAAGCCAAAATTGCTCACATATACTAAGCCTTTAGTTGGTGTGCTCTGTGTTAGAAGTTCTATATACTTTTAGGCCAAACTGTCTAAAGAATTCCATACTCTTTTCATCAAATTCTATAGTTTCCAATCACGAGAAAGTACTATAGATGTTAACAGGACTTGAATAAATGGCTAAGTAATGAAAAATTTGAAACTTAACAGACATCTACGAAATTTCTGAAGCAGAAAAAATGTATTTGAAATGAACTGAGCTTTTAAAGGGACGTACATTTTAGTGTAGTAAGTTTTCGTTTATCGCTTAATATTTATCAGTTATACAAGATTATACAAAATTCCTTCCTTCACAGGTTATTTCCAGAAAATTCAAGGAATACATTTTATTTGTCATCTAAATATCTTTGATATGTGGTATTTTAATCAAAATCGTTAGAGCCATTTCGAGAAATGTTCCATGTAAAGGGTAGTTTGGGGTTAGGCGATTTTCTTGAAAATCTTCATATCCCATCCTTGGAAGGTAAATACCAAGTTTATCATTCATCAAAGTTTTCGTGTTTGATTTATGCTGCTCTCTCTCTCTGTCACACCCACACATTTTTTCTATAAATGCTTTATTTGGATTCAAAGGTCCTGAAAACATGTATTTCCAGTTAAATATGGGTATCCAATTTTTGGGTGAAATGCAATACCTTCTCTGCCTACTAAGTAGGTGGTAGAGAAGGTAAAAATATACTGCCATAATGTTTCTGACAAGTTTGTTATTTACAGCATATTGAAAAGACGAATATTTAAGAAATTATGGCACTATTGCACTGCTACTTATTCTTTAGGTACGTAAAGCAGTTATCACGTGAAATACTGTAGTTCGATCGCATAACAACCTGGTGTTTGTGTTATCTTGCATTTTTATGTCTTTAACACGCTATGAAGTCCTTCTTCATAAGGACACTTGGTAGAAATCTGGGTAAAAAAACGAATTTTTTGTAATCGATTATAAAAGTATAAGGAACATACCAATGTACTTTTTTATTTGTACCTTTAAAGGGCTCTTATGGTCCAGAGATGTTATAATACAGGATTATTCTAAAAGAAGGAACAGAATTTAAATATTTATTTCTAATGAACAACGTTAGATAGCGACACATACGACACATCATTGAATAGAGGAAAGTTCAAAGTTTTAAGCCGCACCATTCAGTGCCTACAGCGGCGCTGCTTTTGTTTACGAGAAAATGGCGACGCCACAGGAAAAGTGGTTTTGTGTGCTGATTTATGTAAAGGGTGAATCCATTGTTTCATTGCAGCGTATATTTCGCTGTAATTTCAACAAAGAGCCACCTCGTCATAAAAAATTTACAATTAATACAATAAATTCGTAGAAGATGGTTGCGTATGCAAACGGAGACTCACTGGTCGACCTCGCATAACAAATGGGCTCATTTTGAACACACAAAATAAAACTTTGAACTTTTCACTATTCAATTATGTATCACATGTGTCGCCATCTATTGTCATTCATTAGAAATAAACATTTAAAATCTGTTCCTTCTTTTTGAATAACCCTGTATATTGGCATGACTATGTACTCTCAACTATTTTTCGTTTCCCGTAAGTTTAATTTTTTTAAACTTCAGCTACACTTTTCTCAAAACCTATTTAACTTAGTAGTTCTACATTTTTGTGGCTGTAGAGAATGCTTAGCTCCATTTAGTGGGTTAAATATTTTTACCTAAATACATGCTTTCCACGAAAAAAGATTAAACATATAGAAATTTATATCAAAGATGATTTTCTTGTGACTTTTTTTAAATTACATTATTCTCTCAAATGGACAAATAATTAAACGCTATCTTAAGTTAAAAAATTGGGGGAGTTTCGATCTTTATTTTCAGAGAAAAGTGTACCTATAAATGAAAGTAAAATTGTTTTAGAAATTACTTTCTGATATGTTAAGAATTAAAATATTTAAAGCTAGCTAAAACATCTTGATACCAGTATACTAATATATCCTTCTTTTATTAGTAAAGCGTTCATTATTCCTGCGATTTATAGCAAGTGTCCCAGTACAACACAACCATCACAGTAATTGGTATGAGCCGACACTTCCTTTTTTTTTTTCTCTATCTTCCGTAAATCTGTTACAAACCCCAGTTGTGGAACCACTAGTTTAGTGCCTAGAGTAGCTAAAAGTGAGAAGTGTTGCTCTTCGAGTAACGCCATTCTTTCAGGAACCTGGTTAAATATTGATCCTGACGCATGCTCAAGCCATTTACAGCAAATTCGGGTGCAGTAAGGAATTGCCCGTAAACGTTTTTATTACTTGTGCACGCCATTATGTTTATCATCGGAGTTTCAACGCTCAGCTTGTAATTGGCTATAACATGCATTGTGATTAATGTTCGTAAAACTTTAATAACAGCACTTCAGCCGATGCCAGACCAGCGAGGTGGCGCTGCGGTAACGTATGAGACTCGCATTCGGGAGGTCCCGGGTTCGATTCCCGGCAAATCTCACTCTGGCCCGGTTTCCCCGGCGTAGGCTGGCGAATGCTGGGGCACTTTCTTCTCTTCCACGATTTCTTTTCCATCATTTTCCTTAAATTCCGTTTCGTTCCCATCTTCCACGTGTGCTTCAAGGTTCCGTGGTGTATGGCGGCGCCGGACAGATGGCGCGGATGCTTTTATCTAGCCTACATAAACATTAATTAGCGGAAATTATGAATTCAGAAGAAACTGAAGTGGAAGTGAAATTGCAGAAGCATAAGAAAGAATAGCACTAGAAGTACTTACCCAAAAAATCCAGAAAGGAATGTGATATAGCATTTAATAGCTTCCATTACCTGGTGTAAGGCATAACATGGTGAAAATAATTTCACTGAAAATGACTGCTAGCAAATCCACAAAACATCAATACATCTGACATCTCGGTTTTTAACGTCATTTCTCTTGTTTCAAGAACGCGTTCTAAATGCAATATCAGTTAGTTTTAGGAAACTCTGCTTTTACCCCTTGTATCATTAACTATTAAGGCCAGAATACAGTGTCCAGCTCTTAAACATTTAGCAATCGCTCAATGGAAAGATTGTTCCTCGTGAACATCAAAGGGCTGCTTGATTAGTGGGTCGTTCATCACTCCCTCTTTCTCTCTCTCTCTCTCTCTCTCTCTCTCTCTCTCTCTCTCTCTCTCAACTTCAGCAGTGGGATGAGTCTGCGAGCTGGAAATTTTAGGGACTTCCGTGCTTCTCTGTAGTATGCCCTTCTTAACAGCCAACCTAAGTGCGATTTACATTTTCTGAGAATGGGGGTTACCATGAACCCATGTATTCAAATTAATCACAATATCTAGCCCGGTTATTTCAAAGGAGGAATCTGGAAAGTGAGGCAGTATTTTTAACACTTGAGTAATTTCAATTAAATTATATAATATGTAAATTCAATAACAGCCCGCCTTAAAGCAATATGCATGTACTATTTTTTTTAAAATGTATGTAAAAGTCATTGCATATGCTTTTTTATTGTAAACATGTTCAATAATGTTATGTGAATGCATTATGTAATTTAATCATGTAAGAGCTGTGAATATAATAAGTTTAACGTTGCTAACAATGAGGTAACAATGAGGTAAACTTGAGGCAATAATCAGTTTGAGAGTTTGAATACTACTAGTCATGATTAGAGCATCAATAATGTAAATTTTGTGACAGTTTAAAAATAGCCAATCAACAGCCAGAAAAAGCTTTAGTAAAGTTCAGGTATTCTATTGGACTAGGATCAGCGAATCAGGTACTTGAAATACAGAAGCTTACAGGTTTCGACGGTAGAAATATAAGTTGCCTGCAGACCTTGATAGCAACCGGATGGAAGATACGTTCTCTAGAGAAATATTACGTATTCGTGTGAAACGAAAATTAAGTATACGCGTTAACAAAGTAGAAGTATTAAATAAAAGAATCTCGCAGCTCTTGATATCAGTGTAGTGCTATTTAATTTGTGTCAAGGATTAATAAAAAGAAGTGATTTTAAACTTAAAATCTGTGTAAGCCTACATTCATGTCGCACCACGCCCTGATTAAGAGAAACGTGTCTCTAAAACAATACTGACGAAGCCGAGGCAAACATAAACATAAATAATATCTATAGAAGGAGTTTAATAAAAAAGTTAATATATATTTTGTTAAATTGAGCGTAACAACAAAAATACATCTTCAAATCAGCTTTTCATACGTAGCAGCGTATTACGTAACAAACAATCTACTTCAAATTAACGCCGAAACTCCTTCAACAAAAACAAAGTAAATCAAATCTTCTCTTCAAATTCACGTCCATACATGGAGCTAAATAAATAAACAACGTAAAGAAAAATACTACTTCAAGTTGGCTCCCATACGTGGGGCACATCTACTTCAAAAGCCCAAGGTTTAAATGAAAAATAAACGTAGATACAACAGACGTAGGAAAGGTCTGATTCAGTGTTACGCCAAGGAGGAGAAATTATTTGAATTTAATGATTTGTCCCGTGCCTTAGTTTTGAAATTAAAAATCAATGTTTTCCAACATATTTCGTTACATTGAAATCCTCGATTTCCAACTACATAAGTAAATATGGAATATTTAACTATCATAAACATTCTAAATTCTTAAAAGCAACATAATACTGTGTGGCGTTTTTATTTTTGGATACAGTTCTTTCTACTCGTTTATATACCGACTAAACATCTTAGGTCACATCGGTGGCTTTTCCTTTAAAACACTTACTCATGATAATGAGTTCAGTCATTGATTGTCTTGGGTTAATCTTTGGGTTTTCTTTAAGCTCACCCAAACATTCGCTCTCTCTTTCACACTTCCAGACTCTAGGGAGTATAGGGAATAATATTGGTAAAGAAATATCCCCACCCTCCAGCCGGAAATCGAACCCGGAACCTCTGTTTGGGTACAGGCTGGAATTTATTTGGTTTTTAATACTTTATTTGCTTCTTTAGCATTATTTTATTGATTGTATATCCTTATAATAATTTAAACCTCTTCGGGTTTTTTTCAGTTTATGGAAGATTTTATAAATCTTAGTATATAATCTATAAGCTTATTTTTCCTTCTGCTATATATAAATCTTAATAAACCGTTGCAGAAATAGTTACATTACACATTTCGTTATAGATAAAAAGGGAACAGCGTCAGTCAAATTTTAAAAAGGTGGACGCTACAAAAATTCCATACTGTTTGCATGCAGTGGCGGGAAACAACTCAATGTTGTTAGAGACGCGTTCGTTCGTGTGAACCTTCGTGCACACAGTTGTGCACACAGTTGTGCACACATTACTTTCTCTCTAATCTAGTACCATCACTGGTACGGATCGATGTTAGTGCACACAGTTATGCACACATTAGTTACTCTTCTCTGGTACCGGTACGTACTGCTGGTGTGATATTTTAAGCGCTTAGTGATGCGCCTGTGTGAGGAAGATTTTTGCGGCTATTGCGAGAGGTCTCGCCGACAAGCATACTAGCGATCTACGGCAAGTTACGCTACTAGCTTCTTTTATTGCGGAAACAGTTATATAAAGCCGTAAGATTGATACTGCAGAAGTTAGCAGATATAATAGTTCAACTGTTACAATTTCTCGAGCGTTAGATTCATAATCAGTTCCATTCTGTTTCTTAAAATGGGGGCGGCAACTCGCTCCAAAAGCTCAAGTATTAGATCACATTCATTTATCATTCAATTTAAACTGGTATTGTCCTTTAACAATACGCCCACACATCCCTAAGAGAAAGATCTCATAGCCTACCAGCAGCTGGAGCACGAGACTACAGAAAGAGCTACGAGATCACGGCAACAGAATCAGCAACGAAGCAGGTAAAGCAAACGGCTTTAAAATTGATGACCTTCTTTACAATAAATTATCGCATCATCGCCGCATCACAAATATTCTGTATCAAGTCCCCCAAAGAGACCCACATCGGAGGCAGGTCCTGGCTGAGCAGTCCCGACCGACTCCAGGAAGATACCTCTACAAAGCGCACCTCCACCGCCCAGCCGCAACACGCCAAATACCGCCGCATACTACAGGGAGAGCCATAAGACTACGAACCGGCTGCGCGGCGATTTTCCTGTCCGCGTCCTCGGCGCTCGTTGCCGTCTGCCACTATCATAGAAAGGCGTGAATGAAACCATATGACATTTTAAAAGACTTTTAAAGGCTTTACTTAACAACCTTATGAAAGTGTGTTGAGGACAGAATTATTAGTAGAGATCTGTGGCCCCCTCGGTTCTCCGACCTAACCGCCTGCGATTTCTATCTCTGGGGTAACTTAAAACAAAGTGCACAAGACAAATCCACACACCCTGGAAGAATTAAAACAAAATATCCGCCAGGAAATTGCCTACGTTACTCAACGTGAACTACGGCGAGTGATGGATAGTTTCCTAAAGAGGTGCCAAAAATGTATGAACAATGACGGTAGCCAATTTCAGCATTTTTTTATAAAGTTGGTAAGTAAAGCCTTTAAAAGTAGTTTTAAAAATGTTGTGCGGTTTTATCCGCGCGTTTATATGATAGTTGCAGGCGGCAACGAGCGCCGAGGACGCGGACAGGAAATTCGCCGCGCAGCCGGTTCGTAGTTATTTGGTTCTCTCTGTATCTATATTCTACTATATCTATCAGTGTTATCTATCCTACTATAGTCCTACTATCCTGAAACAGATGACAATGATGTAAATGATGGGAACAGTAAATGAGAGACAGAGAGTCGTGGTAGAAGAAGAATCACCGGCGGAAAGCACTAAAAACCCATGGGTTAGAGTGGGCAGTCGCCGGGAATCGAACCCCGGACATCCCAAATGGGGATACCCTGTGGGGATGGGGGTAGAGCATACATGGTTAAGCGGTAACTCGTCGTATCAGGGGCTGTTGCGCCAGGCAGTGGCTTATAGTTACCTATTGTATTATATGTATTGCAAAAATTTCCAAAGAAACAAACACATTGACTTAATACATTTTCCTGCAAATTAAAACAGAGAATTAGTTTTCATGTACATAGAAACAGTAAGAAAAATGTCGCATTATTGGAATAGTTTCCGAGAAAGGTGCAGTACATGAGCAAAAGAGGGAAGGCTGGTTTTTTACTGAGTTTTTCAAAAACGACAAAAAACGAGAGACTGTTATACCGCACTGTGCTGTATTGTACTGTATAGTGGGTTTAAAATTAATTTTTTTTATCCCACAAAGGAGTACTGAATTTTTAAAAGTTTAAAATGTGTAATAAAAGGCAGGCTTTTGAAATAAAATAGGACAATTTTTCTTTTAATTGTTAAATAAATGCATTACAACTCCATAAATTTTGAGCTATTTTCTTGTAATGATGATTTTTAATAGACAAAGTCTAATGCAATACACATCAAAATAGCAATCCAGTTACTGCCTGTCACAATTATAGTATCTTTCGAATGTCTCATAACACATTCCTATACAATGTTGACAGGTTGGAAAACCGGGATACAAAGGAGAATTGGGGCAGTTCACTTTAGTTCTACATGGAACCAAGGAGAAGCCGGAGCATTTAAAAAATGGCCCTCGACGCTACAACGAAAACTACAACAGAATGCATAGAAAGGTGAGACTCATTCTTTTTTTTAGCTAAGGAGAGATCAAGCTTTGGCCAAGCAATCTGCAAGGACTGAGAATTGGATAGTTCTAAAGGTAGAATAAAATGTATTTGATCTTCAGTAGTCACTTCACTAATCTGATCCATTATGGGTCCAAATCTCTTGACGTTTCAGGCGCCTCCACTAATAGTGCACTAACGAATAGCAGCAGCGCGGCATTGCCTCATACGGACAGTACACCTCACCGTTGGTAAAACTCTAATTGCAATATCATGTATATTTCATATTTAGAAAAGCAACAAGTAGCTAGAATAAAAGGCGACGTTCTCCTGAACAAGTACAAAAAGGAATTGCGTTTTTACACCTGATGGTTCACCATTAATTTATAGTCATCTTTCATTATGTTTAAACGGAGACTTTTAGTTACAGTTATTCTTGTAATGGTAATAAATACATTGCTGTCATAGTTATTTTATATATATATAATTGTTTAATATATGCAATCTTCCATGTCCTAAATAAGTTTAGAAATAGTTATCCCACGAGGTTTTCTAATACAGCTACTAACTCGTATTGAAAATCCTTACAAAGCTTTCTGACACAGATCTACAAAACCATACATAACGTTTTTAACATCATGTATGGTTTTGTTTCACAGAATAATACCATTGGAAAATAAATGATTAAGAGCATTTGAATGGTTATTATGCTTGCTTCTGACGAGTCTTAGAAGCAAGCACGTATCCGTTATATGGGAAGAGATTGTTATGCTTTTTACAGCATTCAACACCTCGTTACTTGAAATGCACTAAAAAAATGTCATATGAAGAATAAGCCAACAGAACTTTAAGAAAAGAATCAGCAATTGTCATCACATTCTCGTATAAGCATCAACAATGGAATTCGCTGCACAATTGACACGATAGCTCAAGGTTAAACATTGTTAAAACAAAAATACTGCTAGTGTATGCTTTACAGCGCGCTTGCTGAAAGGTTAAGCGTCTCAGTTGTGTACTCAGTTCTTACATTGATAGGTTTTATCCTAGCATTTATAAAGTTAACTCTTTCATGAAAATGTCACTTAGAAAGCCCGCTAGTATCAGTGGATATGGCAGTAAGCAAAGGGCTGTTTATCTTCAGTGCGTATAATTTCTTTAAAAAGTACGCCAACGAAGAAAACCGCAAAAACCATAACCTCATGAAATGTCAAGAACTTACGGCGTGCGGTTAGCTGTGACACTTGAATAACAGAGGATGCATAGAAAGGTATGGATTTCATTTCTCTATTTGTGTATTACATTTCATCATTGTGTCTCTTCATGTATTTTTAAGTGAACTTTGCGATGACATTTATAACAAACGCTTAACGTTCTGACGAGGCGAAGTGAAGCTTGGCAACCGCGCTGTCATTCCGTATTGGCTGTCACGAAACATCAAGACATTTGGACCACACAATAGTTCAACTTTCTCTGTCACTTCACTATAGAGCTTACTAGAGTGGTTACTAAATTGAAACTCTGACATTTTTCCACCATTAAGAGGTATTAAGGATATTCGAGTATACATTCCATCCATTCCATGTATTCGGAAGGTTAGTTATATTTTGTCTGTTTATATGACGCCCTGTTTTTATACTGACAAGTGTGCAAACTTTGCACGCTGACTATCTAGTCAGTAACTGACGTACTGATTATAATATTGATTACATTATTATGTATATTAGATTAGTTGTAGTTAGATTAATTAGGCTAATTATATGAGCACTTAATTATTAATTATGTTTTGTTAGGCTATTAGCCTATTAGGTTATTATCATTACTATTATTGTCTTGCCTTTGCAGTTAATTAGAAACTTAAATTGATTTTTGCAATTTTTGGCGTAAGCGTTGTCTGGTTGTGTGGAGTTTTATTTTTAGAGCAAGATGTTCTGCGTAAAAGAAAACCAAGAAATGTAATTGTTTAGTTTAAGTACTCATAATCATATTAAAGCGTAACTATAAGTTATTGTAAATACCATTACAGTACAGTAATTTACAATTTAATAACATACGCATGTTATATAAATTAAATCCATAGCACGGTTAAGTGCTTAATTTAACTAATTACCACTATTCAAAACATTTGGAATTCTACCATTAGCCTGCGAGTATATTTTAGCTGTACTTTTAACCGTGGTTGACCACCCAGAAGTGTTCATAAAAAATTCAGACATACACAGCAAACAAACCAGAAATGGGCAGGACTTACACAGGCCAAGTAATAACCTATAAGTATTCCAAAAAGGGGCTTACTACAATGGTATAGTATTATTTAATTCACTTCCATCATATATTAAGGAACTGAAAACTAATAAAAAAAATTCAAGTTAGCATTAAAAAGATATCTCATCACTCACACCTTCTATACAGACGAGGATTTCTTTCATTCAGAAAAACAATCGACTATAAAATGTTACCAAATTTTATAAATAAGTAAAAACAATATTGTTTTAAACAGTTTTATCTCTAGCGTACTCTGCATAAGAACTACAATTTATTTACATACAAGTACACAATGTAGTTATGTATTTATGACGTAATCTACAGCCTAGAGTAAACTAGCTTTCTTTAAGCTGGCCTAGCACGCTATAGGGTCTACAGATTGAGATCCAGGTTATATATAATTAGCGATTATACTGGAGAAGGAAGGTGATGACCAAATCTTTGCACCGAAAAAAAGAACATTACAGAGCAGTAGATATGATATGACAATGACACATAATCTTAGCAGAATACTGTGTCTTTTGTAAATAGATTGTCTGGTGATATCACTGGTTATATATTTAACGTTGACCGCACTGACATGCGGCACCAACTATCTTTGTTTTTTAGTAACCTAAGTTAGACTGCGTTCCCTATAGTGTGACTGTTCAATTCTCCCTCTCACTTCTCTTTCTTCGCAACCTAGCGGTGACATAGCCTCTTCTTCCGTCCACCACTTCCTTGGGAGTCGAACACAAGATATCTCTAATCTCTCGCAGTAGCAACACGCAGTCTACAGACGAATAAACAATTAAAACTTATATATCAACTTGACATAAACATATTAATCTTACCAAAAATTCTCTTATTAATCTAATACACAACCAAAATAGATTATTACTATACCAATACCCATAAATACTCACTTGGAGAACCGCACTTGATATCGTAACAAAAACGCACTGACCGATAACTCACTTCCTAGGCGCGAGAACGCTCGCTTGTATAGCCTTGGAAATTCTCACAGAACGTTCAAGAAAGTTGCCGACCTCTCGATAACCTTGGCCAAGGCTGCTGCATCACAATATGGTGCACGGAATATGAACCCGCAATCGCCGAATGGAAGCCACACCCGCTACTGCTATCTCGCTTGATAGTGGAATGTTTGTGATATTTTTAAAATTGTCACATCCTTTTTCATTTGTATAGACTGCATAATTGATTTTTATTATCTAAGGGTGGAAATAGTTATATAATTCTGCAAACTTATAGTTTTCCTCAGCCAAAATAACTAATGAAACGCAATTGTTAACATATATTATATTTTTCGTTCATCGTTCCGTATAAACACATGTTCATGTTATGGTGTGTTCAACCCCTCGCACATTTTCACTCCCTTCTTTCAATTTTCAATTGAGTATACCTTTTGCAAATCCCGATTATATAGAGGAATATGATCAAGACTCCAATCAAGCTATTAATTCTGAGGCAACTTGGGACTAAAGTGGAGAGATTTTCACCGAGAGCATAGCCAGCGATGAAAATTCCAGGAGTATACGAGTAAAACATCCCATTTTCCACATGCTGTGTACATGGTTTTACTTTCAAACCATAAAAGAAATTAATGATAAATACATTTGTGAAGTCGAAATGAAAATATATTGACAGATTTAAGTTTAGGACCGGTACCAAGCATAAAAAATTGACTAGTAATCACAACGTTTCTTAAAATAACACTGGGACTGAGTTTTTGGTAAAAATAACTACATTTTGAATTTTTTAATTATATCACAATATTCTATAGACACCTTTGAATAATTATAGCTACATATTTTTCAGAATATGCCATTTTTAAAAGCCCAGTGACAGGTTTAAATCAACCATGCGTTCGCTTTTAACCCCACTGGAGCCTTTCTATATGGTTGTTTCTCAGTTTTAATTTTCCCGCCTGAAATTTATTTCTTACATTTCAGTTTGCCTCTAATTTATATGCACATTTGCATACGTAATCTCAAATGCGTTATCTAAGGATTGAAGCTTGCATTTTAGGATGGTTTTATTCATTGGCTCACAAAAAAATTATTTACACTAAAAAACAAGGAAAATTCTAATACCAAAATTTCATAAAAGCAAAACTATTTCCTCTACAATTTGTTACATATAAATTTACATATATTTTCACTGTATTCAAGTATCATTAAATGTCACTACCATACTTCTGACAAATATAAATGCCCTAGGCAGGTTAAGAAAATTTGCACCTTTTTTCGCTAATTAAAAGTATTTTATTGTTTTTTAAAATTCTTTGAGCTAGAGCTATGAGGTTTTGCATATTCATTAATTTATTTAACCATAATAAGTGTGCCAATTTTCAATTAAATAACTTTAAAATTAAAAGTTTAGAAAACTGAGTCGCAATGTCAGGAGGTTCTTGTTTAAGTCACTGAATTTAAAAAATATATAATTCTGGAATTTGAAACTATTGTGCTCTTTTTATTATGTCCTTAACCTTCAGAGTGCTATGCAGGATCCAGCTGGACTCCAGTGTTAAACTTTTTAGTTTTTATGAGTGAAATATCTAATTTAAATTCTTTTGTAATTTATTACAAATTTAATCAGCTTTATATACCATAAAATAGTTCTGTAAAATGTTGAATAAATACAATTGTAATAAAATAAAATACAACTTGGGCTCTACTTGTATACCTAATAGAAGTTTATGTTTCATAAAATGTTCTGCATCTTGAGAGTTTTATGTTGACTGCCTTCTGTTTTTCAGTTATTCTAGCATGCACTGATGGTTTGAAATTGTGTGGAAATCGAAACGGAAAAGTGAAATTTTTAAAATGACGAAGTCAATTGTGTCCAAGAAAAAATTAAATTAGAACAATGTATGAGAGTTGTAAGAAGTTCTTTCCCAATACCCACTGTAAGAAAATATATAGAGTAATGTGCCTTGAATGTTACACTTAGTGAACTTGAATTATAAAACTCCATGTAAAAAAAACCTAAACGGTAGTTGCAGTACATTACAAAAATGTTAAAATGAGGTTGTGAAACCCAGTGAAAAATAAAAAATAAAACAAATTATTTCATCTGATGCCATAGTACTGGAAAATGAAAATAATGTTGTAATTTGTAATTCGGTTGTTTTGAGGTACATTGTTGACAAAAAATGTTTAGACATCAGAATTGTTATTTTAAAATGATTTTAGGATAATTATATTGTGTTAATTCGAGTTTTCTGTCTGGAGTCCACTTGGACTCCTCTCAGGGTTTAATGTCGTCCTCCGTGGTGTAGTAGTTACCATGCTGGCCTCTAGTTTCCGAGGTCGCGGGTTCAAACCCGGCGGAGGGCGATGGATTATTTCGGGCGTAAAAATTCTTAGCATGGTTTTCTTTGGAAGGGAAGTAATGCCGGTGGTCCGTGTCGTAGATTTACAGCACGTAAAAGAACCTCAAGCCTGATAGGCCTCAGAGCAAAATTTCCGGTCTTTCACGCCCAATATAGAATGGGACGCTAATAATCACAGCAGTTACGGATGCCCATAAAAAATCAATTTTAATTTCAGTGGTATAAGGAGGTGCAAAGGGCAGTCTGAAGGTTAAATAAAACATTTAACAATTGCTAAGTCATCACTGTACATCATAGCTTTTAATGTTCTATATTTAGCTATGTTTCATTTGCTTTTAATCAATTATTTCTGCATAATAATTCAGTTTGTGAGTACGTAAAATTTCCCAACAATCTGTTAGTAAGGCAAGAAATACATATGTATGCTTTCGTATAGGTAAACAAATCAAGATGCCATACAGCCTTAAGAAAGCTAAAAGGTGTAAATAATATCCGCGAATCAAAATAACACCTCATCACTAGACATATCACTACTGGTCATATGGTGTGTGAAGACATTTCTCTATCAACATAGTTGGAGGGAAGCTATTACATTAAATGACCGTACAATTATAGCACAGGAAATTGAATCTTGGGGACGCCCTCATGGAACATGCTGTTATCGAATTTCTGGCATCAGAATGTGTTGACTTCACTATACAGTGTTGCCATCTATCCATGAAACGTCGTCATTCCTTGACGTAATCGATGAAAAGGTTTTCTTCAGTGAAGGAAACCCATATCACACCTTTCTGACAGAAGTTGATGCCTGAAAGTTTTCCTCTGGTGCTTTTCCCCTAACATTCGCACTGCAACTGCATCGTTGTAAACAGAAAGATTAGTTTTTAAATTAAAGAAACAACATTAGGTAGTGAATTTTTAGTTCGATACAAAGATGACTCCTTAGTGAGTTCCTAATTTTATTGGAATCTTAGTTGTGAAACAAATAACTCCTGTTAACACTAGGAGCGCCGTATCAATCGTGTACCAAAACGACGGTTGGGGTCATTCTGATCCAAGGTAAATTTTGCAGCTAATTCCGATATTTAGCGATAATAAAGCATAATAACTAACATTATAGCTGCTGCGTGTTATTATTAGGCAGAAGGGTTTTAGCAAGTAAACAGAACAATTGTGTTACTATAGGTGACGTTAGGTATTTTGACGACACTCTCCTCCCCAACCCATAGACGTTTCGTTGAAATTGTTCCGTTTACTCGATGCATATACACTACGTGATCAAATGTATCCGACACCTGACTGAAAATGACGCACAAGTTCGTGGCGCCTTCCATCGGTAATGCTGGAAGTCAATATGGTGTTGGACCACCCTTAGTCTTGATGACAGCCTTCAATCTGGCAGGCGCACTTTCAATCAGGTGCTGGAAGGTTTCTTGGGGAATGGCAGCCCATTCTTCAAGGAGTGCGGAACTGAGGAGAGGTATCGATATAGGTCGGTGAGGCCTGGCACGAAGTCGGCGTTCCAAAACATCCCAAAGGTGTTCTATAGGATTCAAGTCAGAACTCTGTGCAGGCCAGTCCATTACAGGAATGTTATTCTCGTGTAACCACTCCGCCACAGCCCGTGCAGTATGAACAGGTGCTCGATCGTGTTGAAAGATGCAATCGCACTTCCCCTAATTGCTCTTCAACAGTGGGAAGCAAGAAGGTGCTTAAAATATAAATGTAGGTCTACACTGTGGTCGTGCCACGCAAAACAACATGGGGTGCAAGCCCCCTCCAGGAAACACACGACCACACTATAACACCACCACCTCCGAATTTCACTGTTGGCACTACACACGCTGGCAGATGACGTTCACCGGGCATTCGCCATACCCACACCCTGCCAACGGATCGCCACATTCTATACCGTGATTCGTCACTCCACATAACGTTTTGCTACTGTTCAATCGTGTAATGTTGACGCTCCTTACACCAAGCGAGGTGTCATTTGGCATTTTCCTGCGTGATGTGTGGCTTATGAGCAGTCGCTCGACCATGGAATACAAGGTTTCTCATCTCACGCCTAACTGTCATAGTACCTGGAGTGGATCCTAATGCAGTTTGGAATTCCTGTGTGATGGTCTGGATAGATGTCTGCCTATTATTCTTTACGTCCCTCTTCAAATGTCGGCGGTCTCTGTCAGTCAACAGACGAGGTCCTGTACGCTTTTGTGCTGTACATGTCCCTTCACGTTTCCACTTCACTATCGCATCAGAAGCAGTGTACCAAGGGATGTTCAGGAGTGTGTAAATCTCGCGTACAGACTTCTGACACAAGTGACACCCATATCACCTGACCACGTTGGAAGTCCGTGAGTTCCACGGAGCGTCCCATTCTGCTGTTTCACGATGTCTAATGACTACTGAGGTCGGATAATGAGTACCAGGCAGTAGGTGGCAGCACAATGCACCTAAGATGAAAAACGTAAGTTTGTGGGGTGTCCGGATACTTTTGATCACATAGTGTATAGGCCAGTGGAGAACTGTGGTAATATTGTGGTGTGCATGTGTGTGTATTGTCACACCAGACACATTATTGAGTCGTTGTTGACAATATAGCTGGGGTAATTCTTTCGGCTGTGGGTTTTGAAGTTTGTCTGGCGTTGCGACTCGCCACCGTCTAGCTGACGATCCTGGCCAGCGGTGGAGAGTGGGGGAAGTGGACGTTACTTCTTCGTGTTTTGTGTTAGCGTCAATTTTTGGTCATGTGTTGGATTTGGAAGGTCGTATTTGAAATTGTGTGAATGTAGCCTCGTGTGTGCGCCTCCCTTCAATTTCTTTACTTTTATCTTTCGTGTGTGATGTAGGGGCACCGTGTTTATACTGAATAAACCACAGGTATATGATTAATATGAAATTCTGTGTATTTTGTTATAACTATCCCACGCTGCTCTGGAATGCGCAGTTTAAGATTCTGGTTCTTTTTCGGTATCTGCAGCTAGGCCTCCCAATGTATATGCTAGGGTAACTAAAATTTAATATCTAGCTGCAACCTTTTTGGCCTCACCCCAGGATATAAAAATATGTATAAGGTAAGGAAAAGTTCATACATGACAATAAGCATTGTATAAAGCTGAATTTGGCACGGAAGACCAACAGAAATGATGAAATTATCAAATATAATATTAGAGCTCAAAGGGCATTTAAAACATCATGTTAAACAACTTGTAATTCAATGAAACACAAGGAACATATGATGTGATTAGAAAGGAACAATGAGGAAAGTGGACTTTCAACCCCCCAGTTATGGATAAAAATTTTTCGAGCATGTGTCATATGTTAATAGGAACGGATATTGCTTTTAAAAATTACAGCTTTCGATGTGAAAGAAAAGACAACGTAATTCACATCTCTGTATATTAATGCCTTAATTAAATAAAAAGTTAACTTTATTGCATACTATCAATAGCTTAACAATACATTGTTTTCTTTTTCCTCCTTAATTCTTACTTAATTCTGGTCTACCTGCTATCCAAATAGGGTGTATTGCATTCAAACTATAGCTCATATTTGTTTACAGAGAACACTGCAAGCTCACACGCGCTTCCATCTTCTTTCGCCATCAACCTTTGGTGCGTTCCTAACTTGATGGTTTACTTACTAAAACCCCTCTGCCTGGTTATTGTATTTTACTTAATAACTGAAAATAAGATTAATGAACACAGGTAAAAAAAATTAGAATGTATTTATGAGAAACTTAGAATAATCAATACATTTAAATATTTGCGATTAATTATAGAAGATGGAACCAGATTAGACGCAGAAAGAAGTATAAGCGAAGGAAGAAAAAAATCAAGATTAGAGAGCAGAAATATTTTAAATAAAACTAAAAACTCATTTGTAATTCAATATTGCAAGGTATATTACCCTATGGAGCAGGAACTTTGGCAGTGAATAGGCAACAAGGAAGAAAATTAATAACACCACAGATGTATTTTTGGCGGAGGGCTTCCCGAAACTCAAGAGGGGATAAAATTAGAAACACAGAAATTCGGATAAAAGTGAAATAAAACGGAATGTATTGGAAATAATAGAGGAAATAGGATTAAAATGGTTCTGCCGCGTTAAAAGAATGGGAATCAATAGAAAAGAAAATAATGCTAGAATGAGAAACTAAAGGAAACCGAGGATGGGGAAGGCCAAGAGAAAAATGAATGGATGGTGTCCGAAGAAGTATGACGTCTAGAGGACTAAGAGAAGAAGATGCGCAATATAGGAATTTATGGAGAAAGTGTGGTAAGTAATTCCTATATATAAGAAGAAATAAAAGCTTTCAGCATGGACATTAACCGCCCCACTAACATTTATATAACTAAAGGTTGTAGGCTCGCCGGTTATAACACTTACGTTAAAAATAGCCAAACGTCCAACTTTGCGGCGCATTACAATGCAAATTTGCAGTTATAGGCATAAAATATCTCCGAATTTCGGGAACAATAAACACACTAAATGCAGCCATCTGGGGCTAGGAAAAGGAGGAAACTGCAGGCACAGATAAAGAGCAATTCGGCTTCAACAGGTGGTAGATCCCGACTGTTTCCATTCGCTGTCGAAAAGAACCTACCACCACGAGCAAAGTCAAATGACTTAGTCGGAGCAACAATTGGTTACCAACCCCGGTAACTGTAATGGTGCTGGTGGTATGAGTCCCCATGCACAATGAAAAGTAAGTGCAGACGCAGCATAAATGTAAGACTTTACACCCATGTTTATTAATGGAAAGCACTCGCATAGAATGACACGTGTTACGTAACGCAAGAGATTGCAAACTCCTAACTTTACGCTGTAGTTGAGTGCATAAAGAAGAATTCTGCATTTCTTTCTCAATGCACTGACAGCGCACCTTTTTGATTTGCTGGTGCCACGCCATTTTAAATGCCGAGACAGACTCTGATCTGTTCTTTGCTTTGTAGAACATCTTATGCCTTATTTATAATAACTGGATGCATTTTCGTATTGGATATTGTTGGTTATGTTACTCAATTTGAAACTTGCTGTACAGACATAAGATTTCCGCATCCAATTTACGGATCTAGAAACCAGAGCCAAGTTCGTGCGTTACGCCTACGGCTGCATTTTCAATGGTCTTCCTCACGCCTGCCCATTATGCTGCGTTATATTAATGCTACGATTTCATTGTGAGCTGGGCCTAATACTGCGCTGGCAGCCTCGGTACATTAGGGGGAGTGTATTCTTATACAGAGTGCCCACAACGTTCCAATACCTTTTCGTGTTCTTGGTTTGCTACAACGCAAACATTATATTAGAATAGAGTAGGACCTTGTAAAGCCTAATGCAGGACTCATGTCCACCTTCATTATCAACACAAGACAATTTACCTGCGCATGTTGCAGTTGTCCCTGGAGCCATAGTTACAGAAGGATGGTATATTTGCCTCTGTCATTTATCAACAAGATGGGGCACCACCCCACTATGCAAATATTTTGCGGGATTACCTGAGTGAGACCTTTCTAATAGTGGATCGGAAGAGCGTGGGATCGCATGTGGGCTGCCTGTTCTCCTGGTCTCAATCCCCTTAACTGTTTTGCATAGGTTTTGATCAAGCGCCGAGTTTACGCTACCAGGATGCTAGATATGCATGAGCTGAAGCAACGAATAAGAGCGGTTGCTAATAACCCCTCAAAACTTATGGCGCGTGTTTCCATATAGCCACAATGCGATGGGAACATGTGTTGATATGGGCTCTCTGTTTCACACTGGTTCGGTTTATAATCACAATTAAATTTATCACATACTAAACAAACAGTACTGCTTTTCATTAGCAACAAAAATGCAATAAGCAATTGCAGGCAGCAAATCATTAATGCCTATTTTTTAACTTTCTCTAATGCATACAGTAAGTAGAGTATGTACTTATTCAATCCAAAAATGCTAGTCAAGATTTCGCCAGAAATACATGTTTTGAGGCCTCCTAAACCTAAAAAATTTAGACCTCCTTAAAGCGCAGAATTTATGTGAAACAAAAGTTTATAGAATTAACCATTTTTGGGATATTCCTTGTTATTGGTTGATTTTCCAAATACTTATCTTTTCTTAACTGATAAGTCGCTGTTCAGTTTTTCTCTTTTTTCGGTGATCATGCAAATAGTTTGGAATTTCATTATACAGCGACAAACTTTTTAAAAATATGGCTATCGCTTTGCCTACTGTGTCCATAACAAAATGTGTAATAAAAGTTTATCTGGATTACCATGAAGTAATAGAATAATACTAATACTTTTGTAAGAATGATTTGTAAAATAGTGGTAGAGAAAGATATGCAACTGCAACACACAAGATTTTTTGGACTTGGATTGCAATCTTGGGCTGTTGAATTCATCTTCTTTTCGTGTAGGATAAGGATTTTTGCTGAATTTATTCTTTCGACCTTTATTTCCATGCTGCTCCTTGAGGAAGGAAGATCAATGGTGTAAGAATATGAAATTCTGGCGCAGATTTATGACATAGGTACACCAGAGCAAACACTCCATTCATCGCCTCGTGTGGAGAGGGTCAACAATATCAGTCAGCCTTTCTCATAAATCTGCCTCCCGAAGTAATTTAATCAAACGATCCAACCAAATCAATAACCACAGGACTATGTCACGAACACAAAATTTAAATTATTCTGCCTTAATTAAAAAGTTAATATTCCGAAAGAAAGCAGACAATTCCCGGTAAAAAAAAACATTTATACAAGGTCCTCAGTTGCAAAAATGAAAAAAAGAAGTTTGAGATGTAAGTTAAAAATGAAAAAAGTAAATAAAAATTAAAAATTCGACAAAACACACCGTGCTATTTTATATTTATGAGAGATAAGGAACATAATAAAGTAAGGAAAGAGTGCTCTTCCGGAAGCAATTTGAAAAAAAGTACAGATATATTGTGACGCAGTGACTATGGCACAAAGTATTGAAAGTTCGCGGGCAGTCGGAATAAACAACGAGCGTAAACAGCGGGAGCGCTTTCGAGCGATAACCAGAAACTTCTGGAGGTTTCTTCCCCGCCTCCAAATCGTGGGTCGAGATAGTTCTTGAACGTTCTGTGGAATATTCCAATGGTTATAAAAGCAAGCGTTTTTGTTGAGTCAGTCAGTAAATCAGTCAGTGAATGAGGGCGTGCACGAGCGTGTTGCGGGTGAATTTCTGGTGCGACGAGTGGTACCGTTCTCCGAGCGACTTTGTGACGACTACTGCGGAGCGAGAGAAATCGAAGTCTTTTGTTCGACTACCCAGCGAGTGAATCATCCAGAAGAAGAGGCAACGTCACGAAGGAAGTGAAGTGGTGGGGAACTAACTTGTTCACATTAGTGAAGTGACTGTGAGCTAACTCAAGTCTCAATGAAAGTTGAACCAATAAAAACAGTGAAATACATTGAAAACTTCAGAGATGTGGCAGTTAAAAAACTGAGCACGTTACAATATCTTGGGCATTTTTACTTCTTTAGCTCTTTATTTTGTGCACAGTGCAGTAACGCACTTATCCCAAATTAATATTGCAAATTCACCAGTTATTCATCTCTTCCATCTCCTTCATTTCTTGGATGATATCCTGTCTTGTTTCAAGGAATTTCTGATTACTTTATTCTACAATGCGGCGATATGTTGTTCTCTTTTCTTGTAGTAGTGTGTATCCCCTATTGTGAGCGCTGTCCGCAGATAAGCGCATCCCGGTCTGGCACCTGGGTGGACCTCTCGACCAATCTTCAGATCAATAGGCACGCACAAACCCATTACTTGCCCTTTCCTCGCAGTTTTACTGCTCCAGAAGATTTCTTTCGCCGTTTTCAGTAGCTTCCGCTTCTAGAACATTCCATAATCTTTGTTGCCGGACCTATAAGGGGTTGCTCTTGTCCAGACAGGGAGTTCAGTTAGTTAATACGTTACTTAGTTAAGTGCAGTCAAGAAGTGTGAGAGCAATTTGTTGTGACTGGGCAGTTCAGTGGTAATTCGTTTCGAAGGATCAGTTGTGTTCTGTTCTGAGAGTGAGCGAAAAGTGTCAAATATAATGTGTGTGTCACGCTAAGCAACTAAGTGGCAAATAAAGTGTATTTAGCAGCAACTGGTGATCTCATTTGTTACAATATATGCAATAGAGCAAGCAGACTACAGGATACTTAATATATGAATGTACTTTTTTAAATAATGAAAGAATACACTTAAAGAGAATTCTAACAAAAATAAATTTAATTCAATACGTAAAAACAATTTATTATATTTGTTAACAAAGTTAACTTAAACAATTTTAAAACTATGTAATATTATGTCAGTAGTTATTTACAGTAAGATTGGATGCAAGGGAGCTAACCCTAGCAATGCATGTTTGCATAGAAGACTGCTAAAATAATTATAAATGAGTAAACGGAATATATTTTGAATAATTTGGCATAACTACTAAACCATAAGAGATGGACAAAAACATCCTACACAAAAACAGATCTCAAAAAAATACACTCAATTCAAATAACATTTTTGTGCCATGAAAACCAGTAGATATAAGTTGTTATAGGTGTTAATTTTCAATAATTTATCACCTTTTTTAAAACGCTGTCGCTGGTCCCACGATGTCATGGAAAATTATGGAAGTTCTATGCACCATATAGCAAACTGGAACGGTTTATCTCGATTAAAATGAATTAAGTAGAAAAATAAGCCTTCGTAGCAATATTTTGTGGAAACTGCATAAACATTAAAGACAGTAGATAGAGAAGATAATGTGCAGATAACACGTCAGATTTTTAAATTATATTTTACTGGTGCATTTTCTTTGTCTGCAAGCAGCAGCTACAATAAATTAAATTGCATATATAATATGAGCTTGAAGTGAGTTTTCACCTTGAAATCGATGAAGCAAGGCATCATTCAGAATATATTTCACAAATATTATCATCGTATAGCTTTTAATCGCATGTATACAGGCCAAATAATAGAGCGCAATAACTCTCTCCACAGTCAGCAAATATCCTTGGAAAGCTACTGGCCGACCACGATATGAGTGCGCTTGGAGGAGGGTGCCACGTTTTGTTGACTCATCAAGATCTAGAGATCAGAGGGGAGTAAGGGGAAAGGCGATAGGGTAACATATAGTTGCACAATGAAAGGAGTACTACACTTGCAGGCCTCAGCCTCGCTAGTAAATTCAACTTGGAATTGCGGATGTTTTCTTTACCCGACTGTCCTTCCGATGTCGTGCCCACTTGTTCCATAACTTTCCACTGAATGCACTCATATCGTGGCCGATTGGTACTACCAATCAAGAAAGAATGCAGTTTTCAGGCGAGGTTGTTAGTGTACCATAGCTAGGTCTAAACCGGAGAGATAACGGCTGAACGAGAGTACAGTACAGCCTGACCATCAAAACATCAACACAAAGTGACGGAATACTTGGATCTTTACGTTTCTCTTCTTTACAAAACTAAATATTGAATATTACGTTCCACTTTGTGAGCGTGTGACTTCGCGTGGCATCTGTATTTTGACTTGTTTACGAACCCGCCCACTTTGACTCAACTACTGCGTTTCCTTACTGCAGACCTGTACTATTCGACCACCGGATGAAGTCGAGAGGGGCCTGAGGTGAGAGAGGGGCTCCTCACTTAATTGATTTTTTTACTACGAAATGTGTATGTGAATCATCGATGCTGCGCTTTCAACCCTGGATGAGTTATCTGACATGTTTATTTTTAAGGTACTAGCGTGCATAAACATTACGGGGACTGTAGAAAATGTTACATACCACAGTCCTCTCGCTGGCCTTCTTTTGGTGGTTCATCCGCACATGCCACGCCCGGGAATGGTGACGTAATATGGCCTGTCTATTATGTTTCTGCACGAATTTCTTCTGCCTTCCTTCTCCACTTATTCTTCAGACAGCTAGTGCATTGGTTTTGTTACATTTTTTTCTTTCCCGACCTGAAGGCAACACATTTATCATACTATGTTCCTCACAATCTGGTCCAAGTAGGAATCACTTTGAAATTTACACATTTCTAACGCAGTCGACCAATTTCTATATACAGTTAAACGCGTCTAAACATTAAAGAAATGTGTCATCCTGCTTTGAAGTCGCTAAGAATGTAGGGAAATTACGACATCCTCTTATTAAACTATAACTTTTATCATCAGGAAAAGGGAGGTGCATTTCTGCAGTTACATCTGTGTATTAGCAATAGTGGTCATAATTCACAACCTTGGCGTACTCCTACTTATTCGTTACTTACTACTTGTATCTGTTTTAACTCTATTTTTTTAGTTTTACTGCATTTCTTTATATCTTTTGTTGGATGAAATGACAGTTTGATGTTTATTTTCCATGCTCTGTGATTATTGGTTTATTTTCACGTTGTTGAAGGCTTTTTTTTTCATAATCATAAACAGTATCCACTTCATATTTGCATATGCCCACACAAGTTTTGGTTAATAATGTGTGTCTATTGGGAGCCAGCAAAAAGCCGGTTTTTTAATTTGATTGAAAGCTTTTAATTACAGAGTACGCTTTGGTTCGGTACAGATATATTTTTGGCGTTTTAACCGGTTCATGTGGCCTTAATCAAAGACCTAATTAACAGCAGAGGCTGATAAATGTGTACTACATTGTGGCGATTGCCTTTAACCATTAAATGAGCTGAGGAATAATGAATTTGGTTTAACAAGCTGCGGTCAGTTCACATCACAGGGTGGGAGAACACAACTGCAATGCAGTGTCAAACTCGTCAACTTTTTGATATCCATGCATGTCTTTACACAAAGTGAATGAAAATATAAATAATAATGAGAACAATCTGATGTGTTACATTCACATCTCCTTCTCTATCCTCTATCGTTTATTAGTGGGTATACAAATTATTCTTACGAAAGCTTATTCCTCTATCTACTTCATTTTAATCGAGATAAATCTGAAGAAATACAATTTTTAGGATACATTCGTTTCACATTTCGTTATAGAAACAAAGGTAACAGCGATAGTCAAATGTTTAAGATGCTGGTCTTAAAATTCCATTCTGTTCCATGCAATCATGAAAAAAACTGAATGTGACAGACTTCAAAGAATCAAGAGTATTGAACCATTAATAATGGCTGCCTCGGAAATGTCTTATGCCACAAACAAGTTATTTGAAAGAAATTGTGTATTTTAAAGAGATCTACATGTTTTGTCTATCACCTGTAAAGTATTGTTTTGCAAGGGCACTGTAGCTTACTATTATAGAAACCATAGTCATCTTCACTGTCTGGATTGTCTTAAAAACCACACATTCAAAAATAGCTCATGGAACCCCGCGCAAAAGTTACATTTACGGGACTTGATGACTGACCTACTGCAGCTAAAATGCAGGACTGTCCTTAATTTCCCTACTGCTGTGATGATCTTCTGGTGCAATTACAGTTTGTAGCGGTAGCAATGATGCATGAATGGAAATATCCGAATTAGTGTAAATAGTACTATGCAGGTGCAAATACATTGTATGGTAAATGTAACGTAAGCTAGCTATCTGTGCAATTTAGGTGCCTGAAGCCAAGCGGAACCAGGCGAAGATATATCCAAAGTGACTCGAAGCACAAAGTATCGGCTGAATATGATCAGTAGAGACGCTTGAGTGAGAGACGAGTAGAGGCTGAAGAGAGATAGCGAGACGCGGGACAGAAACGGGAAGCCCGAATCCATCATCATGAAGGATAGGAGAGTAAATGTTCCCATACGATACTAATATGGTTAGTCTATCACAATATTGCTTTAAAACAGTTGTGCAAAGTAGCGTCTTTTGTGAGGTGTATAAATAAAGCAGGGGCCCGGCATTCACACGGCTTTATACGATTCTCTTAACGGCGAAATTCATGCCACTCAGATGGCTGAACATGTGAAGTGGATATTAGCAGTTTAGAAAAGCATCAGAGTGAGAGGTGCAGATTGATAGATAGGCCCCCATAACCCAGTAAAAAAATTATGGGACAGAATACACGGCTAGCTGCGAGCAAGTCTGAAAACAAATTACAGTTAAGGTGAACTTAAACGTTTTCATTTCGTCTCGTCTGACCACTCCGTATATCCAAGTTAAGAGCATAGGCCAACACAGAAGAGTTGTAGGGACATCATCTTACAGAAAGTCAACACCCACACCATGAAGGAAGCCAACAAGCAGTCAGAGAGGAGGTCCATCGCAAGTGGCGTGTCAGGATGCAAGCGTACGTATTTTAAGAAACCGTACCGCATTTTCCTATTTTATTCGCGTACGGTATAATATAGAAACAGTACGACAAATATACCTTGTTTTTGCTGTCACCGTTAACGTACTCTACTTTCCTTGGAGGGATGCGTGGCACAAGCGTGAAAAATTTATATTATCATGGTAACGAAAACTAGTTGGTAATACTGCTTATTATGTCATCAAATACAAATTGTGTGTGCGGTTCTTCACTTTTTATCGTGATTCCCAGACAACAGTCTTAACTAAAAGTAAACTGAAATAAATTTCGAAGTAGCTTGAACTCCACTTTTATTTCTGGTAGAATGTAACAGTTCAGTGGACTTAATAGAAAAGAGATGACTTATTTCAATTGCAATAAATCATGTTTTTCTTATTAATGTATTGTTTGTGATAACGCATTGTTAAACATAACTATAAATAACAGTGAACATGAAACTGTATTAGTTTCAAAGCATGGGTGAAAATATATGCATAACTGCCAAACGATGTGCTATTTAAAACATTTTTTTACAAGTAATAAACTTTATTTTGGTTCCACGTGGGACTCTACTACCTGTAATCACCTACTTTAGTCTCTAGAGTGCTATACGCTGTACCGAGCGGGATGGCTCAGGTGGCAACGTCTATGGCCCGCATTCGGGTGATCCCGGCTTCGATTCCCGGTTTTTCATTGTTTTACTTATGGACGCTCTTTAACTGCGATGGCTTTAGCGTCCCATTCTACATTGGGGTGAAAGACCTCACAATTTTGCTCCGAGGTCTCTTTATCAGGCTTCAGGATCTTTTACGTGCCGTAAATCTACGACACGGGACCACCGACTTTACTTTCCGTAGGAAGCCAGCTAAGGATTTTTACGACGAAAAAATCCACCGACCTTCGCCGGGTTTGATGTCGCGATCTCAGAAACCAGAGACTAGCATGGATCCCCTAGATCAGAGGTGAAGGAAATGTGACTCACGAGTCATTTTGACTCGTAGGCGCTGTTCCCTCTCTGCAACCGTCCTTTTGTTTTTCACATGCTGCTGAGTGATGTAGTGCGTGTTGCATATTTGGTGACTCGCGGAAGGAAGTCGCTTTCGCCTCCCCTAGACCAAGGGTGGCGAAAATGCCTTTCTCTCTCGAGTCATCAATCACGCAACATGCACTACATCACTCAGCAACACATGGAAAATAAATGAATAGACGGCTAGAAAAGGAGTTGCGCCTGCGAGTCACACTACCTCGCCAGTCGCTTTTTCGCCACCACAGCCCTAGACAGTGGAGGACACGCCCACTCTAACATGGGGTTCCTCGTGGTTTTCCTCTGATCGGCAAGGCAAATGCGTTTCAAGTGCGCTTTTAGATACTGGCGGTGCCAGACAGATTGCGTGTCTCCATGCGCGTTGGAAATATTCCTCCCCGTGAACCAAAGTGGCTAACCATCCCGTTAGGGTAATTGCGGCGCCCTTATGGGATCCCTCCCCACCGTTGCGCGGATGTTCAAACTGGAAATATTAGGGACTTATGCGCGTCTCTGTGGGTCTGTCTGCCTGGGGACCTGGGACCTCATTCCTGCCTCCAGGGGGTGTAGCCACAATAAATCAAGTTGGTCGCAATGGCCCGTTGTCCCTCTCCGATAAATACATCCTACATCTGACTATAAGTGTGCTCCTTATTTTTAATTTCAGAATCTGGCAACACATAAACAAGTCGAAAGGGGTCAAATCAGGAGATTTGGGTGCGCTATACAGCCCGTTATCCTGGAAATTACAGCTTCAAGTGCCCACGCTTAATGCCAGCTATTCCTATCGCATGCGTCATTCTGTAGCATCGTTAGATAGTTACGCACTTCCTTTGAACGCATATGCCATTTCTAATGTTGAAAAACGCTACAAAAAAGCATGGCATTAAAATACTCCTTTCAGTGAATGCAACCACCCGGGTATATGGATATGCTATTTTCCTCATCGTAATATACTGATTTTCAGGGGATATTAAAAGTCCTGTCCTGCCAACATTAAATCACTAAATTTATGACGCATTTTCTCAAACCAATATCAATTTTAAATGTTTACAGAATTGGCATGTCTTCTAAGTTTGCTGATCTACTTTTATCCAAGAAAGTCTGGTTGTTAAGGTAGCTTATTTCCTTAATTATATCTCTTGATTAAAATTTTACCGAAATTATTTTTAAAAAAATATTAATTTATTCACATTTAAATAGATCACTTAGAGGTTGTTTTTATTATCGTAAAATTTCATTTACCTATCTTCAATAGTTTGTGAGAAAACGGGGCATTTGTTTCGGACAATGTCACTCACAGAAAAACTTGTTCAAAGAAACAGCGCAGAAAATAAATTCGCACATAATTGCAAACAAAGAAACCAGTGCACAGAAGCTGCTATACTTAATATTAGCATCAATTTATAGAGCACACTCCCCTTAAAGATGTGGTAAAGTTTACTTTTTTATTCCAGACCCAGGAATTATGATTTTGCTTATTTGCAGTGAGAATTTACAGTATAAACGAAAGCTGCAGTACCATTTTTAAAAATATGTTTAAAATACAGGTATTATACCTATAATGATAAAATGTAGATACAATTAAAGAGGACATTCCAATCAACAATCGTGCACAGAATATAAGAATTTAATTTTTTTGACAATATTTGCAATTTAAGTCTTCGCTTACTGTGATTAACACACTTGTTATTAAAAATCTGATGTTACACATTCATATGACTTTCTCTACCCTCTGTCTTCATTAGTGGGTATACAAACTATTCTTACTAAAGCTTGTTTTTATATCTACTACATTTTAATCCAAATAAACCTTCGCAAAATTAGCTACATTACACATCTCATTATAGATACAAAGAGAACAGCGATAGTCAAATGTTTAAGAACTGGACTCTGTATGTTGCCTTAAAATTCCAACTGTTTCCATGCAATCGTGAGAAACAACTGAATGTTGACAGGACTTTAAGAGAATGAGCAAAAAATGAATAATTTAAGCCTTTAATAACGGACATCACAGATATCTACACATTTTTTTGGGAAGTGCGTTTTCGTCTATCACTTAACGTTTACCACTTATACAAATTGTGCAAAATGTCCTCCAAATGAAGTGGGCTTCACAAACCATTCCCATAAAATTCAAGATATAGATCTTAATTGTCAAGTAAATATCTATCATAGAATTATGGTTTTAATCAATATCGTTGGAGCCACATTTTAGAAAATCAAAATTTTCCAAAAATCCTACATGTAAAGGGTAAATAGGGTGCGGAGAATTTTCTTGAAAATCTTCGTGTCGCATCTTTGGAAGATACTGAACTTAAACACCAAGTGTGGTGTTGATCCGAGCATATCATTGTTTAGTTATGCTGTTCTCATACAGACACACAGACACACATGGACATGTTTTCAAAAATGCTTTATTTCGATTCAGCGCGCCTGAAGACTTGATATTCAATTTTTGGATATAATACAATATAGCATAGAAAGTAAAAATCACATATATTACGTCATTTCTGTAATTATTTTGTCATTTTCTTGCCCTTTGCGTCTTTATTCAGTCATTTTCTTGCATTTACATCGAGTAGGAATATAAAGATTCTATACTATTGACATTTTAAATAGAGATAACTTTTCAAACTGCAGAATGTCACTATTCAACCGAGAAATAAATGCATATTGTATATTCGTTACTCCATTTAATGTTTAGTCTGTAAAAGCTTACTTCTGAGTGGAGCGGTAGCTACTGTCATCATTACATCATCCCAACCTAGAGAACAGGAAGTCAACTTTCCCTCTTTTTTAGTATTAATGAGAACGTGCCGTCAGGTTGCTACTGACCTTACTCTTGTGTCCTGTCATATGCTGTGTCCCCTTCATTCGCAATGAACTTTGTATAATCTGATAACTCAAAAGAGTTAATGATAATTTTTTTTCATTTTCTTTTCAGGTTCTTCAAACAAGAACAAGACAAACACTATTTTAATTACTTTTCAGATTATCTCATTCGCATACATACTTTTTCTAGTTTTGCAGCCGTTATAATGATGTTAAATTAACTTGTTTTATATTATCATTTAATGTTTTTCGTCTCCAAACCACTACGTAAACCTGAGCTATTTCTTTCAGTTCTTCTCCTACTCAAACAACACATGAATACAGAATGATAAACCTAGTACGAGAATAAATTTTTCTTAAGCATTTTTCTTGCATTATTTCACGTTTCTATGTTAATTTTTAAATTTGAATATTACTTAACTCACCTTAATTGAGTTGCTTGGAGATATTTCTTTTAATAATACTCCTACTAAACTTCTGCAGCCCCATACTCAACAATACGTTGAAATAATTTATACTCCGACAACGGTGCCACTGCACGAAAACCTCCAAGGTTACCAACATGTATTACATCAATCCATTTCAACTGCAATGAGATATGAAATATAGGATTGCGTCCATGTCCAACATAATGCGACTTCGCTCTTTTCAACGGTCTCTGTTCTTTCTCAGCTTTAACACTGTTCTAAGTTATCTTTTAGCTTCACTGTGAGTTCACTTCACCAATGTCGCTTCACTCTCTTCACTCTGGTGAACTAGTCTAATTCTCCCTCACTTCATTTCCTTCCTGCGCAGCCTCTTCACGCCGGACGGTTCTCTTCACTCGGGATTCGAATGCAGGTCTTCTGTAACTGTTGCTCCGCGATAGCACACGCTGCACGTCACAAAAGCCGTCACCAACTCTCTCGGAGAATCGCTGTTGATGAGACACCAGAAAGGCAGCCACTAAATCGTTCGCGCCCTGCCTGACTCAACTCCCTTTGTCGCACTTGACACGCACTGCCTAAACAGCTCTCTTCACACTTGACTCACCTCCTCACTTCGCACTGACCTGACTCGCCACTGCTCAACTCGAAAGGCACTCACTCCCTTTTAACTTACGACTGATGCCCGCGGGATCGCTCGCTTATATAGGCAGCAGAATCTTCCAAAGAAGTTTAAGGTTTCCGGTGGCCTTCGCCCCAAGTTTATTTTCCGGTGGCCTTCGCCCCAATGTTTAAGATTCAACTTTGTATTTTTATAAATATTATATATATTTAGGTTTGCCTCGGCTGCGTCAGATTAATTTTTAGAAACATGTATTTCTTAACAGGGGGTGATGTGACTAAAGAATGTAGCCTTACACAAATTATAATTTTTACTTCACTCCATCTATTAATCCTTCACACGATTAAATAACACTTCAATGATATATAGAGAGCTGTGATATTATTTATTAATTACTTTTTTTAACACGTAAACACACGTAAACACGAACTGCTCAGTATGTTGTCTTCTAGCAACTGGCGTTTACCGCTTGAATTTGCAAATTTCATCTATTTCAAGTCTCTGATTGGCTAATCCTAATAGGATACTTTTATTTAACTTTCAGATTTTATGGTTGTTGACTGGCTATTTATAAACTGTCTCAAAAATTACATTATTGTTGCTCCAAGAATTACTAGTAGCATTATTAAACTTTCTAATTCATTATTATCTCAAGGTTACCTCATTGTTAGCAACTTTTGACCTATATTCTCACAGCTCCATTATGAAATTACGTAATACATTCACATAACATTATTATACATGTATACAATAATATAAACATTAATACAATGACTGTTATACACATTTTATATGTTATTTATACACATATTGCTTTAAGGCGGGCTGTTATTGAATTTATATACTATATGATTAGACTGATATTGTTTAAGCGTTTTTTTTACTCGTTTCAATATTCAGCTTCGGCTAAACTTTCTACTCACCCTAAAAAAACTCACTTTACTTTAGTTACCTAGATTAACTATAACGTAGTGTTCTAAGTTTAATAATATGTATATCACTTTAGGCATTTCTTGTAATTATTCTGTCCTTTTTTAAAGTTAGAGTAACCTTATAGGGCTCCAGTGATAACGTTCTAACTCTGACATTGCCTTTAGCTTAGCTGTTTTATATATCTTTCTAAGGTATCCTTCTCAGTCAATATAATCTGTATGTCCATTAAATTTTCGACGAAGAATCGCCATCGTTTCGGGGCAGTCTGTTGCTGTCCTCTTCAAGCATCATTCTGTGGTGTGCTTGAAAGGCTTGTGGTTACTATGGGGACCGTTGGAACATAATTAACATGTCGGAATATGACTCTCGCTGTTCAACAGATGAAGCGTTGCGACTACAACAGTTTAACCTGAACTAACATCTATTCGATCAATTCCAGGTTTATTGGTGTGACGGAATCACTAATATATTTTAATGGCTTTCTTTGTGGAATACCTTCTGTGCTAAATGCCTATACTAAATATAGAGGATGTATTGCATTCCACCGAAAAATTCGATAGCGAGATTTTACCGGAAATACGTGTTCTAGAGTTCCCTAAATCCAAAAAGAATTTTTAGAAAAAGGTCTGTGTGTAAACAGCATAACTCAAAAACGAAAAAGCAATTAAGTATCAAACTTGGTTACTTAAGAGCTTACAAGGATCTGAAACGAAGATTTTCAAGAAAACCCAAGTACCTTTATATGGAAAATATTTCGTTATTTTTTTTTATTTTCTAAAACCCAGTTCTAACAATTTTGATTGAAAAATCATTAAGATATTTTCATAACAACATGTGTATCTTGAATTTTTGGAAATTGACCTGTGAAGTCCTCTTCATTCTGAATGTCTTTGGTATAATTAACAAACTGTAAGATAGACACAATCTTATCACACAAACATGTAAATCACGTTAAAGCGCACTATTCATGTCAAATTTTTGTGGCGTTAGCCATTTCCATGATATTTTTGTTATTGGTTCAGTTTTAAAATATTTACAGGTTTTTATTTTCTCCACTGCTTATCTATTATCAACTAGAAAAGCATTGCACTTCACTGTAAAATTCGATACCGAAATTTCACCTAATTTTGAGGCTCCTGTATCAACAAAAATCATGCTTAGAAAAACGTCGCGCATGCGCACGTATGGCGTGTGAACTGTAAGCACATAATTTTTGAAGTTGTAAGTCGCTATTCGTTTTTCTCTTGGGTTTGCAAAGAGCATTGGATTTCAAAGCACTGTGACCGCCTTTTTAAAAATCTGACTATCGCTTTAGCCCTCGTATCCTGCTTAAATCTATAACAAATGTGTAAATGTGTAATGAAATTTTGTCTCGATTAACAAGAAATAGATACATACCACAATATGCTTTTGTAAGAATTGTTTGTGGAGGAATGGACAGAGAAAGTCAAGCGAATGCAAAACATCATATTATTTTTATTGCCTTCTTTATGGAATAGTGATTCTATCCCTTTATCATCTTTCAAGCTACCAATTATATCAAACATACAATCATTTAAAGCAAACAAATGGTTCCCACATTGGAAGAGAGTGTGAAAAATCTGTAGGAGGGGCACACAAGTTATTCAGATAAAAAATGAAACACTATTACTGTAACAAAACCAATAGCAACACTAAATGTTATTTTCACTACAACTTTCTGCAAGTTTTGTGATTGTTAGTGTATAAATTACTTTAAATTAAATTAAAAAATTAATTCCAGTTACTTATTAAGGCAATGTAGTTTACAGAACTATTCGTCATAACGGGTCTTCATATTCACTCGGGATTAATCTCGGACTGCACGAGTTTTCGACATCGTAACAGGTTTATGCACTGCGGCGGTGCAGAACTGTTTTCCACTAGGGCATTTTTTACGTTGTTTGCACCGATTATATAATTTGCATGGTCGATTGCTAAGCCGAGACACTCTACACTACAAAAACCATCGAATTATTTTAGTTACCTATGAGCATACATGCTGAGATTGCGAGTTTACGAAATGCAAGCGAAAGAAGTTCGAAATGTAAATACTGGAAAGGTACGATAAAAGTCCCATTTCACTAAGGTGACCTCGAAACTGTCCACATTCATCCTATCCACCCATCTTTCACTAGTCCCCTGCCAAAAGCACTGGTAATAAACTCGCTCCAAGGTATTAACGTCATGCACAGGCAACTGACTGGCGGCAACATCGAATAAATCTGAAGACCCCACATATCTCTTTATGCCACATTAATGCTTATTTATATGTACTATAAAAACCCAGTATAACTAGAAGGTTTCGATTGTGAGAAATATATATTAGTTTCAGATTCGGTGTCTTTAACAGGAACTATAATATACACTGTGTATGCTCTCAATTTTCTAATGCTCAATGCGGGTCATAAACTTAAATCTCACAAATTTGTTACATGCTGGGTAGAGTCCTAAAAGTTCACATGAAAATTAAATTAATTTCTAGTACCCAGCACATACATTTAGGGAAGTATATTGTCTTAGCTGCGGAGGACCGAAACGTGGTGTGGAGGTTAAGAGGAAGGCTTTTTCACTGTATAAAATCCATAACACAAATCTACTTACATATTCCTAGATTTATTTCCCAACCGTTTGGGTTTCCTATATTATTAAATATGAAAGGTGAGAGGAGATGTCCAACCCATTCAAAAGCCGGCTTACATGGGCGATCCGCTTCTCTCGGAATCCTAAGACAGACGCTATATCCCCACCACTCGTGGCTAGCAAAGCTACGAGCCAGGAGTGACGTAAACAACAACGTGTCTTGTAATGACAATGTAGAACAATAATATGTCTGGCAATGACAAAGACAATATAACCCCCAAGTTATTAATACGCCACAATGACTTGATTTTCATTTCGCAAAACTGTTTGATTTTTTTTTTATTTGCAAATAAAATCATGTGCACAAGTTCTGGAAAGTGGGATTATTTTATATTCGTAGAATTTTCCTCATGAACGTAGCGGTTGATAAAAATCTTTCCACTCGTAAAAAATCCCACTTCAGCCACATGTTACGTAAGCAATTATTTTATTTTCATACTTATGGATTATTTATTGAACACATGCACCACAATTAGATAAGGAACCCTGTTGGTCTTAAAAGCTTCTTTATAGTAAATATGTTTACTCCCGCATTATGAATTTCATTATTTTGTTAACTTCAGGGCATTGTCATAATAGACTATAATGAAAACAATTTGATGTGACACATTCACTTAGCTTTCTCTACCTTCTATCGTTTATTAATGGGTATACAATTTATTCTTACTAAAGCTTATTTTTTCTATCTAGGTCTTTTTAATTTAAATAGACCTTTATAGAAATAGCTGCATTACACATTGTTATAGATACAAACAGAACAGCGATAGTCGAATGTTTAAGAACCGGACGTTATAACCTGGCCTTAAAATTTCATACTGTTTCCGTGCAATCGTGAGAAACAACTGAATGTTGACTGGACGCAAGAGAATGGCCAAGAAATGAATAATTCGAACTGTTAATAAGGTTTATCTCAGAAATGGCTTATACTACCAAAGAAACTTATTTGAAATGAATTGTGTATTCTAAATATATCTACATTATTGTACAGTAATTTTCGTCAATCGCTTAAGATTTACCAGTTGCATTACATACAAAATGTCTTCCAAATGAAGTGGAGGTCACAGGTTATTCCCAGAAAATTCAAGATATAGATTTTATTTGTATGTGTAATATATGGTACGTTAATCAAAATCATTAGACACATGTTTCAGAAAATAAAAAATTTCGAAAGATCTTCTATGTAAAAGGTAGTCTGAGGTAGCGAGATTTTCTTGAAAATTTCCATGCCGCTTCTTTGGAAGCTACTGAATCTAAATACCAAGTTTGCTATTTATCCGATTTTTCGTTTTTTAGTTATGCTGTTCACATACACACATACACACCTTTTTCTAAAAATGCTTTTTTTATATATTGTGCCTCAAAACATGTATTTTCGGTGAAATTTTGACATCGAATTTTTGAGTGGAATACAATACTTCGCCTTCTTACTATACGTAGTAGAGAAAGCAACAAAATGACAAGATTGGATACAATTATCCAAGGCAATTTAATTAAAATTGTTTTAAAACTGTTTCGTGTAGGTTAATGCGAGAGAAGCTAAAATAATTTAGTTACATATTTATTCCTACTTTTGTTCAGATCAACACTTTGGACTTGAATCAGTACCTTCATATTGATAATCTGCTAATGTGCTACTTTTTACTTTCTCTACCACGTACATTGTAGGTAGAGAAGGTATTGTATTCCACCCAAAAATTCGATACTGAGATTTCACCGGAAATACATGTGAATCCAAAAAAAAGCATTTTTAGGAACAAATCTCCGTGTGTGTGTGTGTGTGTGTTTGAACAGCATAACTCAAAAACGAAAAGTCCGATAAATACCAAATTTGGTATTTAGATTTAGTATCTTCCAAAGATGCGAAACGAGGATTTTCAAGAAATGCCCGACCCCTAACTCCACTTTACTTGGAACGTTTTTTGAAAATTTTGATTTTTTAAAAATGACTAACGATTTTGATTATAATATATATTAAAGATATTTACATGACAAATAATATGTATATCTTGAATTTTCTGCAAAGTCTTCTTCATTGGGTGAACATTTTGTATAATCTTGTATAACTGGTAAACTTTAAGCGATAGACAAGAACATACCATACAAAGAATGTGGATCTCTCTAAAACACACAGTTTACTTAAAATAAGTTTTTCTGTGATATAAACCGTTTCTGAGATATCCGTTATTAAAAGTTCAAATTGTTCAATAGCTATTCTTTTAGTCTCATCGATTTTCAGTTGTTTCTCGCGATTGCATGAAAACAGTATGGAAATTTAAGGCCAGTATATAGCTTCCAGTTCTTAAAAATTTGACTATCGCTGTTCCCTTTGTATCTATAAAGAAATGTGTAATGTAGCTATTTCTGTAAAGGTTTATTTGGATTAAAGTGTAGTAGATAGAAAATAAGCTTGAGTCAGATTAATTTGCATATTCCTAGTAAGCGATAGAGAGTAGAGAATATCATGTGAATGCATCACCCATTTTTTTTTTAGTCTGATTGAACAACCTTCATTTATTATGCAATCCTGGTTAAAATTACGTACGGCACTATTGAGATCATTTAACACTTATTCCGTACTTCTTCTTCTACACTATGGTTGAAGCATCATATTTCTATGGAATCTAACAAATCTCATAAAAGTAATAAATATGTATTTTATATTTGTGAAAAGCAAAACTGCAATGTGTAATAATATTATGTATGCTATCAGTTATGCATGTTAAAGTGTATTTGATCATGTAAATATGGTAATTTAATCAGTTTATGCATATTTGTAACAGATTGTCAACACTAAATTAAATGGAAATTGCTTATGAACGCAGGAATAAGGCAAATCGACCATAACATCACAACCTATGACGTCACATGAATTGTTGATAGAATTTCTTGCCAGACTAAACAATTGGTATTTAATGTCTCACATGGTCACGAGAAAAAAGGGTATAAACAATAGAGATGAAAAATTGTTAAGCCAATAATGCATCTTGTTGTGTAAGCTAATTTTGTAAATGATAAAAGCAAACCGGGTTTGTTTTATTTATAGTCAGCCATGATAATGCTAATACATCTTGGAGGCGTCACTTAGGTCAAACAGTGAAACTGACGCACGTAGGTCAAGAACCATCATAGAATAGACCTAGATTAGGAAAGTCGAAGGGGCAACTAAAATCATATAATTATTCAGTTATTAGATCATTCAGTTTCTATCAGAAACTCCATTTCTTTAAATATCGCAAAATAAAGCATAGTGACCGTGAATTATTTAACAATATTAAAAGAACGTGAAGTTAAGATCAAGATTTGCGTACATCATTTTTGTATCAAAAATCATCGTAAAAATTCCTCATATTTAACAAAAACACAGAGGAACGTTTTAAGAAATTCACTACGCGCTCACAAAAATAGCACACGAAATATCCATAAGTAAGGAGAACGAACTAACTTTGTGCAGCTTTGGGACATTGGAAGGGGGAGATAGGGACATCGCTAGGCCGGTGCGTCAGCTATCACAAAGAGTCGCCTCATGTAGCCGACCTGGGCGCGAGCAAGCGGTTTTCTACCCTCCGCTACCCACTGTTTCAAAACATTCTGAACAAAGTATAACAGAAATGTGTGGGATTTTCGCGTATGAAGGAACACAGGTAATTTATTAATATCCGCATTAAATTTGCACACCTTTTCGAAAAGCACATGAGTAGGAAACAAACAATGGCAGAGAGAAATGTGACAGTTGTAAAAGCAGTTATCAAAAACTCCTAGAAAAAAATAAAAATAATTTATTCAGCTCAAAAGAACCATAGGTTTAATTACTACACTCGCTTTCTTACAATGTGACCCTACAACCAAAAACTCGTGCAAAGAAAATGTACCAAATGGGTAGCCGGAGCAACAAGAGACCAGCATTCATAGGTTAATCCACATACCCAGTTTTACATCAAGCAGTAGGCAATTAATTGCCTGTTCCATCTTCAAGGATTCTCCGGATATCTCTTTTAGGGCCTGCCTAGCATTCATTCCACATTATTCTCAAGCACAAACCCTTTTATGAAATGAATTATAATACAGAAACTTCGTCAGCCGGCCTAAAAGGAACTTTCGGTTATCGGGAAGCACGCTGTTTGCCGTCGTAGTCCGATATTCATTACTCTGAGAGCAATATGTTATCGTCATCAAATGAACAACATAGATCATCCAAAATGTTGGGCGGCGGGGTTACAAAGGGAAATATAAAAAATTGGCTAAAACGGTATCTGGCAAAGGGGTAATGAAAATACACACAGTGCCGTGAAAAAGGTCCAAAGATGTGATATAAACAGGCAGAAAATAGAATCCGAATATAGACAAAGATCAACATTTCAGCAACAAAATGAAATAAAAACTGGTTGGGGTAAGGAAACATATATTTTGGAATTTGATATAAAACGGAGGACGGGAATAGCATGGCTTAGGTTGGGAGAGTGGAAAGCTCGCAAGATTGTTGTTGATGATGATGATGATGCTGATGATGATGATGATGATGATGATGATGACGGCAGGAGTATTTGCCCATTATGCGGGGAACAGAAAGACTGGACGCATATTTTGGCAGCAAGCGTACAGACGGAAGGTGTTAATCTAAATACGGGACCGGGTCTGCCAACGCAGAGACCACACCCTCGCATACCCAGGAGTAAACTCGTGGGGCTTTCCATTAGGAGAGGTGCCTATTTTATATACCGCCCCCCTGCCTGGTCGAAATCGGGCTAGGACACCTCCAGCACCACCGACCCTTCCAAGCAGGGACGGAAGTGGATACGCCACTTACGCGCGTCAGGCCAGCAGGGCGAACCCTAACTGGGGGAACCTACCGAACAACCTCGGTGGGGCCGATAGATTCTAGCAACCGTCTACCAGCTATCCCTCATGGCTGGTGCCAGAGATTCTCGAGGCGTCTCACAACCCCGCCTGGGTGGAATTAACATAGCCAGGCGTACCCAAGCACCCATGGGTATCGGGAACCACTGCCCCGCCGAGTCCAACCCAATCCGAACAACTCCCATTCGGGAGGGGCTCAGATGTTCGGCCCGGCGTAATTCTGGTAACGTCAGAAGTACCACGAGTGCTAAGGGTCCGCAGCGCCCGCACCACGGCAGCTGAAGGGGTCGCAACCCCCCCTTACGGGGACGGAAGGTGTTAGGATAAAATTATTACCGGAAGTATTTTTGGCCTCCAACAGACGGAGGACAGCATGCTGAGACTTGATTCTGAACAGCCAAAACTGGCCAAGCTTGGGCACATACTTAATGGAAGTACGTGTACTAAGAGAGTGTTTATGTAAATTTTCTTTAAACGTATCTGGTACTTGAGGGTTTGTGTACGTGAGTGTGCGTGTGTGTGTGTGTGTGTGTGATTTAGAGTATTTTTTCCATTTTATATGTATGTATTTAGGGTGATGATTGTTGTTTTCTAGTCGATTCTGCAAGTAAGTTTAAAGACCAGATATTTTTCTAGAGAGCATGTATGGTCTTATGACTCATGCGATTGTGTTATGCAATTAATGTAATACTAAGTACTTAATAAATACTACTACTACAACCACCACCACCACCACCACCACTACTACTGCTACTACTCTTAAATACAAGAGCATTGAAATCTCAGGCAAATTTAACCACATACCTTCGTGACAGATGTTAGAAATTATATACTTTTGCGCAACATTTCAGTCCCACTTTCATGGCCGTGTAAATAAAACCATGCTTCGCCCATAAAACAAATTAAACGCGGGTCAAAAGAGCGACCATTAACATCATCCAACAAACAATTGTAGAACTGAAATCTTCTCACATTACCGCATGGTTGTAATTCCTGAGCTACAGTTATATAGAGCTTTAATTCTAAAAGTTTATTGACATTCCAAGTCGAGGTTTGCAAAATTCTTGATTCTGTGCAAGCTTTCTCAGTCTTTGGACTTCGTTTTAAGTTTTCTCTGATGTTATCGCGGTTTTCTATTTTAAGAACATGACAATTTGAATTCGCTTTCTTGAATAGATCCCATTTCCCTAAATATATTCACAAGATTACGAACCATTTCTCTGTGAGGCGTACGAGCAGCAAGGAATCTGTCCATAAACGTCGTCTACTTCTCCTTAAACATCTTCTTGTCACATAGGAATTACGAGGGCTGTCCCAGAAGTATCCGACTTGACGTATGTATAGCGGTTGCTGTTTCAAACAAATGACTATGGTAGAAAGTACCGCCCTTATAAAGCTTAAGTTTGACGTTTGTAGATGCTACGTTAGTAGTATAGATTTAGGGTTTCTGGCTCACTTAATATGCATGAATCTGCAATTGATATGCTAATTAGCCCCTCCCCCACTTCCCCCTCCCTCCCCCCGCAGGGTCTTGGTAGTTTTAGTTGCAGCTGCGGTCGTAAATCTTGTTGAGTACAATGGAAGCTTGACAGTTAAGCAATTAAGGTTATCCTTCACTTGTTAAAACGAACAAAGGGGTCATAAATTTAAGGTTCTGTAACAAAGGCGAGATGTTTTTCCTACCCATTCCACATCCGGCTACTTCTGCACCTGTGTCAGTTACCCACTCCACTCCTATTCTTTCTCGAACACGTGGCATACTCATTCCACTAGCTTTTAACAAAAGAACAATGCTTACCCTTCAGCTGTCAAAATGAACAAAGCCCATGATGAATTAGGGTCAAAGAGAACCTAATCCAGTTAACAGAGAAACAAGTTCTATTGTCCGGTGCAAGCGTTTATTTCTCATTCCACTGCCCCCCATAACAAAGCCGGTTCCCTTTCCAGTGTGGAAGAGATTCTATTGTGTGTGTCTTTCTATTGTCTGAGGCAAGCCTTCTTTAGAAAGACCATCTGGCATACTCATTCCACAACCCTATAACAAAGCCGGTCCCTTTCCATTGTGGAAGAGATTCTATTGTGTGCATTTCTATTGTCCCGGGCAAGACTAGTTTAGAAAGACACCTGCGGTGTTCCCATTCCACTGCCTTATAACAAAGCCTGACCCTTTCCATTGTTCGAGCACCTGGTAGCTTAACAAAAGAATTCGAGGGTTGCTTCATGCTCGTCCTGTCCTTGTTCGCGTGAAAGAGAGAGAAGCTTGTTTACCAACTCTGCGTAACAACGTCTTAGTCGGCCATCATTATTTTTGCCCTGAGGGGCTGTTCTCTCCGATGTTTTACGAGATCCTACGAATATATCCGAGCATAGTTAAACAAGCTCTCTGTTTATGTAGTTGACTTTTCAATCGCGATATAAAAATGTATTTAACCTATGTCATTACATACATTAAACCACTGCGTGGATATCCATAGATCGGTGTTCGATTCTTACTGTAATCAAAAGTTTATTGCTAATGAGAAATTAATAATTGATATTATTATATCATTACCTTAATTAATAAAAGGACGTTCAGAGGATTGTAGCTCGAATCTTACCAAGTGAAACTCTAACGCGTAATAACTATTAAACTATGCAAGGGCAGATTAAAAATGTATTTAACAAATACATCTTACCCTGCAAGCTCTAATTGTAACAAGTGGTAAATTACGGCTGCGTGCACTAACAGGTTAAAAATATATTAAAAACATGCGTATACTTAGGTATCCAAGTTGATATTTTCTTAGGGTAAAACATTATTATATCATTACCCTGATTAAACCCTGTTCAGGAGTTTCTAGTTCGAGTCTTACCCTGCAAGCTCTATGCCTACTAACTATTAAATTACGGAAGCGTGCACGATAAGATTAAAAATATATTTAACAAACATAATTTAATTTTATACAACGTCACACTGTTTTAATGAAAGTTATTCTTAGGAACCCAGAAGCCCCTAGTTCGAAACTTACCTAGCGAAACGCTATAATAAATATTAAATTATTGAAGCGTGAACGGAACGGATTAAAATGTATGTATTTAACAAATATAATTATTTATATTAAACCCCTGCGTATACTTAGATATTCCGATACCTAGACACGATTCTTTATTTTCTTTCTTCTCTCTCTTTCTTCCTTTTTTCCTCTTTCAATCTATCTATCTCTTTCTTTCTCAACGACTTGTACACATCCAGGCGCTCACATATACACGAGCACATGCGCATACATCAACATGCATACACTGGTGCACGCACGCACACACACGCACACACCTGTAACGCAGCAATTATCTCTTTCAAACAGTTATATCAAAAAACCTTTACGTGCATTGCCTCTCTATAATAAAAGTTTTCATTTCCCTCACTGAATCATTTATTCTCTTGCATAGAAAAACACATTCATCCCCCCACTCCCTACAGATCGCTTCCCCCCACCGATCCTCTCTGCAAGTCATTACATGTGATAGAAGAACCGGTATATATAAGCAGCCCCTTCTCGCACTGCTCTGAATATTATTCGAGGTGTAATCGAGTCGATAATACAATGGATGATTTTTGGAGTGAATGCGGAGAAGAATCATACCATTATACATATTATCATAAATAGTCGTGTAATGGCATCATGTATTCTATAGTGTGTAACATGCCTTCATATCATGACCAGATGACATCTCGAAGCATATGCACAGACAACTGCCCTATCTACAAAAGAAGCATCATGTAAGTATCGTTTTTATTATTGAATGCAAACTCTAAAAAGCGTGCAATTGTTCTCTAAAGAAGAGTGAAAAAATTAAAATTGTTCATTGTATTGTATTTTCTTTCTTTCCAGAGAAACTGATACCGAAAGTGACGGGGAGATGCTCAGCCTCATTTCAAATCACGGCTCTCTGTGGCATTCAGAGTACTGCAACGGGTATACTCACTCTGTACTGTGTGCAAAACCAGAGGTACACGACAAGATGGCGTCATACTTTCCATGCAATGAGAGCTGCAGTGTATTCCTCTTCAGGCAGAGAAATTTAAAGTGAGTACCTCTTTAAATATGTATCATTATTGTACATTGCTATCGTCATATACGTAACTTCAGAGAACATTAATGTAAACATTATTTGTATGCGATACTAACATACATTACATGCTACTATAGTACAACAGCAGTTGTGTACGACTAACACTGGAAATTATAATGACTTTTGCAGAATTCAAATGACGACACCAGCGCCTAAAACCGAGGTAGATTCCGATGATAAAGAACCAGAAGATATAGTGGAATATCCCATTGCACAGCAGTATGCTAAACACATAGATGAGGAACAGGATTCCAATTCACAGCAGGCTGGGGATCTAACACAGACGACCTCCGAGTCTCCTCCTGGAAAGCCTGCAGAACTCGGGAAAACATTGACGTGAGTATTTTCACATATATAAAAATCATTGTTTCATTCCTCTGTAACCTACCAAAAATTAATTCTTTCAGGTTACCTTAACTTCACCCAAGCACTTTTCTAAGACCTTCATTGTGCAATGTTTCAGGCGGTGCAATAAGGGGAAGAAGAAGAGGAACAGCTTTGCAGACCTGCAAAGGAGGCTGACGCTATTGGAGGATAGAATAAGCAACATCGAGACGCCCAAGAAACATGACGGTAAGAAGCGTGTACCGAGACGTCTACATCTCGAAAAGGCGCAGCATTAAGATAGGATTCTTCTATGATCTTCCAGTGCTTTCAGTGAAAAACACACACAAATTTGTATACATGACAATTCAAGACTGGGAGATAATTCGGGAGAGTCTTCCTACATTCAGTGCATTCCTCCAAACGAGAAAGTATCCGCGTGTGGAATATTGTGAAAATATTATTTTCTCTTATAATATTGTTGCTTATATGCAAGAGACAGAAATAAAATTTTTGAACACTATTTTAAATGATTGTGAAATATTTTTAAATAGAGATGAAATTTGCAGGCTAAAAAGACTTGAATCGTTTATAGACTACCGTTTAGGTAACCTGACTGTTACAAATGCAATGCAATATGTTGGAACGAGGAGTTGGAGGAAGAAAGTGATGGAAATGCAGGATAAATAATAACAATAAAAAGAATGAAAGTATGCTTTTACATAGTGTTTTTATTCATTAATAATCATCACATTCCTAAGGAAAAACAAATCCTTACAATGATTAGTTTAAAATAAAAGCTGCATCACATGAGTCAGAGGCTTGTATGTAAATACTTTATCGTGAATTATCAAACAATACAAAGTGGTCTGTGCAGGAATACTTGCACTAGCTTGAATTTCTATTCTAATGTTAACAGCACCATTTACAACTTCCTCTGGCTGATGTGAGCAATCTATAATAAATATAGGAGAAAATTTAAGAAAATCTTTTCTCTTCAATAAAGGATAGTTCTCTTTTTCATAATAAGAGTTTTGAGACTTTGAGTACATATCATACAAAGACGCAAATCTAGTTTCCAAAATCCAAATTCATGTCATGATAGGGATAACATTCGCTATTAAGATAAATTCTCAAATTAGTTATGTTACAATGATCAAAAAGAGAACCGTCTTTAGATGCATTACTCAATCTTAAAGTTTGAGCACCCAAAATGACAAATCTCGGCTTCTCCATTTTTGATGTTGTGGCGACATTCCAAGTGAATGATTTAGTTTGCGGCACAGCAGGCTGAGTATGCAGATCCATGGTCCTAAATGGGAGATACAGCGCCTTGTCCGACTTAACAATCTTGAGAATTTCAACCTTTTCAGCATCAGAAAGTCGTATCACTGGCATTCTCCACTCGATTCGTGCAAGTTTAACGCTTGCATTCTCTTCACCCTCAGGCGCTATAATACAGTTTTTAGAGTCCTTGGATCGAATCAGCACCAACTCAAACTTGCTATTGAGTATGAGTTCCTTGTGGTCGTCAGCAAATCCCAGAAGCATCGAAAGCGGTACTATGGCGTTGAAGGCTCCATTTGCTGCATTCACAATGTCCATGTCTTCTCCAGGATAGCACCATCCAGCATTCAGCAAGCGATCAGACTCCATTGGATTGAGAGCAGCATAGTTGCGTAAAGTTGAGGCGATCCCGGGGTTCCTGGTTCGATCAATAGTCGAGCCGTTCATATCCAGTCGAATCTCCTCAAACATGAATGCAATAGCGTTATTGCTAAGCTTTGCAGTAGTAGCTCTTCCATTAGGTTTAGTAATACTCCCCTCGATGTATAGATAACTTTGATTAGGTAAAGTATATAAATCCTCAGCTTGACAAGGGATTCTAATTTCATCATTAGCGTCCAGAGCCGATACATTATACGGTAAAAAACACATGTCCCTCTTCTTTAGTGATCTTGTCATCGAATCTCGGTGCGCCGGTAATATTAAAGATGTCCATGATTATAGAAGTCAGAAGCCCAATACCTGGAGGAAGTGTCGATTGCGTGATGTTAACCCTCCAGGTGTCAAGGGTAGAGTATGATGTGTGCGTTGAATCACTCCCTTATTATATCCTCGACGTCGTTGACTTGTTCTAAAATCTATTGGCATTGCAGCGGATGTGAAGCCTTATGCTTATATCCTCGTTTCTAAAGTCAATGATATTACCGCTTTGGTCCACTACACGAAGACTAATTTGCTCTATAGCATTGGTGTTTATGATTGGAAGGTAAATTGGATTTGACGGCTCTTGAGAAATATGATATCCAGGCGGAACAGAAGGGAAAAACTCGTAGATCGAGTGGCCGCTTTTACCGTCGATGAAAGAGCCTGTTGCAATACTGCACTCGATTCGAATGATGCTCACCTTAAATATATTCACCAGGTAATCAGATTCAGACAGCTGATTAGCAGGAATAACTTTACCTCTGAAGCCCAATAGCGAGCCTATAGAACGACCACCGGAAAAATCAATAGTGAAAGGACATTTAATTTCAGCCTTCATTGTGTTATTATTAGGTCTAATAAAGAAGACATCCTCATCCACACCTAGCTTATCTCGGATGTATTCATTAATATCAGAAATCTCATAAGTTCCATCAGGTATATCAATGATCTTAATTTCATCATTGTGCATGTAATGAAATTGATTATTACTCCTATCAACATTGGGAATTGAATTGAAGGTTTCAAAATTCAGTAGAGCAATCTCATAACGATACTTTGGATCTAGCTGAAGAGGAGGATTCAGGTATGTAGTAAGCACAGACTCGTTGTCACTGACGGCAATAGTGTAACTCATTGCGATAGAAATTGCAAGCACAAGTGCCCGCAGATGACTGAGCTGAAACTCTGAAACCTCTTAGTGTTATACAGTACCTTAACATCTCTGAGGTACCTTTCTATCTCTTTTGGAGGCTTCAAGTTTCCAAAGCTGTCGAAATAAAATGACACGTTGCCATCCTTCTTTATAGCCACCCAATGAGTGCCTTCATTCTCTGAAGTATCGAGATTAACAATAATTCTCTCTCTGTAACGAGGTCTTGAGGGTAGCTGATCGATCATGTATACACCCCTAAAATGAGGAATCTTTAAACGTCGGGCATACAAGTCGAGGTCTATGTTACTTAATGCTTTTTCCGGAACAAGTATAGCCTTCTGCCGGAGTTTTTTGAATTTCCTTTCTTGCTCGGTCTCCTCTTCCTTTCGGTGTTCCTCGCCTTATTCTTCTTCTTCTTCTTCACTCGTAGGCCTTTCCCTCTTGCTTCAATCTCTTTGTTATGTCTCATCATTTCAGCAAGTTGTTTATCCGCAGCCTTTTTCTTATATACAGCAGAGGCTATTTGTGCAGCGCCTCCAGCGGCGGCTCCTAGTGCTGCAATAATTGGTATGAGTGGTAGAAATCCTCATCGTTTCTTCTTCCTGGACCCCGCACCAACAGCTACCTTACCCTTCATGATGGTTGTTACTAATCGGGCTGCCAACCTTTCACCTAATGTAGCATCAGATGATTGCACTCTTTTCCAGGCCTTTTCAGCCAAGATTTTATCGGCAACGTTCCTCGAAGCAGAGTCCTTATGCTGTGCGTAGGCTATGTCGTGAAGCTCACGCGCTTCGTCTAAAGGATTTATTCCGGGTTCTCCTCTCTTTAGTCTTTTTTCTAGCTTTGTCCCAGGTCCACAGTATCTGTAACCAGGCAAATGTGCTTCAAATGGCAGCAGGTGAATGAGAGAGTTGATTAAACCGGAACTTCTTGAGACCTTAACCCCCTTAGCACTCATCGTACACTAATCGATTTTAATGGCACATAGTTCTTTTATACTCTGTCATTGCTTACATTTATTAACATATATACATTAAGGATGATTTATTTTATTTTAGTTGCTACGATGGAGCTGGTGAAGCAAGATTGCTCGCTGCCTATCCAGGTGCTAGACTTTGAAAGTGACTTTAGACGCGATCGTCACGGGAAGCTGTTTCCAGGCAATGTCAGAGCGCTAATTCTAGGTAGCTCCAGTGCTGGAAATACAAATGTATTACTCAATATGATACTTCACGAGAATGGACTACGCTTTGAAAATGTGTACATTTATTCATAGTCGATATACCAGCCAAAGTATCAATATCTCGTTAAGCTGCTTGAAAACATTGAAGGTATAGGTGTGTATACTCACGAAGACGGTGAAAGCGTCTTGCACCCATCAGAAATTAAAGAAAATTCAATCTTTATATTTGATGACGTCATCACTGAAAAACAAGACAAGATTGCATCCTTTTACAGCATGGGCAGACATCGAAATGTAGATTCAATATATCTAGCACAATCCTATGCCAAAGTCCCAAAACATTTAATTAGAGATAATGCGAACATGATTATACTCTTCAGGCAAGATAATTTAAACTTGAAGCATGTATATGAAGATTACGTAAACACAGATATGACGTATACTGAATTTAAAGATTTGTGCAAAGGTGTTTGGGAGAGCTCTACAGAAGGAAGACCCTTTATGGTAATAGTTCCCGAATTTCCGATGAATGACGGTCGATATATGTGCGGATTCGATGTATATATTAAAGTTGTTAATAAAGAAATTGCTCATTCATAGTTCATCATGAGTATTGATAGGTTTGGATCACAGAGGTCTGCTCCTGTGAAAAGATCGCTACATCAATTTATCATAAACAGAGATGGAAAAGGAAATTATCAATTCAGGAACAAGAGACTGTGCATTGTTCAGGATCCTGAGGAGGACGACGACGCAAGCACTAAACGCTACGTGGATACGTTTACGTCTTCTACTGAAAATCGAATGCAGGAGTTCACGGAAAAAACGACATATCAGCGCATGGGCGAACTTCAAACTACGCTTAGGGATCACATCCAGAAGTCGCTAGACGTGCAACATGATGCTGTAATGGAATATCTGAATAAAAATAACCTTAAACGCGACGATGGAAACAACATTATCCTGGATGCTATAAGATTGAAGATAATGCTGCCACCTCAAGAGGACTATGACGTGCCAAATAAGAAGCATGTATTAGAATATATAAGTGCAAGAACACCACCGCTCGATTCACACGGTAACGTTTCATTCCAAAAAAGAAGGCTAATTGAAGTAGCAGATCCTGTCGATGACAGTGATGGAGCAACAAAAAAGTTTGTTAAAGTTCACGTGGGAAGGAAACAAAATGAAATACGCCAAGATTTAAACAGCAGACTTGGTGTAATAAGTACCACGGTTACAGAAACAGTGGGAAAACACATGGAAACTATGGCGAACCGCCAGAAATCAATAGATGGGCATCTGACAGCTGCAATGGATAATATCAATATCCTTAAAACACAAATGAGAGTCATAAATTCATTAGTAGAGCAAATGAGAGGGGAACAGTTAATTACACTGCAGTCGTTGCCTTTCAGAGGGAAATCACAGAGGTACATGTTAACAACAGGTCTTGAATATTACAAATCAAGCGTAAACGGCGAGATTGTTTCTTGCTATATGACGTCACCAACAGCTCCAAACTGTAAGGCAATAATTGAAATAAATAACAAGTCTCTTAGAGCTCTGCCTGCACCAATGGCAAATGGTGATAGACTAACCTTCACTGCTCCTGCAAATCGTGTAAGGGACGGCCATTTTCTAAATATCGAGCTGAAAATCTCTTATAAACTGAAGTCTGCTAAATAAATAAGGTATATATTAAGGCGAAAGTCTAATTTCAGTGTCATTTCAAGATGGACAGCGAGTGCATACGACTTAAAGAATCTGTAGCTATGCACACGAAGGCTATAAGAGAAAAGTTACGTTCTCTTAAAGGTCAGCAGTTTGAAACCCAGAGAGTGATGAGTGAAGCTCTTCAACCATTGACAGATCCGCTTCAAGATATACTTGAAATACAGAAAAAGAATACTACAAGCAAGGAGGAATCATCGAAAGACGTGAAAGATTAGAAACTCTACAACTACCTTAATAAAGTTCGAAAGAAGGACAAAAATGAAATAGATTCATCATATGGAATACGATATGAGGATGGCAGCTACATGCTAGGCAACAAGATTATTGATTTCATCAATAATAAAGTTCGAATAGGGGACGAAACGGATGAAACCACGCCTGGATTGAAGGAACTCATCTTCAAGAGAATACCTGAAATGCATGCATACACCGAAGATGACCTTGAAACATACAGTAAAATACTTAAAGCAACACATGTTCATCGAAGAAACTTCAGCAAGCAGGGGCAGCTGAGATCGGGTAATTCCTACAAGTATAAAAGCGTTATACGTCCTCTAGTAACGAAACGCAAGGGATTAGGACTACAGTGGAAAGAACATCACCCTAATACGAGGCAAGACTACATCTACTGGACCGACCCTAATGATCTGGTGGATCGACTTAGACTACTTGTGGCATCCAGAGACGCCGGCAATAACAATCATACTCAAGAAATTGAATAGATTATTCAAGAACTAAAAGCGGCAAAGGTTATAGCATGACAGCAGTGAAGCAACATATAGCAAGCGAGCTCCATGCTCCAGCCCGGAGAAACTTCATGCGTCGAAAGATTATCAGCAAGGAGCTCCACGACTTGGTGCAGATCGACTTGGTGGAGATGATACCGCATGCAAAAATCAATAAGAATTTCAAGTACGTCATCATTGCAATCAACTTCTACTCTAAAATGGCATATGCGAGACCGCTAATGGACAAGACAACCTTCAAGTTGCAAAGGCTATGGAAGATATACTGCAAGAAATGATAACCCTGCCCAAGAACATACAGAGTGATAATGGAAAAGAATTTTATAATAAACATTTTAAAAATTTAATAACAAAATATAACATCAATCACTACAGTACCTATACCCATGTGAAGGCAGCTGCCGTTGACCGATTAATCAGAACTTTAAAAAATATGATGTATCGCGAATTTCTAGCCAAAGGATCATACAAGTGGCTAGACCTTTTACCTCAGATCATTGCAAGATATAACAACACTTACCACCCCACTATTCGAATGAAGCCTATAGAGGTGAAGAACAATGATCTTCTTCTGACTGTATACAACTACACCCAAGATCGAACAGAGAAGAGAGGGGCAAGAAAGTTTAGTGTTGGTGATTATGTGAGGATATCAAAGGACAAGGGACATTTTGAAAAGGGCTTTGAAGCTAATTGGAGTGTTGAAATATTTCAAGTTGTTCGTGTGAATCACACCAATCCCGTTACATACATGCTAAAAGGTAATGATGGTGATGAGATAAAGGGATCCTTTTATGGTCATGAACTGCGATCTACACTGTACCCTAATACATTTCTGGTAGAGAAAGTATTACGCAGGCAGGGAAATAGGATTCTTGTAAAGTGGTATGGATTCCCTAATACTCAATGGATTGACAGAAAGGATTTATTGCAGAAAAGTAATATGAAAATAAAGAGACTTTCATTCCACAACAATGAGTGTTTTTTTATTTCATTGTATATGCTGTGTCAAATATGAAATTCATTATTTAAAAAACATTTTTGTGTTTACAGGGTTTACATGATTAAAAATCAATAAGTGGTTTTAACTGAAAAATCATAAACAAAATATTACATGTATATACAACAACATTATCATTTGCATTTTTAGGTCAACCTTCATATATACACACACACGCACACACACACACACAATACATACATGAAAAAACACTCGCTCACTAGACTGCATTTTACATACATTTTATAAAATTCAAAATCAATAAATTAATAAACAGAAAAGCTAAACATTTACATTATCCATGTACATATATAAATACACACACACCCACACACACACAACCACTCACGCATACACATATACACACGCATACACACACAGAGAAAAGCGATTTGTTTAAAAACATTCACAACTAAAAATTTACACAACTAAACATTTACATATATACATCCAAGGGTCAGCCATACGCAGACAATAGTGGCCCCAAGCAATTATCTGGTCTGAGCCTTCAATGAGTTTTCTCTTATCGTCTCTACCACAGAGAGCGACCTTATTCATTTCTATGGTCAAGACTTTATGTTTGAAACTTCGAAATGTTGTTGTTTTTGTTAAAAAAAATTCTAATATCATTTAGACAGCCGAAATAGTGCTCAAAATTTATGTTACGCATGCCGGTCTTGTTGATGCCCTTTGCTTTCATCATAGTTTGGTCCTCGTGTCTGTATGCATATAACTTGGACCTTAGTCCAACATATTCTATCATAGGGATTCCTGCAAGCTCATCCTTGAACAGGCCGATGACTTTCTTGTTTTGCGGTGTAATTCCATAGCTGTTTTGTGTTTCGTAATTTGATGCGTCAAAATGCTCTTGATTTTCCTTAATAAATTTGTATATGTCGGTTGAGGTTTCCAGAATAAATGAATCAGTATCCATGTAATTTAAAATTAAATCTTCTAGGCGTGGCTTCAATATATTGTAATAAAAGCTGTACATGATATGTTTTGATATATCAAGGATAGCTTGCCCTATGTAGATGGGTTTGTTCATGTAAACTTCCTCTCTGGCGAGTTCTATCCCTATAAGATTTTCTGCAAATAAAATGCTCCGAACGTAAGTTGGTCGCGCTGTCATTTTCTTGCATTGCTTCCAACTTGTAACGATACGGAAGTCATTGTATTTGCGCGCATTCTCAATAAATTTGCCATATACAGAGTTGTTCATTTTCTTCCATAAATTCTGACCGAATTTGGAAGTTTCCCTTGCACGTCTCTCTGTATTTATATTGATGTAGGTTTTCAGCCATTCTGACTGATCATATGCAACCACTCTATGGATCTTCTTTAACTTAATGCCCAAGTCAATGCACTGCTGGAGGTTTCTGTAGTGCAAGGTATTTCTCTTTGTTCTCTAGTGTTGCCAGCAGTTTCTTGTATTGGCCTCCAGGTGGTATCTCACTTTTCGGGCAGAGAGGAAGGTTATTGTGCTCATCATATAGGTGCTCAGGGTACTCGAGGTCGACTTCCAAAACGTATCCAGTTGGGGAATCAGGAGCACCAGCAAAGAAGTTTATGTTTAAAATTTCTTCTGGTAGAAGCCATCTGAGGTTCTTGTGCGGCATGTGGCTCGCCATTGAAGCCCCATATAAATTGTTTATGTCGAGATAGGCCAAATATAAGTTTTTTGTGTCTGTTTATGTCCAGGAAGGTATTTGTTGTTTGCTTTGGCATGTCTCTTTGACACGGTACACATTCCGCCCCTGATTCCTCCCTCAAAGAATTTAATCATTTCCTCATCATGGATGAGGTCAAGCTTGACCTGAGTCACCTTGAGCATTGCATCAAATGCAAGTCCTGGTAGGGTATAGTACCAGCAGGGGTCCAAGTTATATACCTCCAGAGAGAGGTCCCTAAACTTCTCGAATGCATCGGCCAACAAGAGCGTATCCGTTTTCAAATAGAGGTCGCTGTATTCACCTAGATTGCTAGTGTTGAATGTGTTCCAGACTTTGACAGCATGGTTGTATTCCTCTTGTGTTATACCGTCAAAATTTTCAATGGAAGGGAGTGCTGTTTCCTGTAGTCTTGAAGGAGAGTCGACGTAGCTGTAAGGGAATATTCCCTTAGATCTCACTAACTGCTGATGTTCAGGATCGGAATACTCTGAGTTTGTGATCTTGAACTCATCGCTACTCAGCATGCAGGCTAAACTAGATAGCTTATCATCTAAGAACTTAAAGCTATCTAGAAACCTGAAAAAGATAGTCCTGTACTTTTTGCTGAATGATATATATCGCTCAGAGGAGTTTGAGATACACGAAATGGGGTGATCATCATATGCCAGGTGTTGCATCAAGAAATGGCTGTCATAATTGCTAAGGCAATGAAAAAAGGTGGGTATAAAGTTAGGTACCCGTCTATTTAAATTGCATGCATTATGAGCAGCCCCCAGGAATACACCCGTCACATGGCAGTGGTCACGTACCTTCAAGTCGTCTACCTCAAACTCCTTCTTGCATATGTGGCAATGACGAGCATTATCGAAATCAGCAACGTCCTGAGCAGTCAAGATCATTTCTTCATTGCGGCTATATTGCTCAATAACCATGTCGGCTATTGACCTAAGCTCAATGAAGAACTCCTTGATTGCATCAGGACCTCTGAATAGCTTAAACCTCGACAATGAATCGTCATGGCGACATACGAGCTTAAGCGATATAGATATAGCCTCATGATGCTGGATAGCCCGAGTCCAGCTCTGATTAGCCGACGGTTCACAGGACTGAACTCGGGCTAGCACGCTCTCAATATCGTCATACACAACGAAAAGTACAGGGCTATCCTTCGAGTATGATGAGAACTCAATCACTTCACCCTGATTAGGCATTTTGAGCACCTGGCACTGCATGCACTTCAATTGATGCTTTTTAAAAGCACCTTCATTATTGAAATGCTTCAGGCAGGGCTCGCATACCCATTGTTTCCCTTTATATTTATTGATTTGCATTGAAGTCAACCTTGACATATCCTTAATCAGGCAGTAGTGAGATCTTCCATCTTGTTCAATTAGTAATAGGTTAACAATGAAATCTTTCCTGCTGCTGGTTTGGTATAGCGGTATAATTGCGCACTCCCTTTATATTCCAAATACTGAAACTGATACACCTGTGTTTTGCTGTTCAAAGTCTGGAATCTGGTGTAGGCTTACAGGGAAGTTTATCCCTCTGTAGTTAAATGCAGTGAATAACTGTTCTGCAGGGTATCTGCTCACTCTATAACAGTTTCGCTTTGCGGGATACTTTGCAGCGAGCAAGCACCATGCAAAACAGTATTCATCGTCGTTTTTTATGTTTATTACAGCTTTCTTGGTCTTGATAGCAGTGGGTAACTATGTATCGCGATGCATTCAAGGGATCATAGAAGCTAGTTCCAATAACAAGAGCCCTGAAAGCGAACAGAGATTTTGAGCTTGCACCTCCTTCGAAATTCGAGATGTTTTCTAGAATTTCATCGACCATAGAAGTGTATAAGGCATTAAGATTACTTAACTGAAGAACCAGCTTTGTCTTGCTATTGAAAAAGATGGTTTCTGCATGCTCTTTTTCAGGAGATTGTATTAGGTAGGTGATCTCTATGGAGCCATTTACTTTAAAACCAGAAGAGCTTCTCCTGAGTACAGAAACCATCTCTCCCAATACAAGATGTCTGCATTCCTGCAGACATTGACCGGGGTCAGCTATCTCTAAAGTGTTTTCTATGCGACTATTGAAAAGGCGGCCCTTGAACGCCGATTCAATAACCTTACACTCTAGCTGAGTATGACTAACCTTTAGTTTTTTGGTGTTGTTCCTGTACTCTGTGTCGTCACTATCGGAGTCAGCAGTGGTGGTTGAGTTGTCGCAATGGTTGCGACCGATGCCTGATGGCCCTGCAATTGGTGATGGAAGTGCCATTGAAGATCCTTGATGGGCGAGGGGGCTAATTGCTTGTCCGTGTTCCTCTTCAGCCTCGTGAGGTCTTTTGGTGCCCCGGAGCATTGCATCCTCAGGCTCCGGGCTCATGACCACTATTGAAGGTTCTATAACAATAACAAAGTGGAATTAATTGGAATGTCAGTTAAAATAGAAATGCAAGAATATAGGTTTATTAAATCATTGAAGAAAAAGCTTAAAGTCACATGTTAATGATACGATAATTATTTATATAATTGTATATTTTAATAAATAATAAAATGAGAGAAAGTTTGATTGAGAAAAGTTATGCGTTAACGTTACGATAATTATTATGTAATTGTATTTTAATCAATAAAAATGAATAAAACCTTTTATTGAGAAAAGTTATGCGTTAACGTTACGTTAATTATTTATGTATTGATGTTACTAGAATAAATAAAGTTAAAAAACTCACCATTCAATTCACGAAGCATCTGCAGGTACACGGTCCTGTAGGTACAATTTTCGCAAGTGCACACCTCGCTGGGAATAATCGCCCATGGATCTCCTACAGGCATCGGCGCTACGTCCTCGAATCCGGGAGGCGGCGGGGTCAGGTAATCCTGAGAAAAGATAGACGAGGGCAAGCTACCACCATCGTCCATCTCCCCCGCCCCGTCTGAAGTTGTTTCAGGAACTAGAACAAAGAAGTAAAAGCAGAATTAGCTTCACATTAAATATTTTTGATTGAAAGGTGCTAGTAAACTGAATGCTTCATTCTATTATTGAAGGTCTGAATTGTTCTCTGGTTATACATTGATTAATGATAAGGATAATATTTCTAGAAAAAAGTGTAATAATATATCTAATCTCACCGTTCGCTTCGTTAAGCATCTTTATTGCAGCAACTTGGTATTCGCAGTTATTGCACGTGCAACACTGGTCCGAAGCGCTGCCTATGCCTGCATTCACCCCTGTAACGGGAATGACATCTTCAAAACCAGGTGGCGGCGGGATAATATAATCACCCCCCGATAAGATTGGTGACGGGGGGCTATTAAAAATGTAAGTGCCTTGCAGCGGCACATCTGATATCAGATCCCCCGACAGGGGTGTCGGCATGTTGTACATCGTGTTGTTATTAACGGGCTCTCTATTGACTTGCATAAATTGGTTAAGTTGAGAGCCCGCTCCTCTGACGAGTGCCGCTCTTGCGACTCCCATGGAGTTTGCAGAGTTACCTGTGAAAAAGTTTAAATGTGTAGATTCAATTGTTTTTTATAACTGATAAAAGATGAATGAGTAGAGAAAGACGTGCAATATGAAATAAATGAGTAGAGGAAATCGTATGAACGTTAATAGAATGCTTTGTGAAAAAGTCGCATGAAGCTTTACGGAAAGCGGAACGTGTAGCGAAAATCATATGAATGTTAATAGAATAATGCGAGGAGAAATCATGTGAATGTCAATAGAGAAATGAGTTGAGAAAACCATATGAATGTTTGCAGAAGAAGAACGTGTAGTGAAATCATATGAATGTCAGACGAGTGTGTTGAGAAGATCATGTGAATGTTTATGCCAGAAGAACGTGTAGCGAACATCATATGAATGTTAATAGAAGAACGCGATGAGAAATCATATGAATGTTAATAAAAGAACGCGATGAGAAAACATATGAACGTTAATAGAGGAATGTTAATAGAAGAACGCGATGAGAAATCACATGAATGTTAATAGAGGAATGTGACGGGAATATCACATGAATGTTTGCAAAAGAAGAACGTGTAGTGAAAACCATATGAATGTTAATAGAAGAATGCTAGGAGAAATCATGTGAATGTTAATAGAGGAATGTGATGAGAAAACCATATGAATATTTGCAGAAGAACGTGTAGTGAAATCATATGAATGTTAATAGAAGAATGCGCGGAGAAATCATGTGAATGTCAATAGAGAAATGAGTTGAGAAATCATATGAATGTCACAGAAGAAAGTGTTGAGAATATCATGTGAATGTTTATGCAAGAAGAACGTGTAGCGAAAATCATATGAATGTTAATAGAAGAATGCGATGAGAAATCATATGAATGTTAAAAGAGGAATGTGTTGAAAACCATATGAATGTTTGCAGAAGAAGAACGTGTAGTGAAATCATGTGAACGTTAATAGAAGAATGCGAGGAGAAATCATATGAATGTCAATAGAGAAATGAGTTGAGAACACCATATGAATGTTTACAAAAGAAGATGTAGAGAAAATCATATAAATGTTAATAGAAGAATGTGTTGAGAATATCATGTGAATGTTTATGCAAGAAGAACGTGTAGCGAAATCGTATGAATGTTAATAGAGGAACACTAATTAGAGATTAAGTATGAATGTTTATGCCAATATCTAAAGAACTATTTTACACAATTGATAAAAGCGCTACATTTTTAACAAGTCTGATGTTAATTATTAAAGAAATTAAAAATTTAGATAAACAATATGGTATTCTTGCAATGATTCGTGTTTCACTTAGTCATGCAAAAAACTCACTCACCTTGCATTATGTAGATGACGATGAATGCAGTCTAGAACACAATAGCACTGAATTCGATTAAGCTGAATCACTATATTTTATCTCTAACTTAAAAAGTCGCAGTGGCTTCCTTATGCACCAGCGCTGGTTTATAATTTCAAGCGTTGGTATGGCGGGGGAGATGTTACACGTCACGTGATTATTGCATCCAATGACATCATCTCTTTCAGCGCATGCGCGCGTTGGTATGGCGGGGGAGATGTTACACGTCACGTGATTATTGCATCCAATGACATCATCTCTTTCAGCGCATGCGCAGAGAGAAGTAGCCCTCGGGCAATTCAGGTGACGCCTGGAAGTCGGGGTGGAATGGGGTGGTGATGCTTGTCTTGTGGGAACTGAAGGCTCTCTCTTTTCCCACAGTCAGACAAAGACAAGTCGAGTATAAAGCAACCCTCGAATTCTTTTGTTAAGCTACCAGGTGCTCGAACAATGGAAAGGGTCAGGCTTTGTTATGAGGCAGTGGAATGGGAACGCCGCAGGTGTCTTTCTAAACTAGTCTTGCCCGGGACAATAGAAAGGCACACAATAGAATCTCTTCCACAATGGAAAGGGACCGGCTTTGTTATAGGGTTGTGGAATGAGTATGCCAGATGGTCTTTCTAAAGAAGGCTTGCCTCAAACAATAGAAAGGCACACACAATAGAATCTCTTCCACAATGGAAAGGGAACCGGCTTTGTTATGGGGGGGAGTGGAATGAGAAATAAATGCTTGCACCGGACAATAGAACTTGTTTCTCTGTTATCTGGATTAGGTTCTCTTTGTCACGACCCTAATTCATCATGGGCTTTGTTCATTTTGACAGCTGAAGGGTAAGCATTGTTCTTTTGTTAAAAGCTAGTGGAATGAGTATGCCACGTGTTCGAGAAAGAATAGGAGTGGAGTGGGTAACTGACACAGGTGCAGAAGTAGCCGGATGTGGAATGGGTAGGAAAAACATCTCGCCTTTGTTACAGAACCTTAAATTTATGACCCCTTTGTTCGTTTTAATAAGTGAAGGATAACCTTAATTGCTTAACTGTCAAGCTTCCATTGTACTCAGCAAGATTTACGACCACAGCTGCAACTAAAACTACCAAGGCCTTGCGGGGAAAGGGAGGGGAAAGTGGGGGAGGGGCTAATTAGCATATTAATTGCAGATTCATGCATATTAAGTGAGCCAGAAACCCTAAATCTATACTACTTACGTTGTTTAGCAATTGTTTGGCAGCCATTAATAGTGAACCCTCTTAGCGAATTTGTAAACATGGATAAAACTGGCCATCGTTATGTGATGCAATACGTTCATTTGAAAGGTCTCAGTCCAACTAATATTAAAGATGAGCTATATTCAACTCTGGGGAAGTCTGCTCTTTTGTTTACCTCAGTAAAATATCGGGTGACAGAGTTTAAGCGAGGCCGTACGAGCTGTCAAGATGAACATCGCAGTGGTCGACCAAATGAGGTGACCACACCAGAAATTGTGAAGAAAATCCACAAAATGGTATTGGATGACCCTCGACTGAAAGTGCGCGAGCTAGCAGACTTCGTACATATTTCAAAAGGTACTGTACATCGCACACTAAATTAAAATTTAGACATGAGAAAGCTGGGCGCAAGATGGAACAATGGAACAAAAGCAGCGTCGTGGGGATGTTTTAGTAGAGTGTTTAACGATGTTTCGCTGCAATAAAACCAAATTTTTCCGTCGATTCTTAACCATGGATGAAACATGGGTTCATCACTTCACACCTGAGACGAAGGAACAGTCAAAACAGTGGATTCAAAGGGGAGACTCGGCTCCAAAGAAGGCGAAGACAGTTCCATCAGTAGGCAAGGTCATGGCGTCAGTTTTTGGAATTTGTGTGCAATAATTTTCACTGATTATCTTCAAAAAGAAAATGGAATCAATAACGAGTGTTATACAAATTTATTGCAGCGTTTGAATGATGAAACCAAGCAAAGACGGCCGCATTTAGCGAAAAAGAATGTTTTTTTATCAAGACAATGCACCAGTTCACACATCCATTATCGTCATGGCCAAAATCGACGAGTTAAAGTTCGAATTGCTTGCTTACCCTATTCGCCAGACTTAGCACCCTCTGATTATTTTCTGTTTTCAAAGTTGAAGAAATGGCTTGGTGGTAAAAGATTTGCCAACAATGAGTTTGTAGTTGATGGCTATTTTGCAGAACTCGACAGTTCTCACTATAAACAGGGTATCAAAGCTATTGAACATCGCTGGGTAAAGAATATCGAGCTGAAAGGAGACTATGCAGAGAAATAAAGATCTTTTTGCCCAAAAGTTTTGTTTTCTTTGTTATGTCGGGTACTTCTGGGACAGCCCTCGTATATCTGAAGATTTTGTGTGCTAAAGTACTATTTGCCCACGTTATGATGTATTTGCAGGCGCCATTGTTTTTGTTGACACTGTCTAACAGAGTCAAGGCTAGAGGTCAGAGGGGAGCGAGTAGGCAAGGCGATAGGGAATGTACAGTTGTACAACGAAAACAGTACTGCATGCCTCAGCCTCCCTAATAAATTTCAATTCAAAACTATGGATGTTACCGACTGTCCGATGCCCCACCAACTTGTTTCGTAACTGTTTAGTTTCTCTTCTCACCCTACACATTTATATCGTGGCCGATTAGTATATCGACTTCTTGGCATAAAAACACACATAAACCTGTGTTCATTGACTTCGCGTCAACTGATTAGGAACACACGGAGAGGGAAGGTAAATGGGGAACAGAATCGATTAGAAACAGGCAGAGCAGGACAAGCAATTACCCGTAATACGGCCACGCGTCTAAACGAAAGAGGATGCGAGAGTTTGGTCCTGCTCGTAAAGTAAGGGATCTGCTACCTCAAACCAATTTGTTTGAGTTATTATGGTATAAAAAATTGCAGCAGTGAAATCCGCAGCTGCTTAAGAACAATACAAAGATTAGTTACACAAAACAGTTTGTTTCACTATGAAGTCTCCGCTCTTTTAATAAATATAATTCAAACTGCTCCTTGCTAATTTTTACTTTCTGCTCGTTATTAAAATGAGCAAATTTAGGGGGGAAAACAGTTTCTGGCATGTCTATGACATTTTACTTTCTCTACTATGTACTTCAGTGAATAGAGGAGGTATTGCATTCCACCCCAACGTTCGATACCGAGAATTTCAAGGTCAGTATAAAGTGACCTAACTATCGATTCGGGTACCTCTATCCCCCTTTTATCTACAATTAGATGTGTAATGGAACATTTCTGCAAAGGTTTATCCCGACATGAAGCAAACAGAAGAATACGTTTCAGAATATACATAAAACGATAGTGAGTGGAGAAAGTCAAGTACTTTTTTTAAACAAACGCAGCCGCTTTGTTAGAGTCTATTTTCGTTTAAAGAGCAAGGTGCACTTACGTGTTATTGTGCAGTGGGCACTTATGTACCACAGTTGCTTACCTCAGGAATTTTAAGTGACTGTGGACAATAGACCAATTGCTACTATCTGGACCCCGATTTTGGTGACCTAAAATGCTTGAAAAATAACCTATAAAGTGATTTAACATTTTTTAAAAAATCTCATAATGATTACAAAAAATACCTAAAAAGTAATTTGTTTGATTTATTAAAATTGGTGCACATAAAGTTATCAGTTAATGTATACATGGTATAACTGTTATAATAATAGAGAGGTAGATATAAGAATAATGTAATTTAGAGATTAATTAAATATATGTTTGCTCCATGTTCTTGTTTGAAGAATCGGAAGAAATTAAGAAAATCTATTTGAAGGTGGCCTTACAAAAGTGTAGCATTAACTCTTTTGAGTTCTCAGATTAATCATAATGCATTGCCTATGATACGACATAAGAACAAGACAAGAGCAACCTTACGATACGCTGTCATAGCGCTAAAAAGGGAAAACTTACCTGTTTTATCCCTAGCTTGGGACACAGTTTAATTTAATTCAGTTTTATTTATCAACACTCTTTAACTGTATGATCGTTAGGTCCCATTCTATATTCGGCGTAAAAGACCTGAAATTTTGCTTAGATGCCTCCTTACCAGGCTTGAGGTCAGTTACGTGCCGTAAATCTACGACCACTGACTTTTTACGCCCAAAAGAATCCGTCGCCCTCCGCCGGGTTTGAATCCGCGACCTCGGGAAGAAGAGGACCCTAGACCACGGAGGTTGACAGTTTGGGACTTGAAGAAAAATGTAATTATACCTACTTCATTGACAATAGCCATTCCTGCATTCACAAGTAACCCTTTCCAGTGGAATTATCAAATAGGGATTTGATTTTCCTTTCTTTTTTTCAAGAACGACAGTAAAGATTGTACTGGATAGCTCGGATAGAAGCTGACCAGTATGTTTTTTGGCCTATTTATGTCCTCGCAGCTGCAACATGGAGCTTCCTGGCGGACGTATGCTGAAACTTGGTAACTAATGACTGGCACTCCCTTGTGATTAGTGCTTCACTCGTGTTATCAGGCAGAAGGGTTTTAGTAAGTAAACCATCAAGTTAGGAACGCACCGAGGGTTGGTTGCGAGGGAATGACTGCGACCTTGCAATGTCCCCTGTAAACAAATATGATGAACAGTTGAAGGTACTTCACCCTGCTTCGAAAGCACGTAAATCACGATTAAGGAGTATTAGAAGAAAGAAAACTTAGTATTGCTAGCTATTGATATTGTGAGTAGTTGTATATTTGGGTTTCTAGCACAAGAACGACACAAGTAACATGTCTTTAATTGGGTTTAATTGATTTTAATTGGGTTTAATTGGTGTTTCGTGCAAAGCCGACCCAAGTAGCATGAGTCTTCTAGCACAGGTCACGTGATCTTTGGTATTGGAAGGGTCTTTAATTGTTTCAATTGGTCTTTCAGGCAAAGCCGACCCAAGTAGCATGAGTCTTCTAGCACAGGTCACGTGATCTTTGGTATTGGAAGGGTCTTTAATTGGTCTTTCAGGCAAAGCCGACCCAAGTAGCATGAGTCTTCTAGCACAGGTCACGTGATGTTTGGTATTGGAAGGGTCTTTAATTGGTTCAATTGGTCTTTCGCGCAAGACCAGACCTAAAGTGGATGAGAGTTCACCATCAAAACAAGGATACTGGCGAGTTGACAGTTTGTCATTCCAGGCCACGTGGTGACATTTACTTGAAGCATTTAAAGGCTCGTCCCTCCTCCTCGGCTTTGGGTAAGGGGGTAATCAAAATAATGTCTGCATTTCCAGCCAGCTATGAGACATGATTCACCCCTATAAAGTACACAGCGTTAATTCTAATCATATACATCAAATAAAAAAATACAAGTTTCAATTTTTGTGGCGAACGAACATAACGAGTGAAAACCAAATCGAAAGGTTTAATTTTCACCATCCTACCGAGACTTGCTGCTTTCTACGACATGAATAACATGCTACTTAAAACCGTGTATGTATACAGCGAGGTCTCCCTACACGTCAGTTTAAAAGACGATCCCTCTCATATATTCTGTAGCGTTCCCCTCTATCTGGAAATGTCCCGGTCAATTAAGGCTATTGACTCACCCTCGCGCATAAGGGCAATTGGGGGAGATGGTCATCTATTTACGGTATTGATTTTTCTCCGCCAGCTTCCCGCTCATATAAAGATTCCCACAACATTGTAAAACTTCGCTTTATCTACGACAGATGGCACAAGCCTACAGAACTTTAGATACAGGTAGTATACGATCCACTATTGATTTTTCATTAAAACTGCAGGAGAGTCAAACACACATTAATTTATAAGGAAAAAAAAGTTTCTTTATAGAGATAGCTAATTACAGTGTTACAAGCTGTATGTACAGTGAAATAAAAACGAATCGCATTTAAAAAAAATTCTCATATGTTACACTCACATGACTTTCTCTACTCTTGTACAAACTTTTTCTTACAAATGCTTATTCTGCTTGATTTTACTAGCTGCAATAGGAATACGGTAGGCTTTAAGCATTAGTCAAATATTTTAAGAGCGGTTGCCATATGCTTTTTTAGAAAGAAATATCTAAATGATACCTTCATTCTAATGTAGGTTCAAAGGCATTAGTGGATTGATCATTTCCTGCACTATTTCAACAAGAGCACATAAAAAATATATTACGTAAAGATGATTCAGCGTTCGATTTCATATTGAACTAAAGCTTGAAACAAATATTCAGTTTCAGAACGCTAAAGTACGATTGAAAAGGAATATATACGTTAAATCAACTTCCATTTCCACGTAACGGATTACGACAAAACTAGAAGAGAAAGACAAAAGTAGACTAGAAAATGAGAAAGCAAGCGCAAATAGTAGTAGTTATTTGGGGACTTTAGCTACTTTCAACTGCAACTTATTTTAACTCAAGCAACCTTAAGACAGGGCTTCTATTAGCTAATTTTATAATTAAATAAAACAATTAATGTTTGAAAATACTTCATTAACATACTAATTAACAAAAATTAACTTAACTCTGAATTTTTCGTTGAAACTCTGTAATCTGCTATAAAATAGCTTGCATAATATATAAAAAATACTCTTATGACATACAAAAAGCTTAACATACTTAAAGCTTAACCTCGAATGTCAACAACTGAAAAAAAATTGAAAAGCGGTAATATGCCAGAAAATGGAGTATAGAATATAGGGAAATTAACCTTTTCTTCATTCATCAAGTTTACATGCCTAAATGATTATTTCCAGACAAGACGCCAGTGAAGAAGAAATACCAGTTCAGCGCCTGCGCTGGTATTATTATCTACTTACTGGGAGGTATATCAACGGTCTCCACTTCAACTCCAGACATGGTCAAACTTTAATGTTTAAAACACTTCTGAGCTATGGCACTTAGACATGCTTGACAAGTGCATTAAATTTTACAGCACTAATTGGAATGTTCCGAATAACTAGGCAAGTGCCCCTATGATTTGTATCTCGAAATGGTAAAACATAAATGTTTAACTGCTAAACAACTGTGATACTCGCGTGGGATAATAATAATCCTACAGCATTATATGGATATATTGGAGGGGGTTCTCAGGTATACGAGATCCAGATCGAGTTTTATCTTCGTTCTTTCTCTCTTTCTTGATGTACATACATACATACAGACATATTCACACACATACATACATACACACAGCCAAACACCTCCCCAAAACACACTGCCAGGTACGAAGACTTACGAATATATCCGAACATACACATACATACCGACTCATTCACGCAGATAAATACTCACAAACAAGCAGACTCAGAGATACTCACACACAAATCAAAACAAGCAGACTCAGAGATATACATACACACACATATACTTCCAAACATCAGGAATGAGCGAAGACCTTCGAGCACACTCGAATACATGTACAGGCAATATACACACAGGAACATACCAAACACCAACAGAGAGAGACGCTCTTACCTATAAGCATGGGGGGCTCTGTTATAATATAGCTTCATATATGAGAGGCTCTGTCTTTAGATGATTGTATTGATTAATGTAGCGTTGAAGATGACGGGAATTGCGGGATTAGGGAGCTATGGTATTAATGGAGTTATGTGGTGGCGGTGGCGAATGTATAGAGTTACGGTGCTGATGGAGGCACGCGATGGTCATGGACGTATAAGTTAATGTACTTGTAAGTGTGAAGGATTATTTGTGATGGTGGTGATAGGAGGCGATGAGGATGGTTATATTGTCGGGAAGGCTTTTGGAAATGATGGCGGTGATGAGAGGTGGTGTCCATTGTTTCGCTGATGCTGATTCTTTTTTTGTGTGTAGAAGGGTACACATTCATTACGAAGAAATACACTAACACTGTAAAACATACCGAATTGTTGTGAGTAGCACAAAACTTTTATCAGTGTATAAAACGGTATCGAATTCCTTTTAAAGTGTTCAAAGTTCTCGATTTACGAGAACATTTAAGTGATGCATGGATCCAATGAAGCTAGGACAGGCTCTCCATTCAGCATATAAGAGACTTCACCTAGATTAGGCTAGGAGCGGTAAAGCCAAGATAGCGTATATTGTGTAAAGCCACTTTAGGTTAGACTGGTTAAGGTCATGATAGGGGTCACAGATAATTAGAGGACGGGCTAGTTTATAGCTTTAAGTTATGATCGCTTGAATAGATGATGGGGGGGGGCTACTGACTAAGATCGAGACACGTTAACATGCACGTCATCGAGCTAGGCTAGCTAATAGCAGCCTGGACGTGAATCCTGCTTATACTATCTTAGGATAGGTTAGGATATTCAGTGCTAGCTAAGGACTGGCTTGTTGGACAGATTATAAGAAATGGTATCATATTAGGCTAGATAATTACTGGGCAGAATACATAACGCTAGGATAGTCTGGGAACAGGTAGAGTTAGGCTCGCACGATTGTCCGAGCTTGAAGAACAGGCTAGCATAGAATGTCTTAGGAATGGATTCGTCATGATTGTTATGGTTGGCTGCGTTTCACGGTTAAGTTATTTACGTTAGTGGTTACGTTTACTGGTTACGTTGGTTACGTTTACTGGTTACGTTGGTTACGTTTACTGGTTACGTTTACTGGTTACGTTGGTTACGTTTACTGGTTACGTTTACTGGTTACGTTTAGTGGTTACGTTTACTGGTTACGTTGGTTACGTTTACTGGTTACGTTGGTTACGTTTACTGGTTACGTTTACTGGTTACGTTGGTTACGTTTACTGGTTACGTTGGTTACGTTTACTGGTTACGTTGGTTACGTTTACTGGTTACGTTGGTTACGTTTACTGGTTACGTTTACTGGTTACATTGGTTACGTTTTGGCTAGGTTGGACGATGCCAAGATAGATAATGAAAGGATCTTTCAGAGCAGGTAGGGCAGGGATAGATTGGCTTAGGATGGTCGCTTGTGGCTAGGTTAGACTACTCCAAAATACCTAAAACCAACCAATTCAGGGATTGTGCCTATCGGTCTCACATGTTAACTACTTAAAATATAGAAGCTTACAAAATTTAGAAAAAAGGACTGAAAGTATATATATTTATTCTAATAATGGATAAGAAATGCTCATAAAGTATCAAAATCAGTGGAAAATACATTAACTCTTGAAATTAGAATAAATACTTGCTTTAATGCACTGACTTACAAATGAAATTCCACTCTCCATATTACAATAGCATCCTAAAAGCATGTCACAATACCTCATTCACATCTTAAAATACACTGAAAGAGGCTCAAATTCTCTTACCAGAAACTTTGAAAATAGCTGCAGCGCGCCTAAAGAACCCTCAGAATACTGTAAAGATCTGAGGCAATATCATGAACATAACAGCTCCTACTTATAAAACCGTTCATAATTTTCCAAAAACCTGTGTCTAATAGCTCATAAACGCCAGCTAAATGCTCTACAGTTCCTATTCCAGTGGCTAAAATGCAAGCAAACATTTCTAAAAATACACTACAATGCCTGTTACAGGATGAAAAATATATTCGAAATACCTACATCAATCCCTCCGTCTGTATTTTGAAAGATACTTTAAAAAAACATCATAAAGCATATTCAAAATGTTCTGAAAATCTTAAAAAAGATGCATCAATATCCTGAAAATGAATGCTACTACTTTAAGAAACATCTAAAATTCCCATTCAAGTATATCGGGATGTCCTTAAAGCCTGTACTCATATCTAATTCCATAGGCTGGAATACCTTTAAAGAGTCACAAACACTCCTAGCACGAGCTTTGAAAGCGTCTTGAAAATTGTCACAATACCTTAAAAGAGCATAAAATGGCTCCACATAATCTAAAAACCCAGTAATTCTAAAAGCCCTTCAGGACACTCTAATGACATAAAAATACACGCTACACTTCTAAAAAGCCATTCAGGATCAGAACCATAAACAATACACATAAAAGTGTCAAGAGCATCTAAATACACTGTAAAATACGTCAAAATGCTAAAAAAGACCCTTAATGATAGCATGAAATACATGGCATAATTTCTAAAACCCTCGCACATAAATAGTTCACTGACAATACCATGAAGATAACTGCACCTCACTGTAAAAGAGTATCCTAGTGACCTATACAATACAGCTAAAATACCTGCCACTATTTATAAAACCCATCAGCATACTCCAAAGACTTGGACTGACATAATTAAAATACATTCTCTTGTCTATAGAACCATCAGACTAGGCTTAAATGCTCAAAAGATATGTATTAAACCTAAAATACACAAAGGATAAAATCTAAACATCAGGCTTTATTATGAATAGGGACAGAGGCTAGAAAGGCAAATCAAAAGAAACACTTAAGTCAACGGTGAAAATATCTTTATTGAGAATTATTATTATTTGATTTTACATTAAGCAAACACTAGAGCATTGAACAGAAGCAAACAAAATTTTAACACACTCATTTCATTCAAATGTGAAAGCTCTTTATTATACAGAGTTCAGTCTCAATCATGCTATAATCCCAGTGCTCTTCAATACTTAGATGATCTTATTAACCCCAATAGAAAAGTCGTTTTTACCAGCTTCATGCGACATCATTAACAGTCTTAGCTGGTGTACTAAGTCATTAGGATCTGTACAGGGATATAAAATCTCAATATTCGCCTTGGATACATCACCCACACTGGACGAGTTAACACTAAAATGTTTATTTTCACTCAGGTGATTATTCAGAGTTTCATCATCCAAAGACACTGCTCTTCTTACATCTAACATCCCTCGTCTTGAAGAGATTTCAGTAGCACTCAGGGGTGATCCAAGCGCTTCACAGCTTAACTCTAACATCCCTGGCCTTGAATAGATTTCAGTATCACTTACGGGAGTTCTAAGCACTGCACACTTCAATGATTCATTACTACATCTTTGCCGGTGTTGTTTAAGTCTTGAAATAGATCTGTTTTTTAAAATCCTACTGCACATACGACACTTGACAGAACGACTCTTCTCATGGGTAATATAGGAAAAATGAAGCTTTTCGTAAGCTGGCTGTATTTGAATGTCAATAAGGGAATCCATGCTTGTTCTAGAATATCATATACTGTATATGATTTCGAAGCTGCAGGCGCATATGTCATCAGGAGACTGTAGAATTATTTGCTTATTTCCTAATTTTATCGGTAATCTCACATCATTGATAACCATAAACCTTGCAGTCAAGTTATATAAGAAACGGGACTATGACAGAATTCCACATTAATTGCAGCTACTCCATTAATTACATAAGCTCACCATGCATTAAATGAAGTCTACCCTTACTTGTAATATTGGAGGATATATGACGCAACCTCATTGAATATGTTAGCACTCGAATATGCATTGTTTCAAGACTAGAAGGTCACCCATACAGATCTTCCTATGAAGAACCATACTACAGGGAAAGTGAGCAGTACACAAGTTGAAGATTTCGAGACATGCTGAGGTCCCTAACGTTTCCAGGTTATAACATCTCACTTTACAAGTCCCCCATGTAACGACTCATTCCACATAGCAAGAGGAGAGGAGAGTCAGCGAGGATCAACCAAGCATTTAGAAGGTATGGAAATACTTTGACTACATTAGAAGGTATGGAAATACTTTGACTACATTAGAAGGTATGGAAATACTTTGACTACATTAGAAGGTATGGAAATATATTGGTTACATTAGAAGGTATGGAAATACTTTGACTACATTAGAAGGTATGGAAGTATATTGGTTACATTAGAAGGTATGGAAATACTTTGACTACATTAGAAGGTATGGAAATATATTGGTTACATTAGAAGGTATGGAAATACTTTGACTACATTAGAAGGTATGGAAATATATTGGTTACATTAGAAGGTATGGAAATACTTTGACTACATTAGAAGGTATGGAAATACTTTGACTACATTAGAAGGCATGGAAATATATTGGTTACATTTACAAGGTATGGGAATATTTTGGTTACTTTGATAGGTATATGGTATTATCTTATTACATTTAAGGACTTCACAAAATGCTCGGTTGATCCTCGCTGACTCTCCTCTCCTCTTGCTATGTGGAATGAGTCGTTACATGGGGGACTTGTAAAGTGAGATGTTATAACCTGGAAACGTTAGGGACCTCAGCATGTCTCGAAATCTTCAACTTGTGTACTGCTCACTTTCCCTGTAGTATGGTTCTTCATAGGAAGATCTGTATGGGTGACCTTCTAGTCTTGAAACAATGCATATTCGAGTGCTAACATATTCAATGAGGTTGCGTCATATATCCTCCAATATTACAAGTAAGGGTAGACTTCATTTAATGCATGGTGAGCTTATGTAATTAATGGAGTAGCTGCAATTAATGTGGAATTCTGTCATAGTCCCGTTTCTTATATAACTTGACTGCAAGGTTTATGGTTATCAATGATGTGAGATTACCGATAAAATTAGGAAATAAGCAAATAATTCTACAGTCTCCTGATGACATATGCGCCTGCAGCTTCGAAATCATATACAGTATATGATATTCTAGAACAAGCATGGATTCCCTTATTGACATTCAAATACAGCCAGCTTACGAAAAGCTTCATTTTTCCTATATTACCCATGAGAAGAGTCGTTCTGTCAAGTGTCGTATGTGCAGTAGGATTTTAAAAAACAGATCTATTTCAAGACTTAAACAACACCGGCAAAGATGTAGTAATGAATCATTGAAGTGTGCAGTGCTTAGAACTCCCGTAAGTGATACTGAAATCTATTCAAGGCCAGGGATGTTAGAGTTAAGCTGTGAAGCGCTTGGATCACCCCTGAGTGCTACTGAAATCTCTTCAAGACGAGGGATGTTAGATGTAAGAAGAGCAGTGTCTTTGGATGATGAAACTCTGAATAATCACCTGAGTGAAAATAAACATTTTAGTGTTAACTCGTCCAGTGTGGGTGATGTATCCAAGGCGAATATTGAGATTTTATATCCCTGTACAGATCCTAATGACTTAGTACACCAGCTAAGACTGTTAATGATGTCGCATGAAGCTGGTAAAAACGACTTTTCTATTGAGGTTAATCAGATCATCCAAGTATTGATGAGCACTGGGATTATAGCATGATTGAGACTGAACTCTGTATAATAAAGAGCTTTCACATTTGAATGAAATGAGTGTGTTAAAATTTTGTTTGCTTCTGTTCAATGCTCTAGTGTTTGCTTAATGTAAAATCAAATAATAATAATTCTCAATAAAGATATTTTCACCATTGACTTAAGTGTTTCTTTTGATTTGCCTTTCTAGCCTCTGTCCCTATTCATAATAAAGCCTGATGTTTAGATTTTATCCTTTGTGTATTTTAGGTTTAATACATATCTTTTGAGCATTTAAGCCTAGTCTGATGGTTCTATAGACAAGAGAATGTATTTTAATTATGTCAGTCCAAGTCTTTGGAGTATGCTGATGGGTTTTATAAATAGTGGCAGGTATTTTAGCTGTATTGTATAGGTCACTAGGATACTCTTTTACAGTGAGGTGCAGTTATCTTCATGGTATTGTCAGTGAACTATTTATGTGCGAGGGTTTTAGAAATTATGCCATGTATTTCATGCTATCGTTAAGGGTCTTTTTTAGCATTTTGACGTATTTTACAGTGTATTTAGATGCTCTTGACACTTTTATGTGTATTGTTTATGGTTCTGATCCTGAATGGCTTTTTAGAAGTGTAGCGTGTATTTTTATGTCATTAGAGTGTCCTGAAGGGCTTTTAGAATTACTGGGTTTTTAGATTATGTGGAGCCATTTTATGCTCTTTTAAGGTATTGTGACAATTTTCAAGACGTTTTCAAAGCTCGTGCTAGGAGTGTTTGTGACTCTTTAAAGGTATTCCAGCCTATGGAATTAGATATGAGTACAGGCTTTAAGGACATCCCGATATACTTGAATGGGAATTTTAGATGTTTCTTAAAGTAGTAGCATTCATTTTCAGGATATTGATGCATCTTTTTTAAGATTTTCAGAACATTTTGAATATGCTTTATGATGTTTTTTTAAAGTATCTTTCAAAATACAGACGGAGGGATTGATGTAGGTATTTCGAATATATTTTTCATCCTGTAACAGGCATTGTAGTGTATTTTTAGAAATGTTTGCTTGCATTTTAGCCACTGGAATAGGAACTGTAGAGCATTTAGCTGGCGTTTATGAGCTATTAGACACAGGTTTTTGGAAAATTATGAACGGTTTTATAAGTAGGAGCTGTTATGTTCATGATATTGCCTCAGATCCTTTACAGTATTCTGAGGGTTCTTTAGGCGCGCTGCAGCTATTTTCAAAGTTTCTGGTAAGAGAATTTGAGCCTCTTTCAGTGTATTTTAAGATGTGAATGAGGTATTGTGACATGCTTTTAGGATGCTATTGTAATATGGAGAGTGGAATTTCATTTGTAAGTCAGTGCATTAAAGCAAGTATTTATTCTAATTTCAAGAGTTAATGTATTTTCCACTGATTTTGATACTTTATGAGCATTTCTTATCCATTATTAGAATAAATATATATACTTTCAGTCCTTTTTTCTAAATTTTGTAAGCTTCTATATTTTAAGTAGTTAACATGTGGGACCGATAGGCACAATCCCTGAATTGGTTAGTTTTAGGTATTTTGGAGTAGTCTAACCTAGCCACAAGCGACCATCCTAACCCAATCTATCCCTGCCTTACCTGCTCTGAAAGATCCTTTCATTATCTATCTTGGCATCGTCCAACCTAGGCAAAACGTAACCAATGTAACCAGTAAACGTAACCAGTAAACGTAACCAACGTAACCAGTAAACGTAACCAACGTAACCAGTAAACGTAACCAACGTAACCAGTAAACGTAACCAACGTAACCAGTAAACGTAACCAGTAAACGTAACCAACGTAACCAGTAAACGTAACCAACGTAACCAGTAAACGTAACCACTAAACGTAACCAGTAAACGTAACCAGTAAACGTAACCAACGTAACCAGTAAACGTAACCAGTAAACGTAACCAACGTAACCAGTAAACGTAACCAACGTAACCAGTAAACGTAACCACTAACGTAAATAACTTAACCGTGAAACGCAGCCAACCATAACAATCATGACGAATCCATTCCTAAGACATTCTATGCTAGCCTGTTCTTCAAGCTCGGACAATCGTGCGAGCCTAACTCTACCTGTTCCCAAACTATCCTAGCGTTATGTATTCTGCCCAGTAATTATCTAGCCTAATATGATACCATTTCTTATAATCTGTCCAACAAGCCAGTCCTTAGCTAGCACTGAATATCCTAACCTATCCTAAGATAGTATAAGCAGGATTCACGTCCAGGCTGCTATTAGCTAGCCTAGCTCGATGACGTGCATGTTAACGTGTCTCGATCTTAGTCAGTAGCCCCCCCCCCCATCATCTATTCAAGCGATCATAACTTAAAGCTATAAACTAGCCCGTCCTCTAATTATCTGTGACCCCTATCATGACCTTAACCAGTCTAACCTAAAGTGGCTTTACACAATATACGCTATCTTGGCTTTACCGCTCCTAGCCTAATCTAGGTGAAGTCTCTTATATGCTGAATGGAGAGCCTGTCCTAGCTTCATTGGATCCATGCATCACTTAAATGTTCTCGTAAATCGAGAACTTTGAACACTTTAAAAGGAATTCGATACCGTTTTATACACTGATAAAAGTTTTGTGCTACTCACAACTATTCGGTATGTTTTACAGTGTTAGTGTATTTCTTCGTAATGAATGTGTACCCTTCTACACACAAAAAAAGAATCAGCATCAGCGAAACAATGGACACCACCTCTCATCACCGCCATCATTTCCAAAAGCCTTCCCGACAATATAACCATCCTCATCGCCTCCTATCACCACCATCACAAATAATCCTTCACACTTACAAGTACATTAACTTATACGTCCATGACCATCGCGTGCCTCCATCAGCACCGTAACTCTATACATTCGCCACCGCCACCACATAACTCCATTAATACCATAGCTCCCTAATCCCGCAATTCCCGTCATCTTCAACGCTACATTAATCAATACAATCATCTAAAGACAGAGCCTCTCATATATGAAGCTATATTATAACAGAGCCCCCCATGCTTATAGGTAAGAGCGTCTCTCTCTGTTGGTGTTTGGTATGTTCCTGTGTGTATATTGCCTGTACATGTATTCGAGTGTGCTCGAAGGTCTTCGCTCATTCCTGATGTTTGGAAGTATATGTGTGTGTATGTATATCTCTGAGTCTGCTTGTTTTGATTTGTGTGTGAGTATCTCTGAGTCTGCTTGTTTGTGAGTATTTATCTGCGTGAATGAGTCGGTATGTATGTGTATGTTCGGATATATTCGTAAGTCTTCGTACCTGGCAGTGTGTTTTGGGGAGGTGTTTGGCTGTGTGTATGTATGTATGTGTGTGAATATGTCTGTATGTATGTATGTACATCAAGAAAGAGAGAAAGAACGAAGATAAAACTCGATCTGGATCTCGTATACCTGAGAACCCCCTCCAATATATCCATATAATGCTGTAGGATTATTATTATCCCACGCGAGTATCACAGTTGTTTAGCAGTTAAACATTTATGTTTTACCATTCCGAGATACAAATCATAGGGGCACTTGCCTAGTTATTCGGAACATTCCAATTAGTGCTGTAAAATTTAATGCACTTGTCAAGCATGTCTAAGTGCCATAGCTCAGAAGTGTTTTAAACATTAAAGTTTGACCATGTCTGGAGTTGAAGTGGAGACCGTTGATATACCTCCCAGTAAGTAGATAATAATACCAGCGCAGGCGCTGAACTGGTATTTCTTCTTCACTGGCGTCTTGTCTGGAAATAATCATTTAGGCATGTAAACTTGATGAATGAAGAAAAGGTTAATTTCCCTATATTCTATACTCCATTTTCTGGCATATTACCGCTTTTCAATTTTTTTTCAGTTGTTGACATTCGAGGTTAAGCTTTAAGTATGTTAAGCTTTTTGTATGTCATAAGAGTATTTTTTATATATTATGCAAGCTATTTTATAGCAGATTACAGAGTTTCAACGAAAAATTCAGAGTTAAGTTAATTTTTGTTAATTAGTATGTTAATGAAGTATTTTCAAACATTAATTGTTTTATTTAATTATAAAATTAGCTAATAGAAGCCCTGTCTTAAGGTTGCTTGAGTTAAAATAAGTTGCAGTTGAAAGTAGCTAAAGTCCCCAAATAACTACTACTATTTGCGCTTGCTTTCTCATTTTCTAGTCTACTTTTGTCTTTCTCTTCTAGTTTTGTCGTAATCCGTTACGTGGAAATGGAAGTTGATTTAACGTATATATTCCTTTTCAATCGTACTTTAGCGTTCTGAAACTGAATATTTGTTTCAAGCTTTAGTTCAGTATGAAATCGAACGCTGAATCATCTTTACGTAATATATTTTTTATGTGCTCTTGTTGAAATAGTGCAGGAAATGATCAATCCACTAATGCCTTTGAACCTACATTAGAATGAAGGTATCATTTAGATATTTCTTTCTAAAAAAGCATACACGTGTTCCGGAAATGACTTAAGTTATTCTGTAAAAGATGGTCTGCCTTTTGGTGTACTGTTAATTAAATAACAAAGACATTGTTCAATTACTGTTTATTGTATGAATCATACACCTCGTGGGAAAAAGATACAAGACATCTTTCCCGTTGTTATAACTAAGTATTTTAAATTTCTCTACTATGTAGAGTAAGTAAGGGAAGTATTGTATTCCACGCGAAAATTCGATACCGAGATTTCACCTGATATTTATGTTTTGAGGCCCCCTGTTTTATTGAGAAATATTTTCGAGATATTGCTTGTTATTCCCTTAAATTCCCCAATAATTATATTTTTTCTCGAATTCGTTATTCATTTTTGTATGTCCTATGCATGTAAAGAGAATGGAGTGCATCATATGGCAACCGCTCTTAAAATATTTGACTAATGCTTAAAGCCTACCGTATTCCTATTGCAGCTAGTAAAATCAAGCAGAATAAGCATTTGTAAGAAAAAGTTTGTACAAGAGTAGAGAAAGTCATGTGAGTGTAACATATGAGAATTTTTTTTAAATGTGATTCGTTTTTATTTCACTGTACATACAGCTTGTAACACTGTAATTAGCTATCTCTATAAAGAAACTTTTTTTTCCTTATAAATTAATGTGTGTTTGACTCTCCTGCAGTTTTAATGAAAAATCAATAGTGGATCGTATACTACCTGTATCTAAAGTTCTGTAGGCTTGTGCCATCTGTCGTAGATAAAGCGAAGTTTTACAATGTTGTGGGAATCTTTATATGAGCGGGAAGCTGGCGGAGAAAAATCAATACCGTAAATAGATGACCATCTCCCCCAATTGCCCTTATGCGCGAGGGTGAGTCAATAGCCTTAATTGACCGGGACATTTCCAGATAGAGGGGAACGCTACAGAATATATGAGAGGGATCGTCTTTTAAACTGACGTGTAGGGAGACCTCGCTGTATACATACACGGTTTTAAGTAGCATGTTATTCATGTCGTAGAAAGCAGCAAGTCTCGGTAGGATGGTGAAAATTAAACCTTTCGATTTGGTTTTCACTCGTTATGTTCGTTCGCCACAAAAATTGAAACTTGTATTTTTTTATTTGATGTATATGATTAGAATTAACGCTGTGTACTTTATAGGGGTGAATCATGTCTCATAGCTGGCTGGAAATGCAGACATTATTTTGATTACCCCCTTACCCAAAGCCGAGGAGGAGGGACGAGCCTTTAAATGCTTCAAGTAAATGTCACCACGTGGCCTGGAATGACAAACTGTCAACTCGCCAGTATCCTTGTTTTGATGGTGAACTCTCATCCACTTTAGGTCTGGTCTTGCGCGAAAGACCAATTGAACCAATTAAAGACCCTTCCAATACCAAACATCACGTGACCTGTGCTAGAAGACTCATGCTACTTGGGTCGGCTTTGCCTGAAAGACCAATTAAAGACCCTTCCAATACCAAAGATCACGTGACCTGTGCTAGAAGACTCATGCTACTTGGGTCGGCTTTGCCTGAAAGACCAATTGAAACAATTAAAGACCCTTCCAATACCAAAGATCACGTGACCTGTGCTAGAAGACTCATGCTACTTGGGTCGGCTTTGCACGAAACACCAATTAAACCCAATTAAAATCAATTAAACCCAATTAAAGACATGTTACTTGTGTCGTTCTTGTGCTAGAAACCCCAATATACAACTACTATTGTGGAAGTAGTTTACGAAACAAGCATTTCAAAAGATGTCAATTTTAAAGCTATATCCGTATTAGTATCTAACAGAGTCCTGGAAAAATTCTACGCTGATCTGAAGAGATTGAAGGTTCACTTTGCCCACACCACTTTCCCCACTGTTCCTTTGTAATGATGTCATATGTTCCTTGTATTTCAGAGAATTACAGTGTTGTTTAACATGATTTTTAAACGTCTTTTGAGCTATACCCATTATCTGATTTGAATTGGATTGAAGTAGGGGATTAAGGGTGCAAATCCAGAAAGGTCATTAGCACCCGTCACAGATAAAAGACGGGTAAGTGAGCAGTTATAAACCAGACAAATAAAAATGCCTAAAATAAAAGACTGAAAGTTATAAATGGTCAGATTAGAACTCGACTAGAAATAATAAAAGATGCAGTGTCATAGACCGCAGAACGGGAAGCTAAAAAGCAAGGTAGCCAAACAGATTGGGTCTAAAACACACTAAAAGCAAGAAAGGCAGCTTAAGACAGGTCAAACGCCGTCCTGGAAACTGCTGCGTCGAATGAAAGTTAAAACGCGTTCAACAGCTAACATGTCATCCCCCGAAACGGCGGACAGTGCTCCGTCCATCTGTAGAGAGTTGCGAAGAGCAGCGAAACACTGACACTGCTCTAAAATATGCCACACCGTCAACGGCGCACCGCAAAGATTCCAAACGGGAGCGGGCTCTAGGCGCTAAAACGACAGTGCCCGCTACATCTGATGGTTTCGCCATTTGAGCTGATATGTTCCCTGCCATATTCCGCTACAAATGATGCTAATATTGTTGTATAAGCTTTTTCCTTTAGGCGCATAGCCACGGTTCTCTACAGGTCAATATTGTGCAGCGAATAAATGGAACGGTATCAACGAAACTGGCTGTTGGGGAGGAGAAGACTGTCCGTCACAGCACCTCACATTACTATACACCATTCGGTACCAGAATTGCCCTGTTTACTTACTAAAACCCCCCATGCCTGGTTATAACCGAGCGCTTGTTAGTTTTTGAAGAGTGTCGACACAATGACAGACAAGCACTAGCAATTTAGAGACAAATATTTCCAGATATTATAACTTTATTGAACAATATCTGTTAATGGATGTACCACTAGCATTCGTAGAGACATGCTCTTTCAACAAGATAGCTTTCCCCACACATACGGCAGCATGGACACGGGATTGTAAATACGAGGGGTATTTTTTAAGTAAGGTCCGGTTCGTCGTTGTAAAAAAACTACGAGACATACTTTCGTTAAATATTTTTTATTCAATTCTTCATACATTCAGCTATTTCTCCACATAGTCGCCGTTGTTGTTGAGACCTTTGTCGTGACGAGGGACAAGTTTTTGTAGTCCCTCGTCATAGAAGTCCGCCGCCTGTGAGGAAAGCCAATTCGTAACGGCTGTTTTCACTTCATCGTCCGTCTGGAAACGCTTGCCGCCGAGGAACTTCTTCAGATGCAGGAAGATGTGGTAGTCGCTAGGAGCAAGATCGTGGCTGTAGGGAGGATGATCGATCTGCTGCCTACCAAAGGATCCAATCAGAGCTTGTGTCTGAGCAACGGTGTGGAGTCTTGCATTATCGTGCAAGAGAATCACTCCGTCAGACAGCAGGCCGCGACGTTTATTCTGAATTGCAGGGCGAAGTTTCCTCCAAGTTTGACAATACACGGCTGCATTGATTGTTGTCCCCGGATCCATGAACTCACAAGCAGAATACCACGTCTGTCCCAAAAGACTGTTGCCATAACCTTGCGAGTTGAGAATGACTGCTTGAATTTCACTTTCGTCGGAGTTGTCGCGTGTCACCACTCTATCGACTGTTGCTTGGATTCAACGGTCACGTGGGACACCCATGTTTCGTCCTCCGTGATGATTTGGTCCAACAATGCACCACCTTTCTCGTGGCATCGGGTCAAGAACGTCAGAGCACTGGCACATCTCTTTTTCTTGTGTTGCTCTGTCAGCATCTTCGGAACCCATTGATTGCACAATTTTCTGTAGCCCAGGATTTCTGACAGAATTCTGTACAGAACAGGCCTTGAAACCTGCGGAAAATGCAATGACAGTGTGGAAACGGTGAACCGTCGGTTGGCACAAATTTCGGTGTTTATGGCACGCACAAGATCCTCGCAGACATCCTGACAGATGGCCGACCCGAGCGCGGTTCGTCATGCACGTTCTCTCTGCCTGCCTTGAATAACCTCACCCACTTACGGACTTTGGTATCACTCATGGCTTTGGGGCCATTAACTTCACTAATCTGGCGATGAATTTCTGCCGCTGTCGTATTCCTTGCTGTCAAAAATCGAATGACCAATCTGATTTCACACCCGGCGGGCCGAGCGATCGTCGTAAACTTTTCCATCACACAGTACGGTCCACACTCACTGCCTACCTGACTCCAACTGCTGTCTCACTGTGTGCAAGGGATGCCGGGATTGAGTGCGCATGCGCGAAAGTACAGTCCCCTGATTCTTCCGACGATACGGGGCAGCGGACCTTACTTAAAAAATACCCCTCGTATCATGATCGGTAGAGTGGACTGCATAGACCGTTGCAAGAGTTGCCCCGAATGTCACTTCCATAGACTAGTGTCTCTGGGGCTGCATGATCATGTTTTCAGAGAATTACCTCCACAGAAATCCCTTATAAACAGTACTCTTGTAGAAAATGCAACTGTAACATTTGTAATGCTGTGGAGCGCGCGGGAAGGTCTAATGTGGGGGATGGCATGTGCACAGAGCAAGACGAAGTTTGCTTTGAACATCCTCTTTGAGTTCGCAATACATCACAGAAGAAGCCCTTGCAGTAAACGGAGAGCAGGCCACCTAACCTACTGCTCAATAACTATTCTAGTCACTCCTATTTCACGGTTGAATGGCGAAATCTCTGATGTTTGAGAAGTTATTCATATGTAAAATGTCAATAATAAAAACTATATATACGTATATATGTATAAAGAAATGCATGGAAATTAACAAAATTATGACGTAAAATGGCAAGAAAAAATCTTATGTGTTACATGCACATGACTTTCTCTACCCTGCATAATTTATTAATGGATATAAAACCTACCTTCCCAAACCTTATTTTTCTACTTAATTTTAATCGAGATAAATCGTTGCAGAAATAGCTACAATACACATTTCATATTGAAGTATTGAACAATTCAACTATTAATTACGGATATCTCGGAAATGGCTTATGCCACGAAACATTCATTTGAAATAAATTGTGCGTTTCAAAGAGAGCTACATTTTTTGCGTAGTGCGTTTTCGTCTATCGTTTAACATTTACCAGTTATACAAGATTATACAAGATTATACGAAATTCCTTCCGAATGAAGAGCACTTCACAGGCTATTCCCAGAAAATTCAAGATTTACATGTCATTTGTCTGTAAATAAATTTAATGTATGGTCAAAATCGTAAGAGCCATTTTTGAAAAAAATCGAAAATTTAGAAAAATATTCCATGTAAAGGGTATATGGGGAGGGAGGATTTTCTTAAAAATTGTCATGCGCATCTTTGGAAGGTAAACTTGTATACCAAGTTTGATATTCCGACTTTTCGTTTTTAAGTAATTCTGTCCTCAGACACATACACACAAACTGACCTTTTTGAGAAAACTTTTTTCTCTGGGGGGGGTTCTCAAAGCATATATTTCCAGCGAAATTTCGGTATCAAACATTTGGGTGAAATACAATGCCTTATTTACAATATGTAACAAAGAAAGTAAAAGAGGCCCTAAAATAGAAAGGCAAAAATGACAATAAATACGCACTATTGAGATAGTTGAATGCCTCACTGTTGGAAAGCCAATTTGAAGAAGTTGTATTATAGTTCCACTGTTGGGGAGCCAAACTTGATGAAGTAACTCTCCCACGTATGGTACAATTTGAAGGTGGCCTTCGCCCCAAGTTTACTTTCCGGTGGCCTTCGCCCCCACGTTTAAAAATCAACTTTGCATTTTTAATGTTTATTTAAATATTATATATATTAATATGTTTGCCTCGGCTGCGTCAGTATTAATTTGTGGAAACATGTATCTCTTAGCAGGGGGTGATAGGCTAAAGAATGTAGGCATACACAAATTATAATTTTTACTTCCCTCCTTTTATTAATCCTTCATACGATTAAATGACACTTCACTTATATAGAGAGCAGTGAGATTATTTATTAATTACTTGCAGTTTTTAACACGTAATATACTCGCCGTAATGAATTTTATGTCTCACACTGAATATGTACCGAGCGAACGAACTGCCCAGGTCCGTTGCCTTCTAGCGACTGGTGTTTACCGCTTAAATTTGTAAATTTTTCTATTTCACATCTCTGATTGGCTAATTTTACTACAATAGAATACTTTTATTTAACTTTCAGCTTTTCTAGTATTTGATTGGCTATTTATGAAGTTTTAAAACATTACATTATATTTTACAGAATTACTAGTAATATTATTAAACTTTCTAATTCATTATTGCCTTAAGGTGCCTCATTGTTACCTCATTGTTAGCAACTTTGGCTTCTATTATCACAGCTCCTATATTCTTACATTACCTAATACATTCACATAACATTATTATACATGTACATAATAATATAAACATAAATCAATGACTATTGCATACATTTTATATGTTATTTATGCACATATTGCTTTAAGCCGGGCTGTTATTATATTTTATATTATATAATTAGACTGAAATCATTTAAGTGTTAAAAATACTGCCTCACTTTCATGTTCTGGGAAAGATGCAAAAGATTTATGTACACGTTAGCAATGCCTTTGAGCAACAATTAAAAGAGATCATGTGATCAGATTCCTGGCCTTGGCTATTAGAACCAAATGGTGCAACTTCGCTGAGGATTTCTAACTTTTTAGCGCCTAATATATGAAATGTCTATAGGGTTCATATCTCTGTTTCTCTGCCTCTGTGCGTATTTGGAGTGTACATATCTGGAACAGAAAATGCCGTCTTGTAAAATTGTGTGCAGTTTCCGAGTAGGATTATTAAGACCGTTGAAAAATGGATTCCAGTTTCCAGATCCAAGTGTAGTTTCGACTCGCCCTTTTTGAGGACTTCAAGTTCATTGTTAGCATGAACCCTCATAAAATGAGAGGGATATTCCAGTACATTCTGGGTAGGAACCCAGTGGAGCACACACTTGCACATCGGCTAACGCAAGTGGATGATGAATGAGTGGTGGGACATGAATGACAGCCATGACTGATGTGACGCCAGAACAACAAACAATTCTCAAAACCTTTTGGCGAAGTGGTAACAAAATTACCATAATAGAAATGCCACAGTTCTATTCCTAACTAATTACATTGTACTTGTAAGCATTCAATTTAACAGAACTAAAAGGTACTGTTTTGTGATCGTATTAATCCAGGTTTCTAACCACTTTTTCATCGAGGTATCATTCCCACTAATTTGTCAAAATAGTGAATTAATCAATTAATTAATTAATTGAAGGGGAGACTAAATAAAAAAATCCAAATTATTTCATTGACTGTTATAAATCAGAATTTCTCTCTAAGTTAATGCATGGTTTTAATTATAAGAAAAATACTCATACTAAAATACTACATTATGCAACAAGACTATAATGTAGTAATTAAGTTGCGAGTATGTTTATGAAACGAGTGGTAGCGAGTTTCACAACTTTCATACGAGCGTTATAAAAATACCATTATAGTCTTGTTGCATACGACTGTTTTTTGACGACTACACTATAATTTCAAAACTTTTCAGTTTTTACAACAAGATTTTGCCTCGTTAATTGTAATTAAAGGCACATTTACACGGTTAGAGGACGGTTGTGATTTTTCGCCTCTAAATCGGTGGAGAAAAGTGGCGAGAGCGCACATGCGTGGAAGTGTTTATTGGAGACCGTTTTCTCGACCCGTGTAAATGTGCCTTAAATGCTGATCGGGTAGTAGGACCTCGAGTGTTACTGCAGCAAATGGCAGTACTGTTGAGTCCATGCTGCAATTATTGGTTTTCTCCAGATAACGTATATTAAACAATGTTGAAACAAGCGAAATTAACTCAATCTATTATAATATCAAAATAGCATAGAACAGGATTTATTTTCTATTAAATAATTTTTAATTGGGGAATTTATGCTGCTTTGAAGGTGTAAAAAGGTGCGGTTGAGCTGCATACGCCCCAAATAAGATTATAATGAGTCGCTGAAGTATAGGATGCTATTCTAGTTCAGTTAAGTCAGGTGCAACCAGTGTATTATAGTGTGGTCGACCAAAAATATATATTTAAAAACTGTACTGCATCTGCACAACTTCAGAGAAAAAATATAATCCCCATACACTCTGTAGTAAATGAGTGAACATTAGCCCAGTTTTTAAGGGAAGTTTTGTTCCACAAATTGGTAATACTATTAAGTATTTTTGTATATTCAGGTCATGTTGTTTCTTTCTGTGCAAATATATGCAAGTTTGTTTTGTCCGTTTTAGTTTAAACACATTTTCTATGATTAACATTTCTAGTAAAAACTACTCGCTGGTTTCGAAACTATTGAAGACTCTTGAATTATATTTTACAATGATGAAAGAACATTTATAATAATACTTTGGTATTATTAATATGGAGGCTTTTTAAAGAGTAATTCTGATTAATTTTATTAAAAACATGGTATACTTGAGGAAAAAGGAATATCTTTCTTAATAAAAATATATGTTGCACTCACAAGGCTCTCTCTAATGTTGTACAAACCATTTTTAAAAACACATATTTTCCATCTACTTCATGTTAATCGAAACAAATGTTTTCAGAAGCTATCTTATTGCTAAGATTCTTGTAGTTGCAAAGGGAATATTATAGAATTTTAACGATAGTCAAATGTTTTAAGAGCTGGTTGCTATGTGGATCATTCCATTCTCTTTGCATGTCCAGGACATAAGAAAGCGAATAACGAATTACTATTTAAGAAAATTCAAATAAACAACAAGGAATATCTCGGAAATGGTTCACGCAACAAAAAAAATGTATAGAACATGAATTGTCTGTTTTAACAAGCTCTACATTTGTTGTGTAAAACAGTTTGTCTCTTTCGGTTATGCGAAAGTAATTCAGAATGAAGAGGACCATTGGGGACATTTCCATAAAATTCAAGATATAAGTTTCATTTGCCATGAAAATATGTTAAACATATGATATTTTAATCAAAATCGTTACAGCCATTTTTGAGAAAATAAATATTTTTGAAAAATGTTCCATGTAACGGGTAGTCTGGGGTGGGAATATTTTCTTTAAAATATTCGTGTCACATCCTTGGATAATACTAAACTAAAATAACAAGTTTGACGTTTATCCCACTTCTCGTTTTTGAGTTATGTTGTGTACAGACTTACATACAAATAGACAGACAGACACGCGGACTTGTTTCCAAAAATGCTTTATTTGGATTGAGGCACCTCAAAACATGTATTTCCGTTTTAATCTCGGTATGCAATTTTTGGATGGAATGAAATACTTCCCCTACTTACTATGTGTAGTAGAGAAAGTAAAAATTAATGTGCATATAAAAGTAGACCAGTGAACTTAGAAGACATACAATTACATCTTGTAAAAATTTTGTCTGATATTTTCAAAACGTTTCGTAGACAAAGACATGAATTTAGCAGATTTAACATTGGTGGGATAGGGTTGTTAATCTCCCCTTAAATTAAAGCAAACCATAAATACATTGATCCGTTATCAATTGCATAGTCCAACATATCATACCTGCTTTTATAATACGTAGAGTATTAATCTTGTATTAATCAATGGAGACAAACATGGAAAGCCACATCTAGAAGCAAGTTACACGATATCTACATTTGCGAGTCCAAACTTCAACATTATCATTTCAACCCCAAAGGCCAAGTTGTATCAACTCGACTACCTCTTAGACATACTTCCATCACGCCCAAACATCTCCTTGACCATGACCCTCCTCCTGTGTGCGACCTCTGCAGTTTCAACTCACAATTCATTATTTCATTACAGCCTGCCGTCACTATGTACACAGTGCCAAAGAAAATCTTCGGCGGATTTTGTATCGTTTTCTGGAGTCTTTTGAGCCGTGTCCTTCCCTTTACCTATCACAGAGAGTGGTGGCTTGATAACACAGCAATAAGGGAGAAAAGCGGGGAGGTTAATGCCTTTGCTTTTTCTGGCGTTATTGAAACCAAAACATGCTTATTGTTTCAGAACCAGTCATGCCGGATACTAGCGAAATTACTCGTGGACGTATCGTAGGTATGTGGGAGGCTGGTCGCACTGTTACAGCAATTGCAACGGCAGTACACAAGTGTTTTTATATTAAATTACTGGAGATAAAAATATTTCAGAAAAGTCGGGAAGATGGTCAACATACTCGTCAGAAAGTGGACACTCTCCGTAAAACATCAGAGATGATGATATTAACTTACTAAATGCAAATTACTCTTTCGTTATTAATTGACTTATCATTTTTAAAAACTACACATAAATATGTATATGGATTACCGAATATATCATACATATTATGGCCATAAAGTTGGGTTATATTTTTACCTATAATCCTGTTGTATTCCTATGATCCAATATGTTAGTAAAGGTATTTAACCAATTATAGTTTGAATTAAAGGGAAAATGTTCTGCTTTATTTATTATTTAGTTATGTTTGCTTCTATGAAACAACAAGCATTGATACCACTGTGAGAACACAGTTCTGTTTATATTTTGTTACAAAGTGCAGCCTTGCCATGTATTTAATGAACACCATTTAAGCTTTAATTTGCACCTCCTGAAAATCTTCTCGCGCATACACATTCTACTTTTCGCTAACCTGGGCGCTCATCAAGTTTTCTCCTTAACTTTTAACTCCTTCAAAGGCGTGTCCTGCACTAGCCGATAAGGTATGGCTACTAATCACGATAAGAGGTCTGAATGCACTGAATACACTCACTCGACCTCTTTATCTTTTAGCCAATACGATCGAGAGCGTAAAAATATATTCCGTTTCTACACCTTTTGTAACCTTTGTGGTGGTTATTGGTGTAACTGTTTAGGAGAAGGAGTGGCGCACCCTTGCACGTGGCCTAAAGCAACCAATGAATTGACCATGGCTTCGCAAGGCTACTTACAACGATAAATAATGTGATATAGACGCGAGGTCCTTTGGCGTTCTTTGTACAACACAGGGTAAAATGCCTAACAGACGCCCTAAATTCAGCGCAACTAAGAACTTTAAACTTTATAAAAACTAAAAAATTGTACAACAATGTATAGCATACTTATGTAGAGAATGTTGTATCTACTATTGCTCTTTTAAAATATTGTATTCTTCATTGTAATCGTTATAATCGTATAAGTTTATAGTTGAAGCGACAATAAAGATCTAAAAAAGCAAAGAAATATAAAAATAGAACAAGATACTCTACAATAAAGCACCACTGCACAAATAACGATAAATGTATTCAAACTGCATCTCAAAAAACAATCACAAAGCAACGCTTAATCGTATTAAGGATCGGTTTCACCAACGGATGTTAAAAATACTCTAACGTCTTGTTTGTTAAGATGCTCAAAGTTTAACATAATGTTAAAGATTTTACTTCATCAAGCTTTTCCAGAAAATTGTTAGCTAACTTTTGTTAGCGTCGAAGACAATTGCGAACGCAAGCTGTCGAGAAGGCGGTGACCCAACCACACTGCTTCTGAACGTCTCCGACGCACTTTTGTCTACGTATCGCAGCACTTCCTGTGTTAGTAGCAGACAACTATTTACATTCATACAAGTCCTGGTTCATATCCATTACCGCATGATGTTACCGATTGTTTGAGGTTAGAATCGCAATGCCAACTGAAACTAAACGTTTCACCGTTTGAAACGCGCTAATTAAGAACTGGTTACTAAGTAAAGATGTATTATCATGTGCGAAAAAGCCGACGGTTTTACATTAAAAGGTAGAATGCAACCTTGGAGAAAATCCGCGATTAATTCAATCAGAATTAACACGTTCCCAGATCCAATAATCAACTACGGCATTTTTATGCTAACTAAAAGTGCAACAACAGAAAGGTTAAGGTTGGAAGAGCTTTAGGACGGTTTAAAGCTGATGGTGGGTACCGCATTGAAACTAAAGCGGACGAAAATGTGTTCTCACTGATTAAAGATCAAGCAGACCCAAACAAAAACTCTGTTTGCGTAATTACTTTGGAAACCTTCCTGATAAACCAACAAATAGTAACTTTGGAAATACGAACATTATCACTCAGCAATTGTATGAAAAATGCCAGTAGCATATCTCAAAGTAATTAACACTTTAAGTATAGGAGTAAAAGACATGCTTCAGTTGGCAGTATTCTAACCTCTCGCATTTCCCATAAAACCATGCTGATCACCCCTTGAACAGTCTATATCGTTCCTTTTGCAGCGTTTTAAAATTATTACGACGCATGACTGCTCTTCCGTTAGGAATGACATTCAAAAATGCCAAAGGTAGCAAATTCGCAACATCTTGATTTGCAGCAGCCATTTTCCAACTCCTAACATTTGTTAAATGCCTTAACACAGGCGTACGGCGATGTTAAATTAATTATGAGTTTAACAAATTGCTAAAGTTGATACTGTTTGACGAAACAGAATTTGCGTTAACGTCAGTGTTAAATTGACCCTTAGAGTATTAAGATGCATTGTTATACTTTATTGTTCTACCCAAGAGCGATTAAGAAAGATAAATACACAAACAATACGTGAAAAAATGATAAAATTATAAGTGTTCTGCGGTTACCATGTACCGTTTACCAGTTACCATTTTTACGATGCAGTCTTTTATCCAGTATAACTGCGAGGTATATAATGTCTCCTCCTATAAGCCAAATTGAAAAAAAGGAAATTATAAACATATTTGCATATTATTTACATTTAGTATAATATAACCAACTAGAATAGTTTATACAGTTATTGCAATTAAACCAGAAACTATGGTTGGATGTACAAATAAAAGATGTTGATCGATTGGTACATGGAAAATGTTTCTCACTAATTTTATTACCTACACTTACGTGCATAAAATATGGTCTATTCCACAAGATCGCATTCTGCTTTCCCTCCGTAAGGATTCCACTATAAGTAACCAACTTTGACACCTTCCAGCCTTATCACTTCTCTATGTGGCCTACCTGAAGAATAATTTACGGACCAAAAGCTAACCAAAGAAGGGTATTATAATCGAGTGAAATGAAGACGTGCTTCGAATACGACTTCAATGAATATGCTTCGCTGCGAAAGGTACACAAGGAAAGGTAAAATAGTAAAACACAAATCGGCCTTCTAGAAGAAGGGGTGAAGAATTTAGTTCCAGTGTGGTTACACAGAATGACAGCTGCGATATTTATATGATAGCATTTGATCAACGACAATGGAAACGAAGGTAAGATATTGTTTCCATCGAACGGAAATAAAAAAAAATCTGATGTGTTACACTCACATGACTTTCTCTACTCTTGTACAAACTACTTTTACAAACGCTTATTCTCCATATGCTTCATGTTAATCGAGATTTCGAGATGTCAATATTATTGCTAATTTTCTTGTAGATGCAAGGGGAATATGGTAGGTTTTAAGCGATAGTCAAATATTTAAGCGCTGGTTGCTATGTGGCGCATTCCATTCTCTTTGCATGTCCAGGACATAAAAAAATCTGATGTGTTACACTCACATGACTTTCTCTACTCTTGTACAAAGTATTTTTACAAACGCCTATTCTCCATATGCTTTATGTTAATCGAGATGTTAATCTTATTGCTAATTTTCTTGTAGATGCAAGGGGAACATGGTAGGTTATAAGCGATAGTCAAATCTTTTAAGCGCTGGTTGCTATGTGGCGCATTCTATTCTGTTTGCATATCCAGGACATAAAAATTGAATAACGAATTTGAGAAAAAGTATAAGTATTGGAAAATTTAAGGGAATAACAAGCAATATCTCGCAAACGGTACACTCAACAAAAGAAATGTATATGACATAAATTGTGTATTTTAACGCGATCTACATTTTTCGTGTAGTAAAATTTTGTCTATCTCTTATGGTTTACCTGTTATGGAAAAGTCGTTCACAATGAAGAATACTTTTGGAGACATTCCCAGAAAATTCGAGATATACATTTTATTTGTCATGACAATATCTTAAACATACGATATTTTAATCAAAATAGTCAGAGCCGTTTTTGAGAAAATTAAAATTTTCGAAAAATGTTCCATGTAAAGGGTAGTCTGGGGTGGGGGGATTTTCTTGAAAACCTTCGTGTCGCATCTCTGAAAGATACTGAACCCAAATACCAAGTTTGGCGTTTATCCGAATGTTAGTTTTTGAGTTATGCTGTTCACAGGCACACACACACACACACACACACACACACACACACACACACAGACACACACACGGACATGTTTCCAAAAATGCTTTTTTTGGATTCAAGAGGTCTCAAAACATGTATTTCCGGTGAAATCTCGGTATCGAATTTTTGGGTGGAATGCAATACTTCCCCTACTTACTATACGTAGTAGAGAAAGTAAAAAATGAATAACGAATTTGAGAAAAAGTATAAGTATTGGAAAATTTAAGGGAATAACAAGCAATATCTCGAATACGGTTCACTCAACAAAAGAAATGTATATGACATAAGTTGTGTATTCTAACGAGATCTACATTTTTGTGTAGTAAAATTTTATCTATCTCCTATGGTTTACCAGTTATGCAAAAGTCGTTCACAATGAAGAATACTTTTGGAGACATTCCCAGAAAATTCGAGATATACATTTCATTTCTCATGACATTATCTTAAACATATGATATTTTAATCAAAATCGTTAGAGCCATTTTTGAGAAAATTAAAATTTTCGAAAAATGTTCCATGTAAAGGGTAGTCTGGGGTGGGGGGATTTTCTTGAAAACCTGCGTGTCGCATCTCTGGAAGATACTGAACCTAAATACCAAGTTTGGTGTTTATCCGACTGTTCATTTTTGAGTTATGCTGTTCACAGACACACACACACACAGACACACACACGGACATGTTTCCAAAAATGCTTTTTTTGGATTCAGGAGGTCTCAAAACATGTATTTCCGGTGAATCTCGGTATCGAATTTTTGGGTGGAATGCAATACTTCCCCTACTTACTATACGTAGTAGAGAAAGTAAAAATGAGTAACGAATTTGAGAAAAAGTATAAGTATTGGAAAATTTAAGGGAATAACAAGCAATATCTCGAAAACGGTTCACTCAACAAAAAAAATGTATATGACATAAATTGTGTATTGTAACGCGATCTACATTTTTTGTGCAGTAAAACTTTGTCTATCTCTTATGGTTTACCAGTTATGCAAAAGTCGTTCAGAATGAAGAACACTTTTGGAGACATTCCCAGAAAATTCGAGATATACATTTCATTTGTCATGAAAATACCTTAAACATATGATATTTTAATCAAAATAGTTAGAGCCATTTTTAAGAAAATTAAAATTTTCGAAAAATGTTCCATGTAAAGGGTAGTCTGGGGTGGGGGCATTTTCTTGAAAACCTTCGTGTCGCATCTCTGGAAGATACTGAACCTAAATACCAAGTTTGGTGTTTATCCGACTGTTCGTTTCTGAGTTATGCTGTTCACAGACACACACACAGACACACACACACACACACACACACACGGACATGTTTCCAAAAATGCTTTTTTTGGATTCAGGGAGTCTCAAAACATGTATTTCCGGTGAAATCTCGGTATCGAATTTTTGGGTCGAATGCAATACTGTCGTATGCCTCTCTTTACATTATTTTATAGATACAGAAGGGAGTTACTCGCTTGCAAGAGGCATCGGTAAATCAAGCAGGAACTTCAAATGCGAGGCAACGACGAGGGACGTAGCTAAAGTTAAATTCCAAAATAAATGCTATACCAACATAATACCTGGCTTAAGGGAGAGGAAGGATTCTATTCTACCATAATTGAAACTGTCAAACGTGGATGGCACCCAATTTAATAGATGAAGTTAGATATTTACATACCTTTGCCCATTGCCCGCCGACGAGGACATCGTGCTTTAGCAGTTTCCCGTCTGTCTCACACGAAGCTTACTTGCTGACTGTTACAAAACCCCACGCCAAACTCGGGCGTCAGTAACGCTATCCCCTCCTTTGACACTGTTTCCCCTGACTCGCCCCTACTCACAGACAAACTGCCGTGCTTCGGTGCCCAGAGAGCGTCTTATCATTATTATCTGTGCACATGCCACATCTCCCCCTGGCCACCGAAGTCGACGCCCTCGTCGACACAAGGCATACAAATGCAATAAGAAACATGAAAATAAAAAAAATGACATACAAAAATGAAATACACATGTGTGATAAACACCCAGACGACGACAAAGAAAATTTACTGGGCGAAGTGGAGTTTCGAGAATCTTAAGTGCTATCGACGAATATTGTTACTGCACTTATGCTTGAGCACCCCGCACACGCACACACACCAAGCTGCCTCAGTTCACAGGCACACTACACTGCGTAAGATATCGATGGTCTGCTGGAACTGTTTGTGGGCGAGTTTAATGTGCCCACAACGACGATTTGTCCTGGTGTAGAATTATCACTGCAGGTCTCTGGTGATGACAACAGGGTGGGCAGTCGCTGGCTTGGACTGCCCCCCGACATGGTGGCTCCTTATGCCATGGCAGTGTAGTGGCTGCCCGACAGCTTCCCTGTGGTGTTTCTTGACTTCTGGTGTGCCACGGGGATGCTCCTGGAGTCTCTCGAGCTCCGCCACAGCAAAATACTACAACAAAACCACCAAACAATAAAAAGGGTGCTCCAACAAGCAATCACACATAAAAAGAACGGTATGTCATGTACAATTAAATATTTGAAAGGTTGAAAAGTTTGCACTAAAATTCTTTTGACATGGGGCAAAGAAAGAGAAACAATAAGTACAAATTGGCGTAAGAACTAGATATTATAGAGAGTTGCCATCCAAAATGCCATCACAATGCTTCAGAATCCAAATAAAACATTAAAACAGACTCAGAATACATTAACATGACAGAAAAAAACATAACCTTATTTGGGATCCCAATATTAAATCTTAATAACCAGCTGGTATCACTAACAAAAGAAAATAAGTGCACTTACAAGACAATCACACATGACAATGAAATGAACTCATTCACACTGACCATGGCCCAAATTACACACAACACTCACTTAACTATCTACTCAAACTACTGTATGCATTACTACAAACTACATCCACAATACATCTCCAAACTACGCCACGTGACATGCTTTCAACTACTATTGTCATACTCTTGTCACTAATACAGTTTCTCGTCCACAGTACTATCTTCCTCATCTCATTATCATCAACTCAATCATAATCATCATCATCATCAGTATTTCAATCATCATCATTGCTTCCGTCATTATCATCTTTATCTCAACTCTCAATTTTCTCTTCAAAACAAAACATCTTCACTAACGTGTCTCATTTAACATGCTGTAAATTCAAAACATCTAACATAGGCATAACCTTCAAGAAATCACATTAATATTTCAGGAATGACACAAATAACATGACATTATACTGTTGCATCCACATCCTCCGAATCAAAATTAAGCTGGAAAACAGTTGGTATTAAAATTTGCTATTTAAGATGGTAATAAACTTGTTGCATAAACAGATTAAAAAATATTCACATTACAATCACTTCCATCCATTTAATCTCTCGTGTGAATTCATCACACACGCTATACTGGGCACGTTACAGCAACACCAATAAGCCAAAATCTCTGAAATCATCATATCACATCAACTTTCCAGGTACATGTAGCCCTCCTGAAAAATCAACACATTCATACAACAACTGTCGGGGTTACACTATGGCACTTCCACCGAAGCTGACATCATCTCATCTCTCCTCATCTCACATTAGCACCGTCGGGGTTACTCTTACGCACATCCACCGAGGCAAATCTCACATATATCACATAACCTCAAATACACACATACATACATACATACACACACTATTCATGCAACAATTTTCTGCAAATAAAAATCACAGCATCATTAGGAAACCCAAAATCAAATCGAGTCAAATCAAATCATATCAAATCGAATGCAACAAAACAACATCACATCATTACTCAAAACAATACTGTCACATAACATTCCTGAAAATGAAAGCTCAATTAAGCACATAGTACACATGAAACACATTCCTGCAGCATGACACAACAACAAAACCAATGATTTGCAGTTCCCAAAACATAATTTAAAATTTAAGTTACACCAAAGTAATAATACACTTTTAATTTATCAGAGACATTCATAGCACATATTATTCCTGAAAAGCAAAGCTTAATTAAGCATCAGGCAGTGAAACAATAAAAATTTAGCATACCTGTGTGAGTCGTAAAACTGTTTCATTCGTCCAAACTTTAGCACTCACAATGTTTACATACTTACGTGATTTTTTTCTTATTCTTTTTACCACAAAATTCCAGTGCAAATTTTCCAAAATCTGGTAACACACGTACAACTGGTTCATCAACATCCACATCGTACTGGTCCATATTAGAAGCACATCAAACCTAATTAGGTGAAGATACTGGCAAGGCTGATAGTAGCTCCTGAAACTTTTACTTACATGAGTAATTGTGAACCATTTTCCCCTAAAAATATGCATTGCGTAATTAAATAAACCAAACTGGGCAACGGTAAAGCAAAATTATCAGCATTATTATTATCACTATTTTTCCGCGAGTGTACAATGCAAAAATTTTTCAATGTATATACGTGACCTCTTTCATTTTATTACTTTAAATATTACAAACAGATGCACCACACTTTTTATACGCACGCAAATTTTAAACACGCAACACACGAATTTTGAAATAATTTGTTGCACTTTCAAGTCGTTAATACTTTCAATATGACGCAATCTAGAATGCAATGTTACGTAAATCAACTCACACACGCAACCACGCTATCAACGACACAAATATCACCCAATTTTCACAATTCACTTTTCACAATTTACGAAAATTTTATACTTCAAAATGACCAGCACGAAGAACTTAACACAGTGATATAATTTAGTAGAAATGAAGCCAAAATAAGGGGAAAATGGAGTCAGAAGTTTTAGCGTCACGCCGGCAGACAATGGGAAAAATGCAAAAATGAACTCAAAATTAAAATTTAGAAACAAGACTTTCAGATATTATAGTAGCAAAATTTAGAATATGAGAATCACAAGTTAAAGCATAAAAATCCTTACCCTTAAGCCAGAAACAAATTTAGATTTTTCGCGACCACGTGGAGGACCACAAACCGTTACATTTCAGAGGGAAAAAAATTCTACACTTAAAAATCTCACAACAAATTCAATTATGCCAGCCAAAATGCTCGGTGCCTCACACCAATTGTCGTATGCCTCTCTTTAATTTATTTTATAGATACAGAGGGGAGCTACTCGCTTGCAAGAGGCATCGGTAAATCAAACAGGAACTTCAAATGCGAGGCAACGACGAGGGACGCAGCTAAAGTTAAATTCCAAAATAAATGCTATACCAACATAATACCTGGCTTAAGGGAGAGGAAGGATTCTATTGTACCATAATTGAAACTGTCAAACGTGGATGGCACCCAATTTAATAGATGAAGTTAGATATTTACATACCTTTGCCCATTGCCTGCCGACAGGACATCGTGCTTTAGCAGTTTCCCGTCTGTCTCACACGAAGCTTACTTGCTGACTGTTACAAAACCCCACGCCAAACTCGGGCGTCAGTAACGCTATCCCCTCCTTTGACACTGTTTCCCCTGACTCGCCCCTACTCACAGACAAACTGCCGTGCTTCGGTGCCCAGAGAGCGTCTTATCATTATTATCTGTGCACATGCCACAATACTTCCCCTACTTACTATACGTAGTAGAGAAAGTAAAAATTAGCATTAAGAAAACGGTAGGGTAGTATGAAAATACACTATGTGATCAAAAGTATCCGGACACCCCACAAACATACATTTTTCACCTTAGGTGCATTGTGTTGCCACCTACTGCCTGGTACTCATTATCCGCGACCTCAGTAGTCATTAGACATAGGACGCTCCGTGGAACTCACGGACTTCGAACGTGGTCAGGTGATTGGGAGTCACTTGTGTCAGAAGTGTGTACGTGAGATATCCACATTCCTAAACATTTCTAGGTCCACTGTTTCTGATGTGATAGTGAAGTGGAAACGTGCTTCTGCTGTAATACCCAATGACGAATTATATCAGGTTTATATTGCTTATAGATGATTAGGAAATATTTTAGTTTGTATTTTTATAATAATCAATTGACTACGTTATGCAAACACACAGATTTTGTGTATTAAGAGAGTGGAAACTGTGATTTAAAGTAAGAAATAACCTATTATAAGCCTTAATGGTACTCTTAATGGATACCCCAGAATAAAAATTCCTTAGCTAGTATATTTTAAAAATGTTTCCAGAAATTCGTCAAAGAGAAGTACAGATATGTTGATACATATACAAATGTTAGCAGAAGTATGTGACTAATTTTCTACTTTTTTATCAGGTACATAGTAAGTAGAGAAGGTATTGCATTCCTCCCAAAATTTCGATGACGATATTTCACCGAAATACAAGTTTTGAGACCCCTGAATCCAAAAAAGAACAGCATTTTTAGCAAAAGGTCAGTATGTGTGTGTGTGTGCTGTGTGTGTATGTGTGTGTTTAAGAGAGAGAGAGAGAACAGTATAACTCAAAAAGGAGAAGTCGGAGAATACCAAATTTGGTATTTTATTTTCCAAAGATGCGACATGAAGATCTAAAAAAACTCTCCCACCGCCACCACGCTTTACATGGAATATTTTTTTTAATTTGTTATTCCCGTAAAAGTGGCTCAAATAGTTTTGATTAAAATGCCATATACCAAAGATATTTACACAACAAACTCAATTTACATCTAGAATTTTCTGCCTTTGAAGTTATAAAATAAATTGAGTCGGTTGGGTTTTACTCACATCACATATGTGGTTGGATTTTCTTGATCTGAAGTGCTTTCAGAAAAGACTGCTCCTCCATCCTCAGCGAAAACCGACTGAATTCAGCTCATTCCCCTGACCCACAGGATTTGAATTTGAAGATGAAATTTCTTCTTGTTTCTGCTGGAAAAAGTTATTATCCATTTGTACTGGAATTATTGCAATCTGTGATGAAGTTTGAGAACTCTCTTGTCTTCTCTCTTCTCTTCTAGAGTTGATTGGATAAGCTGCATCAAAGGATCTGATGGTGTGATTTCAAAATTCAAAATATTCTTGATGTTATGATAGATGAAGGTCTTTTCCCATATTTCCAGATGTGAAGGGTGAGGCAGTATTTCTAACACTTAAATGATTTCAGTCAAATTATATAATATAAAATAACAGCCCGCCTTAAAGCAATGTGTATAATTTAATATAGAAAATGTATGTAACAGTCATTGTATTAATGTTTATATTATTGTATACATATGTAGTAATGTTTTGTGAATGTATTACGTAATATAATAATGTAGGAGTTGTTAGAATAATAGGTTAAAAGTTACTAACAATGAGGTAACCCTGAGGCAATAATGAATTAAAAAGTTTACTAATGCTACTGGTAATTCCTGGAGCAACAATAATGGAATATTTTTAAAACAGTATATAAATAGCCAATCAACAACCAGAAAAAGCTTAATTTAAATAAAAAGATTCTATTGGAGTAGGATTAGCCAGTCAGAAACTGAAATGGAGCAAAATTTACGAATTCAGAAGTTAATTGCTAGCGCTAGCAGACAGCGTTCCTAACCGGACGCGAGACGCGTCCTCGAGAAGTTTAATACTTATTCAGTGAGAGACAAAAATAGTTTACGTGTTAAAAGTGCAAGTAATTAATAATCAATCTCACAGCTCTCGATATCAGTGGTGTTATTTTAATCGTGTCAAGAATTAATTAAAGGAGTTAAATGAAAATTATAATCTGTGTAAGTCTACATTCTTAGCCGCACCACTCTCTACAAAGAAATTCATGTCTCTAAAAATAATACTGACGCAGCCGAGGCAAACATAAATATATAATATTTAAAGAAACAGCTAATTTACAAAGTTAATATTTTTAAACTTGGGGCGAAGGCTACCGGAAACTTTTTACCATACGTGCGGTTGCAACTACTTCAAGGTCGGCTCACCAACACTAGAAAACAATACACCTTCCTCAAGGGGCAAGTATGGTATTTAGTAACTTGGTGCCACGTCTTATCTTATGGTTAGAGATCCAGAAGTGGTTAGCACCTGCAGATTTATCCAATTGTTTTAATTTAATATTTCTTTGATGTTCACCTAAACGTATTTTTTAGTTCTTCTTGGTTTTATCAATGTAGGAGCTCTCACAATCTTGATATTGAAGATTGGTTCTACCTACAAATCGCATTGGCGATTGTCCATCAATCCGGAGAAAAGCCACCCATTCTGTTTACCAAGCGCCGCTTTCCCGCAACTTCCCCACATTCACTTACCTCAGGAGGAGGATAGAATGGACGAATGCCATGCTAGATAAGGGCCTAAATTTTTGAGAACACATCAGGGACCTCTCGTATCGGATCTCTGGGGGCTACGGTCTCATTGTATGCCATGCTGTGGTCGGAGATGCCTGTTCCGCTTAAGTTACGCCTTTCTAGAGCACTCATAGTCCCGTCCTACTATGCGTCTGCATGATCTGGAGCATGGCCGCAGACTCCAGTCTGCTGCTTCTGCATTGGGTGCAGAATAGGAGCCTCCGGGCTATCTACTCTGCATACCGCTCCTTTCCCATGAGACTGCTTCACGAACCTCATCTCTTCCCTAAATGAACGATGGAATTAGACGCTGGGCTGTAACATTTTACGATCAGTTGCCACAACATCGGAGCGCCCTCGTTCAGTCTTTAGGGGATTATAACGCCAGAAGACGCCGCTTGAGGCGTCACCGGAGCACCTCCAACAGCAGCTAAGGTTGAGCTCCTATATAATCCCTCTAAGAGTTGCTTGGATGATAAAAATTCACAACCATAAAATATCCTGAAACACTAAATTACAGTACACAAGTGCCCTTGCATCATGACGGGCAACCGTTGAAGAGCAAATCTTGCTACCTACTTTCACTCCCTTATTCAATCTCCACAGTTAACTCCATTCAGGGCAGGTACACGTCTATCTCACCTTCGGGCTGCTCTCAATCTGCCAACAAGTCGTCGTCGTGGCAGAGGTTTGCTTACCAGATTTCAAGATGAGCCCTCGTCATAAGCTGAATTACCTCATACTTGACAGTTTTATAAAAGGGCTCGGGCCTAATAAAATAAAGCCCCGGTCCCCACTTTGCAAGAATGTCCGTCATCTCATTTCTTTCAATACCATTATGTACAGGAACCCAAAGAAGTGTAACCGAACAGTTAGCACACAGCCTATCCAATAACTTTACAGTAGGTTTAAGCGTTAGTCAAGACTTTTAAAAGTTGTGGTTGTTAAGTGATAGCTTCGAAATTTTGCTCTTTACATGACCACGAGAGAAAGAAGGAAAAGAAAACACTCTGTGTTGCATCGCATATCTTTCTCTACTCTTGTATAAACAGTTTCTTACAAACGCTTATTTTGCATCTGCTCCATCTTAATCGAGATAAACATCTGCAGAAACTATCATTTGCAGAACTATCAAACAAATAACAAGGAATATCTCGGAAATGGTTCACTCGACCAAAAAAGTGACAAGTTGTGTGTGTGTTTGTGTGTGTGGTTTTTCTTTTTGTAGTAAAATTGTCTCTTTCGGTTTGCCAGTTGTATAAAAGTAAATCAGAATGAAGAGGACTTTTGAGAACATTCCCAGAATTCTCAAGCTATACGTTTAATTTGCCATGAATATATCTTTAATATATGGTATTTTAATGAAGATTGTTAAGAGCCATTTTTTAGAAAATCAAAGTTTTCGCAAAACTTCCATGTAAAAGAAAGTTTGTGCTGTAGGATTTTCTTGAAAATCTTCGTATTGTATCTTCAGAAGGTACTGAACCCAAATACAAAGTTTGGTGTTTGTCAGGCTTTTCGTTTTTTGAGTTATGCTGTTCACACACACACACACACACACACGGATCTTTTTCTAAAAATGCTTTTTCTCGATTCAGAGGGCCCCAAAATCTCTATTTCCGATGAAATCTTGGATCAAATTTTTGGGTAGAATGCCATACCTGCTCTACCTGCTATCTACTTAGTAGAGAAAGTAAAAAATGAACAGTGCATAAACAGTTCAATAAAGCAAACATTTGATTTCACATATATTATATGCTTCAGCGGGATGTAATTTTTTGTGCAGTAAGATTTTGTCTTTCTTTTGCGGTTTACAAGTTATACATACACAATGGATTCAGAATGAGTGAACTTCAGAGGCTATACGCAGAAAATTTAAGATATAAATTTTATTTTCACCCCAAAATCTTAAAAAATGTGCTATTTTAATCTAAATCCTTGGAACGAAAACTGTCCTTATAAAGGGTAGCTTGGGTTAGGGGGATATTCTTCAAAATCTTTGTGTCTCATCCCTGCGAGATGCTGAACTTAAATACCAAGTTTAATATTTATCCGAAATTGCTTTTGAAACACACACGAAACTTTTCTTTCTAAAAATTGATATCCTTTTTTAGTTCTGGGATCCTCAAAACATGCATTTCCGGTGAATCTCGATATCGAATTTTTTGTGGAATACAACCCTTCGTCTACTTACTATAGATAAGCAGTAGAAAAGTTAAAACTGCTGAATTTAAAAAATGGCCAAATTTCAGGTATTCATTGCTGAATACACAGACAGCGCTCAATAACTTTCACTCCACTGTCTGGAATGGTACCGGGGGGTACCGGGGAGTCGTCCCGTGGAAATGACAGCAGTACTGACGGTACCTGCTCTAGACATGTCTAGAACAGGAGTCAGAATACTTGGGCAGATTTGGTGGCCACCTGTCAGATAATTTAAGGGGGGTTGTATATGCCATAGGCGCTGTCTGGGGTCCGTTATTTCAACAATGAATCTCGGTTTAATGCACATTATCTCCCTCTTAACTGTGACATAATTCTAGCATTTCAAATCCTAACTCATGACACACACGGCTTTTCCATATGTGTAATGGTAACACTGTTGTTCTTGTATTTTTTCCTGGTTACTAAAGTAATGTCATTAGATTTCACACGGTATATAAGTATTAAATTACGTAATAATAGCATAGTGTTTAGATAATACCACAAGTAATCCCTCATGCGCCAATTTTGAGGCCGAATGGGCATAATAGATATGTTTGTAGTGATGCACGACGCCACTATTTTCAAGCAAGCTGCTTAGAGCAGGGGCAGCGAAAACTGAATTCGCGAGTCCCCTAAGACACGGTTTCAGTTCAAGCATACCTTCGAATCGACTTAAGCAAAGGCTTAAGCTACCATAGTATTTTACAGTGCGTAGTTCAAGGGATAAGCCGAGCGTTCACTTTGATTAAACTGAACTGAACTGTGGTTTAAACTAATGAGTCCTGTATTATTGAATAAGCCGATCTTAGTATGAGGAAATGTAAATTATTTTAACCTGTATCGGGAAAACGTTGGGCGTCTTTTGTAGTGGGAAAACGTTGTTCTTCTGGTTGATGTCCTTTGCTGCAGTGTTCTGGTCTCCGGCTATTGCTGCTCCGCGGCTGCTGATTTCTCCATTCCTAATAAATTACCTATCTAACTAATGTCACTGGTCTCAGGGTTTTTGTAGGCGAAGCAAAATAAAATACACTCCATTTCCCTTAAAGATGTGGTTTATTATCAAATAAATACTTATGGGCGGCTAGCTTTTCCCATTGTAACAATTCCCACCACAATAATAATTTAGGAGCCTAGTATGCGCTTTCTACCCATATGCACACATGTGAATCCGTCGTCAAAAGAGTATCACTGTGGCGCGATGAGATTCTATACAAGTGAAAATCTGGGGCTTTCTTCCCCTTTTTATACTCATACTTAGTAACGCTCACCTTCACGCCTCAAAATGTAACGACATTTCTAACTGGTCCCCAATCCGCGTTACCTTATTATGTATGCAAATATTCTGCTCCAAAACGTTTCGCATACACGCCCCAGTAACGCGGCCGGAAGCAAATTCAGTATCCCTGTCTTTTACTTTCTATATCTTTCTCTTTCTATTTCCCCTTATTGCCTCAAGTTCCCTGCTCATTAGCTTGGTGAAAGGTGGGCTATACCTAGAATTATCTTTTACCTGGAAAAGTTCGCCCATCCCTTATTTATCTAAGTTACAATCTGCTTTGTACGTTTCTTGGCTGATAAATATTCTAACACCTTTCTTACTGAATTACACTATATAGTCAAAAGTATCCGGACACTCCCACAAACATACGTTTTTTATCTTAGGTGCATTCTGCTGCCACCTACTGCCTGGTACTCATTATCCGCGACCTCAGTAGTCATTAGATATCGTGAAAAAGCAGAATGGGACGCTGCGTGGAACTCACGGACTTCGAACGTGGTCAGGTGATTGGGTGTCACTTGTGTCAGAAGTCTGTACGCGAGATTTCCACACTCCTAAACATCCCTAGGTTCACTCTTTCTGATGTGATAGTGAAGTGCAAACCTGAAGGGACATGTACAGCACAAAAGCGTACAGGCCGATCTCGTCTGTTGACTGACAGAGACCGCCCAAATTTGAAGAGGGTCGCAAAGAGTAATATGCAGACATCTATCCAGACCTTCACATAGGAATTCCAAACTGCATCAGGATCCATTCCAAGTACTATGGCAGTTAGACGTGAGGTGAGAAACCTTGGATTCCATGGTCGAGCGACTGCTCATAAGCCACACATCACGCAGGAAAATGCCAAACGACGTCTCACTTGGGTAAGGAGCGTCAACATTACACGATTGAACAGTGGCAAAACGTTATGTGGAGTGACGAATCACGGTACACAATGTGGCGATCCGATGGTAGGATGTGGGTATAGCGAATGCCCTGTGAACGTCATCTTCAAGCGTGTGTAATGCCAACAGTGAAATTCGGAGGAGGTGGTGTTATGGTGTGGTCATGTTTTTCCTGGAGGGGGCTTGCACCCCTTGTTTTTTTGCGTGCCACGATCACACCGTAGGCCTACATTGATATTTTAAGCACCTTCTTGCTTCCCACTGTTGAAGAGCAATTCGGGGATGGCGATTGCATCTTTCAACACGATCGAGCACCTGTTCATACTGCACGGGCTATGGCGGAGTGGTTACACGACAATAACATCCCTGTAATGGACTGGCCTGCACAGAGTCCTCACTTGAATCTTATAGAACACCTTTGGGATGTTTTGGAACGCCTACTTCGTGCCAGGCCTCAGCGACCTACACGGATACCTCTCCTCAGTTCTGCACTCCGTAAAGAACGGGTTGTCATTCCCGAAGAAACCTTCCAGCACCTGATTGAAAGTATGCCTGCGAGGGTGAACGCTGTTATCAAGGCTAAAGGTGGGCCAACATCATATTGATTTCCAGCATTACCGATGGAGGTCACCACGAACTTGAACGTCATTTTCAGCCAGGTGTCCGGATACTTTTGATCACGTAGTGTATAACAGGACACAAAGGATCTTTTATCATCCTAACATTTATTTCAAGGATCCTCAATATCTTCATCTCGATATCTCGATTAACATGAAGTAGATGGAGAATGGGCCTTTGAAACAATAGTTTGTTCAAGAGTAGAGAAGGTCATTTGAGTGCAACACATCTGGTTTTTTTGTTTTGTTTTTGTTTTTTTTGTTTTTTTATGTTCTGGACATGCAAAGAGAATACTCCACATAGCAACCAGCTATTAAAAGATTTGACTCGCTTAAAGCCTACCATACTCACTGCATCTAAACATAAATTAGCAAAGGTTCATCTTAATTAACATGAAGTAGATGGATAATAAGCGTTTGTAAAAATTGTTTGTACAAAAGAAGAGAAAATCATGGGAGTGCAACACATTCAATTTTTTCAATGGCATTCAGTCAGTATTTTATGCAGGTTCAGAATGAATGTTGTAACATTTAAGCTGGAGTAATAGAAGTTAATAGTAATAGACTAGTAGACTAAGAGAGCAGATTAATAGAATTCTACGAATTCCGTCATTCAGTTCCTCAGGGCTTTATGGATGAGGAATACATTCTACTATTCCGATACCCTAGAAAACATATAAATCTTGCAATCTTCTTCCTCTTCATCCAACAAGTGTTAGGACATCAGGCCTGTTACGATCTTACTAAGAAATTCTCCTTCCATCTCTTCTTGGGACGGCCAAGTGATTTCTTTCCCCTAGGAATGTACTAAATTAGTTTTGGCACTGCTTTCTGGGCCCATCCTACGTAAATGTTTTTCCAGTTGTTGTACTGTTGTACTGTTGTCTTTGTACTGTTTTTATATTCCAAGAATGATTGCATTCTCAGTCTTGTAAAGTAATTTCTTGGTCTTTAGATCCCATTTAGTATAACCAGAGTCCTCTGCATGAATTTCATCTCTGCAGCAGTTACCAGCATTCTCCTTCCATCTCTTTTCTTTGGGGTCCAATCCTCACAGCTATAGCACTGCCAGGGTAAGGTTTTGCACAGCCTTAGACAAGTATTTTGTACTAGACATTGGCTGGCCTCCTAACTCAGTCGGTAGAGCACTTGCCTACTGTGCGATGGGTCCCGGGTTCGATTCCCGGTTGGAGAATTTTTCTCTAGCTAAGATTATGCCCTATCCTCCCTAGAGTCTGGGAGTGTGAATATGAGTGTAAACTAATAAAAAAAAGCCAAAGTTTACCAGAAAACCAACCACAAGCTAATACGAGTTAGCAACATTGTCTATAGGCAGCAATATGTTCTGAGGCAGTATTTTATATCACAGCACTGTGAATACCAGAGTGATTGTAGTGTAAATTATTATTGTATGACAATGATTTGAGATGTTTGTTAATTATAAGCATTGTTAGGAAATAAGTTTACACTGCCTCACTGAAACTGACAATAAGAGCGGGTAGCAATGAGCGAGGGAGTGAGTTGTTTATTAATTAGAAGAGACAAGCAAATGACGTCAGAGTAGCGTGCCTTTCTTTAGAAATGGAGGGAATATCTTCCCTAGAGCATATGTGTTCGTCATTTTGATTGGATATAAAAATAGACGCTAATGTTGGCGCGCTTTATTAACCAATAGCAGCTCTGTTATAATGTTTAGGCATATCAGGGTGAGGGAGTATAAAAAGCCAAAGCCAGAGACAAGTGTTGCTCAGTTCAACAGAGTCATTCACGGGTTACACGTCGCGCTGTTCTACAGAATCTCTCGTGTCGTAAAGCTAGTTATAAAATGTGAAATACGCGAATTAATAATGTGCGGCAAATAAGTGATTGCAGTTACATTCGAAAATATAACAGTTTCAGTCAGGCGTGTATCAAAAGTAAATCTGTGAAATTAATGAAGTGTGACGGCAACAAAAGTGTAAAAACAAATTCTTTTAGCACTGTTATCTTTTAGTAACAACTCCTTTCCGTTTACACACCCGTTCAAGAGATTTGTTCGACTGAGTAATAATAGCTAGCCGGAGGACAAAGAATCCAAAATTCAAAATAGTAAACAATAACAGGCGCTCAGCAAATAAGATAACACGAACGATACCGCGACAGTTCCAAAACAAAGGACGCCGATAAAACCATTGTAATTAAAGGCGGCGTATAAATGGAACTTAAAAAAATCTGATGTGTTACACTCACATGACTTTCTCTACTCTTGTACAAACTATGTTTACAAACGCTTATTCTCAATATGCTTCATGTTAATCGAGATGATAATCTTATTGCCAATTTTCTTGTAGATGGAAGGGGAATTGGTAGGCTTTAAGCGATAGTCAAATATATTAAGAGCTGGTTGCTATGTGGAGTATTCCATTCTTTTTGCATCACCAGGACAAAAAAAATGAATAACGAAATCCCATTTCAGAAAAAGTATAAGTATTGCAAAATTTAAGGGAATAACAAGCAATAGCTCGAAAATGGTTCACTCAACAACAAAAAATGTAGGTATATGACTTAAATTGTGTATTTTAACGCGATCTACATTTTTTGTGTAGTAACATTTTGTCTATCTCATATGGTTTACCAGTTATGCAAAAGTCGTTCACAATGAAGAATACATTTGGAGACATTCCCAGAAAACTCGAGATATACATTTTATTTGTCATGAATGTATCTTAAATACACGATATTTTAATCAAAATCGTTAGAATCATTTTTGAGAAAATTAAAATTTTCGAAAAATATTCCATTTAAAAGGTAATCTGGGGTGGGGGATTTTCTTGAAAACCTTCGTGTCGCATCTCTGGAAGATACTGAACCTAAATACCAAGTTTGGTGATTATCCCATTGTTCGTTTCTGAGTTATGCTTTTCACACACACACACACACACAAACACACACACACACACACACTATTTCCGGTGAAATCTCGGTATCGAATTTTTGAGTGGAATGCAATACTTGCCCTACTAGAAAAAGTAAGAATACATTATTAGTTTTTGCAAGTGCTTATTGAACTTGAATATTTTCCGTTTATATGAACTTCAACAACAAATGGTAGTTTGTATCCATGAATGTAGGTTTAGTTTTTCTTTCTAATGTTGTAGATTTTATACATATTTTACTTGGAATTGGATATACTCCCTTAAATGACGTTATTTTAAGTTTATCTAATGAAATTTCTATATCGTACTTATGAGCTATTTTATATAGATCGTTGTAACTCTTCCATCTGGGAATCTATGACGCCAAACAATGCCCCTGTACTTAGAGATGACATTGTTATGGTAGTGATAATTTAAAAACTAATACTTTACCATTATTTGTGTGTCACTGACATGATGTAATTAAACAAATGAACTATTGTATTAATAGTTATTTAAACGACTACTGCTAACTCAACTGTACTAAAGCACCAAGAATTTGGACATTTCACTAGCAGTGTTACATTTCACACATCTTTTGGAATGACTTCAGGAACTTGGGTACAGGAAAGCGACTACGCAACCAAGGCAATTTACCCGGTATTATGATCACTACATGTACATGCACACTCACAGAACACCCATTACAGGATCACAAAAGCTCCTATTGAATCAATAGTAATAAACTAGATTGCACAGAAACACAAATGTACAACTGAGAAAACATCAGGAAGTTACTTAAGCAGATGATACAGGAAAGCCACCACACCACTAAGGCCACCTGTGTTATACTCTGAAAAGAATGCATCAAAGAACCTAGAAGATAAGGTTAGCTATATGTTCCATATATTGAAGCATCATTAAGTAAGACCAAAGAAAAATTATAAGATATCTAACTTTTTTTATAGATGACTAATACAGAAAAATTAATGCAATGCTTAAACTTCTTCTTCTGCTTTCACAGATTAGTACCTGTTCTGACCTCAGTCCCATATCCCGGGCCGTCCTATATCCCCTTTCCCTTTAGGTTTTTATTGTAACACTTTCTTTGGAATCCTTCGTTCTTCCATTCCTTCCAGATGTTCCTTGCATTTTTATGTTCTATTGTTTCATTTACTGCAAAAATATTCAGTTCTTCTCTAATAATTTCACTCAAATTTCCTATCCAACTTAGGCAACCTAAAACTACTTGTAAAAATGTAATTTCCGCTGCCTGAATATGGCTAAAATCTTTTCTCTTGCTAACAGAACTCGCTACCACACAGTAAAACGGGTAGCGCCATTAATTGCTTTAACATTCATCCTATTGACGTTTAGCAAATAATATTTATTTTGAAAATTTTATTGATATAACTTAAGCCATTTAGTACATTTTCCGAAACTCACCGAGCGGGATGGTTCGGGCGGTTTCATCTGTAGCCCGCATTCGGGAGCTGTTGGGTCAATTCCTTTGGCCGACTTTCCTGACCTATGGGTTTTTTTCGGGATTTTCCCGGATCGCCAGGCAAATGCTGGGAAGGATTCTCACATCCCCGGAATTTTTTATCCCTCCATTTCTTCTCCATTCTCCTTTCACTTCATCTTTCATCCGTTGGTCTCTTTCAGGGTTGGAAGTATCGGCAAAAGTGCTTCGGTGCGGTGTGGCAGGGGAATTCTCTCCGTCCTTCTGCTTTCGACTGGCTGCCGGGGGCATCCGAACCTACTGAAGAGTCCCTGGATCCCCGCTCTACGGCGTGGGGTTTCTATATGGAAACTTAAGACCCTACCATTCCTGTACCGCTACTCCTGGTTCGGGCCGCCTGGTGTTTCCTCTCGCCACATCCTTCCTCCCGGGTACGCCTCCTTGCGGGGCGTAGGTAAAATATCGCCATGTAGATCAGTGTCGAGTCCCCTCAGTAGCCAATCCAATCCTCCGAAAGTCACTACAGTTTGAGCTCATTTATGCGTTTTCTAAGGCCGACGGCTAAAGTAATTATAAACTGTAAAGGTAAATTCACTGAAACTTTTATTATAATACTCAAAATAAGCATCCATTATTTAATATAAGGAAATAACAAATGAAGGAAACACAATAAACCATTTGGAATACTATATGCATGCCAGTATTACTATTCAGAATTAGAATAAAAAAAATAAAAAGATTCAGAGTACTGGTGCTTTACACTGGTATAAAAAAATATCAATTTATGTTTGTTTCTTGATTTTTCCATTTAATTTGCACTTATCATAGAAATGCTGTCATCATTTAAAATACAGAATATTATAAAGAATTGGATAATATAGAAATGGTTGTGCAATTTCTAGAGATCGAATTTCCTCATACGCACTGAGAAAACGTTTATCTTATTTAGCCCTATTTTTCATCATCAGTATCATCAGATACAACCTGAGGAAGAATGATCTTGCCCGACTGTATGGTTAACACGTGCGAGACTATAATGATAAATATAGATGCCTACTGTTTGTATATATTTCCTTTATTGTCACTTCAACGATGAAGTCATATCGCGACTATTTTAGAATAAAAACCACGATTACAATGAAAAATACAATGTTTTAAAACATGGTCCATTATGAATATCAAGTCTGGGTGCATCAGTGAAGATATGAACGCGTCTTGAATAAAGTGTACACAAATCCTTAAACACGCGTTTATAAGAAACTATCTGTTGAAGGTTTTCCTTTTCTATCCAGTGAAGTGTCAATAACGGGATATGTGAGTCTCCATAGTATATAATCTGAATCTATGAAACAAAGGAAAATATTATTCAGAGTAATGCTAAGTTCCTTTAGGTGCGCCGAGAGACGAGTCGAAAAATCTGATGTGTTACACTCACATGACTTTCTCTACTTTTGTACAAACTATTTTTACAAACTCTTACTCTTCATCTATTTCATATTAATCGTGATTAACATTTGCAGAAACGATCTTTTGACATGCAAAGAGAATTACATTTTACACATAGCGACCAGTTCTAAAAATATTTGACTATCGCTTAAGGCGTACTATGTTTCCCTTGTTTTGTATTTGCAAGGGTAATATAGAAATGCAGCATCCTTTAAGCATCACATATATCTTAATAGCTGGTTGCTATGTGCAGCACCATTCCCTTTGCCACAGATTAATACTCTTTGCAAATCCAAGACAAAAAAATGAATAACGAATTCCCATTTGAGAAAATAAGTATCGAAAAATTTAAGGGAATAACAAGCAATATCTCGAAAATGGTTCACTCAACAAAAAAATCTATATTACATAAATTGTCTATTTTAGCGCGAGCTGCATTTTTGCGTAGTAAGATTTTGTCAATCTCTTATGGTTTACCAGTTATGCAAAAGTCGTTCACTATGAAGAATACTTTTGGAGACATTCCCAGAAAATTCAAGGTATACATTTTATTTGACATGAAAATATCTTAAACATATTTTAATCAAAATCATTAGTCATTTTTGAGAAATTATAATTTTCGAAAAGTGTTCCATGTAAAGGGTAATCTGGGGTGTGCGGTGTTTCTTGAAAACCTTCGTGTCACATCTCTGGAAGATACTGAACCTAAATACCAAGTTTGGTGTTTATCCGACTGTTCGTTTCTGAGTTATGCTGTTCACAGACAGACACACACACACACACATACACACGGACATGTTTCCAAAAATGCTTCTTTTGTATTCAGGTGGTCTCAAAACATATATTTCCGGTGAAATTTCGATACCCTACTTATTATACGTAGTAGAGAAAGTAAAAATCTGAAGGTTGTGCGGATTCTGTGGCATTTCCTATGTACTGTTTTATGCTGTGACAGCGTGTATACGGAAGCCATACATAATGTATCATAACATAGCATAAACATAACCTAGAATTGTCTCAGTAAATTAATATATTCGTGCATGAGGACCAAAAGAATTAGTATTAATGAGAAAGCGTATAACCGAAAACTATAAGTGAGCTAATGTACAAAGTGCGGTGCCTAAAGAATTAGGCACATACCTGCGAAGAACGCAGAAGTAAATAGCGTATAAATGAGATTCAACCTTATTACATGGGAACGACAGTAGTTAGCGCTGTGAATTCAATCCCGGATCAGAACGATGGCATTAAAGTGAGCTTATGGACAACCTCATGCGGACAGTCTTAGTGGTAGGTAAAACTACCCTTGCGTGACAATATTCCGGAACACGAGCGACGCTGATACAACTCTGCCATTTACTAACGTTATTAAATAAAATGAACAATTAAATGTTTAAACAGAATAGCAAACATGTCAGAGACGATTTTAAAAAAATTAAATGATACAATAGGATAGATCGATGCGGGTTACTCTCTATCTTTCCTGTTTAACCATTTAAAGTTTATTTTAGTAACTCAGAATCGCACAAGTATTGAATTAAATGGGTGAAATGATGCTCAAATGAGCCCGAGGTAGATACAGCTGAGATTTTCCTGACAGATAACTTGCGGCAGAAACCTAATCATTCGGGCAACTCGTCCGAACTGAGATGGGAATTAAGGCTTTTAGGACCAGAAGGCAAATACGCTGCCCCTAAATCACGGAGGTGGATAGTATCTTTGCTAAAATATGAACACCTCAATGAGAAGGAATCGTACTTATTAGAGGTATTATCAACATACGGAGCAATGAACAGATTTGAATCACCATTTATTACATTTCTATATGTTTAATCCCTGTTGGATCAAAACAGGAAGCCGTCCTTTTATAATTATTATTACTATGTTCAATCCTGAATATTTCAAAGGTCCTTAATTTACAAGCAATCAATTATAGTTTTGCCGTTGCAGCATTAGAATTCACCTATATATTCCATATATTTATATACGTATTGCTTATACCCAAAGTATTTAATTATCATAAACATTTAGAACATCAAAGCATTTAAACAAATACGAGAGTTTTCAATATTAAATGAAGTACATACTACAAAGCATAACTCTGATATTACATAAGTTCAATGAATTCATCACAGTTGTGATCCGCTCTTGCCTTAAGCCTCTCTAATCACATTTAACAGGTTTAATTACATTCCTGGAGTGACTGGCTTCGAGATTAACATACCATTCGCTAATGGTTCAGAGGTATGTCCGTTATGCCTTGGATCGGAGCACAATATAGATACATATAACTGCTAATTAAACATTAAGGACATTGCTATAAGTATGAAATAGAGATACCAGAAGTGGGGCCATATACCTTACAATTCCTTTTATTGTGTTTGATTTTAATAGACATTCCTTCTCAAAATAATAACTTGTACACACATGTAGAATTCAGCTCACTCATCTTTCCACAAGTATCCCTTATATATTATTATTATATACATAAGAAGTTATCGCTGTGTGTCTTCACGTCATTCCTGATAAATGTTTGCCTAGAAATGATTTCAAACTATGCTGTGGGGACAAGCATCTCAAGTGTGTTTTCGTGTCTCATGTGGTCACGTAAGAAAGATAACAGTATGATAAATATTATTTAACATAAATTGTATACTGTAATATCCTTCACATTTTTTCATGAAATAAGTATTTGTGTCACATTCAACGAGAATTATATAAAACTGAGCAGACACAGCATCTCATACACGTGATATTTCAATCAATAAACTAATAGGTCGTTTATGGTGGATGAATTCAGTCAACATATTGAAAAAAACAACTATCTTTTGAGGCATGCCTTCACAAACAAAGAAAATCAGCATTCATGACTCTAGGAAGACAGAGAATAATCCTGATTTAAGAAAAACGAAAGCTACAGGCTGGTACAACGGTAGATGTAAAGAAGCGAAGAAAAAACTGGAATAGCCCTTAAGGTGTATAAAAGAGAAGGTACTGAGGAAAAGCGTCTTTCGTATACCCAAATTAGAAAGCAGTATAAAGATGTATTAGTAAGTGTATAGACGGAATGGCAAAACAAAATGGCGGCGAATTTAAGAATAGCGACAGCACGGAGAAATTCGAAATACATGTGGAAGGTAGTTATGAAAATTAAAGTGCGAAGACGGGATAACGTAAGCACCAAACCAGAAACATGGTTAGCGTATTATAATGGCGTGTACGCTGAAGTTGGTGGGGATGAGTGGAAGGGACCCTGGATGTCTTTCGCTGAACTATGCTTAAATTCTACTGTACCATTATACATGGGGAAATATCTGACGGTAAATTTTTCGGGCAATAAAAAGCCTGAAGAATAACAAAGCACGGGGGATATAAGGAATTTCGAGCAAATTTATTAAATGCTCCATAGAAATTCCTGAAAGATTAGACCTTCTGCGGGTGGCATTTAACAAATTATTTAACGGAGAGAGGTAACCTGAAGCTTGGACAACAGCAATTATTCAGCCAATACTTAAGGGTAAGGGCAGCAGTCAGAAACTGGAAAATTATAGAGGAATTGCACTGTTATCGATACTGGGTATGGTATATTGCAAAATCATCTATGACCGGTTAAGGGGTTGGGTAAAAGTGTTCGATATAATTTCTAAATTTCAGGCGGGTTTCAGGGAAGGGTTCTCTACTGCAGATAATATTTTCGTATTAAAAACATTAATTGATAAAAATTTGAATAGAAAGAGGGGGAAACTTTATTGTGCTTTTGTTGATTTTAAAATGACGTTTGATAGCGTGCAGAGGAATGCCCTTTGGGCCCAACTTCACCACAAAGGACTCTCTGGTAAAATGATGAAAACTCTGATGCAAATTTACAACAGTGCGAATTTCGGCATAAAAATAGACCGAAATACAATAACTGAATTTAAATCGGCCAGTAGAGGAGTTCGTCAAGGATGTATTTCATCGTCCCTGTTGTTCAATTTATTCATATACAATATAGCAGACGTGTTAATAGCAGAGGAAATGAATGGCCCAAAAGTAGACGATGCCTGCATTCCTGTACTTTTATACGCGGATGACATGACAATTGTGTCAGTGACTATAGAAGGTTTACAGAAAGGTATTAATAGGTTGGAAGAATGTTGCAAACAATTGGGTCTGGTGGTAAACATTAATAAAACAAAAACAATGGCTTTCAAAAATGGCTATGTGTATGGCAGGGATGAGAAATGGTATTCCAAGCGGCTAGAACTACAAAACCTTAAATATTTCTCCTATTTAGAAGTTATGTTTAATATGAGAGGAAAAAATGAAACAAACATCTATCAGTAACTAACTATAAAGCACGAGGGCAGTTAAATGAATTATTACGTACTCTCTCGCGGATATCGGATGTACCTGTAGATAAATTAGAAAATATGTATAACTCTATGATAAGGCCGATTTTGTTATACGGAAGTGAAGTCTGGGGATGGGAAAGAGCAGAGCATATAAATAAAACACAGGTTGCATTTTGGAATAGAGTTCTTGGAGTTTCACAAGGCACATCAATTTCGGGGGTATTGAGGGAGGTGGGATGTTATGAAGACACAATACACTGTAAAATAAGAGCAGTGAAGTACTGGCTAAGGCTGATGCATTGGGATAACTCCAAACTAGGCTCCAAATGTTATAAATACCAGCGAGAAAACCTGTCTGCTAAGTTTTGGGCAGCTGGTTTGGAAAGGGGATTGAGGAGAGTAGGAATGGGGTCAGTATGGCTAAGAGCTGAAACAAATGACAAAAATATATGGAAATGTGTTAAAAGAAGACTAAGAGACCAACAGGAAATAGAATCGGATTGTAAAATTAAACCTTCTCTAAGTCTATAAAATGAAATAAAATTGAACTGGGGTAAACAGGTATATATACTTAATTTAGGAAGAAAGAAAAGATCAGGAATGGCATGGTTTAGACTGGGGGGGCCAGGAGGGTACAGAAAATGATTTGACGATTCTGGCAGGAGAATCTGCCCATTCTGTGATTTGGATGAGGACTGGGTACATATTTTGGCGGAAAATGTACAGTGGGAGAACCAGCGAACGATTAAACTCAAAGAAAAATTCTTAAGTCCCTCAAGAAAGACATTGTCATGTTGGGATCTATCATGGCAACACATGGCAATTTTTTGGCTAAAGTACGCGAAGCTAGGTCAAATTTGTTCATTTAAAGAAAGGTAATTTAGCTTTATTTCCCTTTTTCTTGTTTCTTTTTGTTGTGTTTTCTTTTTCTGTTATTTATTTTGTCACCCTATTGTATCTTAAATATGCATATACGGTCAATGACCCATGCACTAAATACTTTTGTAATACCTTCAATAATTGAAAACAATAAAGATACCTTATCTATCTACATTTTACAAATAATACCTCAGATATATAAAGAAATAAATTAAAATAATAAACAAAATAAAACAAAAATAAGCAACTTAGCCATAATTTCACTATCTACTATCAATAAATTATAACACATATACTGCTAGCCAGCTTATACTAACTACATAATAAATTACAAAAACACACTTATCTACAAAACAAATTAAATAATTAAATTCAATTAAAGTATACTAAATTAACTATTTTCAATTGCGAGAAACAACTTAAAATCGACACGACTTCCAAACACTTAGAGTCATTAATAACGGATATATCAGAAATAATTTATGCCACAAAAAGGTTTTTTTAACTAAATTGTATGTTTTAAAAATATCTACATTCATTGTTCGGTTTGTTTTCGTTTTTCACTAACGTTGACCAGCTATACAAGTTAAACATGCTTTTTCCAGAAAATTCAAGATATACATTTTATTTTTCATGCAAACATATTTTAATATATGGCATTTACATCAAAATCGTCATAGCTATTTCTTATAAAATCAAAAATTTCGAAAAATTTTATATGTAAAAGGTAGTTGGAGGTGAGGAATTTTCTTGAAACTTCATGTCACAACTTTGAAAAGTATTGAACCTAAATACCAAGTTTGGTATTTATCCAACCCTTCTATTACTTTCTCTACTACGTATAGTAAGTAGGGGAAGTATTGCATTCCAACCAGAAATTCGATACCGAAATTTCACTGGAAATATATGTTTTGAGGCCCCCTAAATCCACAAAACATGTCCGTGTGTTTGTCTGTGTCTATCTGTGCGTGTGTCTCTCTGTGAACAGCATAACTCAGACACGAACAATCGGATAAACACCAAACTTGGTATTTTGGTTCAGTATGTTCCAGAGATACGACACGAAGGTTTTCAAGAAAATCCCCCACCCCAAATTACCCTTTACATGGAATATTTTTCGAAAATTTTAATTTTCTCAAAAATGGCTCTAACGATTTTGATTAAAATATCATATATTTAAGATACTTTATTGACAAATAAAATGTATATCTTGAATTTTCTGGGAATGTCCCGAAAAGTTTTCATTGTGAACGACGTTTGCATAACTCGTAAACCATAAGAGATAGACAAAATTTTACTACACAAAAAATGTAGATCGCGTTAAAATACACAATTTTTGTCATATAATTTTTTGTTGTTGAGTGAACTATTTTCAAGATATTGCTTGTTATTTATTTAAATTTTCCAATACTTATAGTTTTTCTCAAATGGGAATTAGTTATTCTTTTTTTTTGTCCTGGTAATGCAAAGAGAATGGAATACTCCACATAGCAACCATCTCTTAAAATATTTGACTATCGCTTAAAACCTGCCAATTCCTCTTGCATTTACAAGAAAAATTGCAATGAGATTAACATCGCGATATATCGATTAACATGAAGCATATGGAGAATAAGCGTTTGTAAAAATAGTTTGTACAAGAGCAGAGAAAGTCACGTGAGTGTAATACACCAGATTTTTTTAGTTATGTTGTTCACACATCTTTTTTTCAAAAACGCTTCTTTTTGGATTCAGTATGCCTCAAAGCATGTATTTCCGGTATATAATATTTAGGTGGAATGGAATACCTTCTCTGCCTTACTATGTACGTGGTGCAGAAAATAATAAAATTTATAGATACTCTCTTCCGAGTCGCAACTTGTTGGTCAATCATTTGTTTGAGGTTCCTTTCCACGAGAGAGAGAAATAGTAGCAGCAATACTAATGCAAATAGTAGGCCTAAATAAACTATCCTTCATAACAGAAAATCTCCAAAGGATATTATCTTGTTCTGTGTCTCCCATTTTTACTTTCTCTACTACGTATAGTAAGTAGGGGAAGTATTGCATTCCACCCAAAAATTCGATACCGAGATTTCACCGGAAATACATGTTTTGAGACCTCCTGAATCCAAAAAAAGCATTTTTGGAAACATGTCCGTGTGTGTGTCTGTGTGTGTGTGTGTCTGTGTGTGTGTGTGTCTGTGTGTCTGTGTGTGTGTGAACAGCATAACTCAAAAACGAACAGTCGGATAAACACCAAACTTGGTATTTAGGTTCAGTATCTTCCAGAGATGCGACACGAAGGTTTTCAAGAAAATCCCCCCACCCCAGACTACCCTTTACATGGAACATTTTTCGAAAATTTTAATTTTCTCAAAAATGGCTCTAACGATTTTGATGAAAATATCATATGTTTAAGATAATATCATGAGAAATGAAATGTATATCTCGAATTTTCTGGGAATGTCTCCAAAAGTATTCTTCATTCTGAACGACTTTTGCATAACTGGTAAACTATAAGAGATAGACAAAATTTTACTACACAAAAAATATAGATCGCGTTAAAATACACAACTTATGTCATATACATTTCTTTTGTTGAGTGAACCGTTTTCGAGATATTGCTTGTTATTTCCTTAAATTTTGCAATACTTATACTTTTTCTCGAATTCGTTATTCATTTTTTTATGTCCTGGACATGCAAAGAGAATGGAATGCGCCACATAGCAACCAGCGTTAAAATATTTGACTATCGCTTAAAAGCTACCATATTCCCCTTGCATCTACAAGAAAATTACCAATAAGATTGACATTTCGATATCTCGATTAACATGAAGCATATGGAGAATAGGCGTTTGTAAAATTAGATTGTACAAGAGTAGAGAAAGTCATGTGAGTGTAACACATCAGATTTTTTACTTTCTCTACTACGTATAGTAAGTAGGGGAAGTATTGCATTCCACCCAAAAATTCGATACCGAGATTTCACCGGAAATACATGTTTTGAGAATCACTGAATCCAAAAAAAGCATTTTTGGAAACATGTCCGTGTGTGTGTCTGTCTGTGTGTCTGTGTGTCTGTGTGTCTGTCTGTCTGTGTGTCTGTGTGTCTGTGTGTCTGTGAACAGCATAACTCAAAAACGAACAGTCGGATAAACACCAAACTTGGTATTTAGGTTCAGTATCTTCCAGAGATGCGACACGAAGGTTTTCAAGAAAATCCCCCCACCCCCAGACTACCCTTTACATGGAACATTTTTCGAAAATTTTAATTTTCTCAAAAACTGCTCTAACGATTTTGATTAAAATATCATATGTTTAAGATATTGTCATGACAAATAAAATGTATATCTCGAATTTTCTGGGAATGTCTCCAAAAATATTCTTCATTGTGAACGACTTTTGCATAACTGGTAAACCATAAGAGATAGACAAAAGTTTACTACACAAAAAATGTAGATCGCGTTAAAATACACAACTTATGTCATATACGTTTCTTTTGTTGAGTGAACCGTTTTCGAGATATTGCTTGTTATTTCCTTAAATTTTCCAATACTTATACTTTTTCTCAAATTCGTTATTCATTTTTTTTATGTCCTGAGCATGCAAAGAGAATGGAATTCGCCACATAGCAACCAGCGTTAAAATATTTGACTATCGCTTAAAAGCTACCATATTCCCCTTGCATCTACAAGAAAATTACCAATAAGATTGACATCTCGATATCTCGATTAACATGAAGCATATGGAGAATAGGCGTTTGTAAAATTAGATTGTACAAGAGTAGAGAAAGTCATGTGAGTGTAACACATCAGATTTTTTCACAATTAACCATGATTTCCCATAATGTACTTTATTGAAGTGCAACAAAGGAATGAGTTTCTCTCTTTATCACACAGACTTACACGTGATTTCACAAACTGCCATGACAACTACAGACAAAAACATTAGAGAAACTGGCATCAGCTATCTTCTTTTCCCTCCCATTTATACCCCGCCTTTACTACTTTCCTCTTATTGGGGCCTTTCCTTTGAAACTTATTGCCTATTGGCAATGGTGTTAACTCCTCGGCTAACAAACTTTCATTGTCACGGACTAACGGTTATTGAACTAAAATGTACCTGAAGGAAATGTTTAATAATTAATAAATAATAGATAAATAATGATATAAAGGCACAAAAAGACAACATAAAACTGTAGCATTTCAATCACAAAGGTATAATTCGTAACAGATTCACTTTCAAATTGAAGATAGATTTGACACAATTAAAAAGGCATTCTGCCTAAGTTCCGGTCTCTGGTTATTACAAATTGTGGTTTGGGAGTGCGGGGTTAATGTGCAGTTTTCTGGGGGAGGGGGGCATTTGGTTCATATGTATGAGCTTCAGAGCAAGAGGAACATTATATTCATATCCTCACTGTGGGACTGGAACGTCGTGAAAGAATACTCTCTCCAGGGATACAACAGCACAGAGGGATCCAGTCAAACCCTGGTTTGATGTACGTAAGCTTGCTACCGGGTCCAATTTGGACACGTTCTTTGATATAGTTTTCTGTTGTTTATTTCTTTCCATATTTTTGTTAATAATGTACCGCATGATACAATATAGATAGAGTTGTAACAAAAGAATAAAGCGCTAATTCTCGTATAGCATATTTTCATCCTTTACATGAAAAAAATGTGTCTCTAATGCTCATTGTAATTTCTCCTCTTTAGACCTCATTTTCTGTCACCTTAACGTAGATGTTCAGACGTTTTTTCTACCGGTCGAGTCATCATGGAAAAACGTTTTTATACATCGTTGTAAATGTTCCCTCCCTTCTATTTCTGTACTAGTTTATGTTTTTAGTAATAGGAAAAATATTGCATTCTCCTCTTATAAATACATTTTTTTTACACTATCAGTTATACAGATTCCTATAGTTGCTCTAAATACCTAATTTTGGCGGCATTTATTCTATCCCAGTCTTTTTTTCCTTCTAATCCATACTTCGCATGAATTCAAACCTTATAAAACAATCGATGTTCCTTGGTTTATAAAATTCTAAACTGATTTATATTCTTGTTTTTCTTCTTAGTGTTTTGCTAAAGCTCTAAAGTTCAAATTCATTTCCTTTATCATTTAAATCAGCTTTGTAACGATATAGTTTACTATATACTATACTGTTTTGTTTTAACAGTTGGCCACATTTTGTAATGATTTAATCTTAGAGGATGCTTTCTCTGAAGTGGCATTATTTATTTCTGTTTAATTAGCTTATTTATTTTTTACTTACAAGTAAATAAAGTCGATATTCATCTAAGATTTTCGCATGTTCATATATATTTCTTTGTAAATTATCTTTCTGGTTTGTAGTGTTTTCCCCCACCTAATTCGTTGTGCGTGTCTTACCTGCGTCGTTCTCGTCTCTGCGTCGTTATATGTGTAGTCTTCAGGACTCGAAATAACCGATGTCAATCAGGAAGCACTTATCGTCGTCGCATCTCAGCGTCAACTGTCGGCGAATCGGCCCGAAATTCCCTACTGATATTGTCAGAGTTGGATTGCGGGAGTGGTGACACTGGGATACTATTCTTGAAAAAAATCCGTTTTCACTTCCTCACTAAAACGGTATTTCTGCTAGAAAACCTGCAAGATTCTTGTTTTATTTTCAAACCGTACGGTTCTTATCTAAGAATATTTTCATCTTTTGGTCCACCAACGTTTTGCTCCGGCTAATTATTTATTATCTAAGGCGCTCTATCACCGTTCTTTTGATTCCCGCGAACTTGAATTAAATACTTGCGGTGAGTTAAGTTATTCATGCTCTTGGATAAATAATTTCGACGAACACTGTGTCACGTTATATAATTATTCCACACGCATTACTTTATGATTAACCCGTAGGGCGTCATTTCGTAAATTTCGGAGCTTATTGCCCTTATCTTTTGATTAGACGTGATGCGTGTTTCCTTAACGGAGAATCACGGCAGACGTCCCAAATCAAGGCTCACGTTCACATATAACAATCAATGCTCGCCTCCAAATTGTGTGCATGTCACTGCGTCTTCCTATCTTTTCATTGGTTCTAATATTTATCCTCTACGTTTATTGGTTGAAAATTCAAAGCCTAACTGTAAGAAAAGTCCGTTGCCTCATAGCGTCTGTTTACTCTTAAAACTTGTCTCATCCCCACGAAGTACAAAAGGAGCTTTCGATTTTTATGACCCCACTCGGAAAACCTAATGGACAGTCTGAAACGAAGCTACTTTTATTTTGCCTAAATCTTGCAATTATTCTTAGGTAATTACGCCTTTATTTATTTAACACTAGTATTGAAACTTAAAGGATATTTACAACTTCAGAAGGGGTTTCAGTTGATGCAGTTTTGAATCAGATTGCTTTAAAATTACAGAAAATTGACGAATTGCATGCTAATTGATTATTAATAATTCCTAAAACATAATTATTACAGAGTTCTTGTTTGTGTATGCGTGATCAGGCGGAAATATTGCTACATGTTTTGGATAATCAAAAAGCAACATGTTTACATTATCATCCTTTAGTTTTCTAAGATTATTGTCTATATGCGTATTAAATAGCTATCTTTATTCTGAAAACCGTCCATTCTATAATTTTATTCTTATTTCTCATGTATAAGATGAAGGTTTGTCATTTTTGTTACATCCTATACACCTGCAAATAAACATGTGAATGTTTTGAAAGGTTTTCTGAAATATTACTCTTGTTATCAGAAATAAGCTCTCAATGTGGTTAAGTGATTTTTTCTGAATAATTTCAGTACCATTTATTTTATTTGAGAAGTGCAGTAGTTTTAAACTTCATACATCTCTCTTTTACCAAGCCTTTTATAGTTTTCGTACGTGTTTCGCTTTCATCTGTGCAGTAACTGAAGAATTTCTTTTATCTTGCTTCCATTATGTAAGTAGTGTTTGCTTTCAACAATTTCCTTTCCTATTTTATCGTCCGGTTAGCTCTTTTTCCCTTACTTTATTATCTTTCTTTTTAATTCGGTAACTGATAACCTTTTACTAGAGTTTTAAATTTTGCATGTTCCAACTCGTGCACGCTCAAGTAGTTTTGTGTAAATTTTCAGGCTACTAGTAACAAGCTTTGAGCCTTTGTGTTCGTCCGTTTACCAGCTAATGAAGTTACGTCCTTGCATGTTTCAACTGTTTGTACAAAAAATAAAAAAGCAACACACAACTTCAGCTGTAAAAACTCGCTACACAGAAGTAAACCTCCAGTTTAAAACCGGTGCAGCTAAATTAAGCTACAGTTGGCAGGAATGATCTAATTAGACTATCACAATATTTCTTTTGGTCTTTCATTGGATAAAGTGTGCATTTCTTACAGCATTTTTACGAGGGTCGTCCTATAAGTAAGTTCCCCTATTTTATATAAACAACATTACACACCATTGATTACGTGAAATTAATTTTATTTATATTGTACAATCCTTCTGCTACTTTTCTACGTAGTCAACATGTTTTTCCAAGTATTTTTGGGGACATGGCTAAATTTTTTCCAACCCAGTGCATACCAGGTCTGTCCCTGTGCTCGCAACCAGCTGTTCACTGATGATTGGATCTTCGTCACGGTGTTAAAGTGCTTACCTCCATGATGGTTTTGAGTCAAGGTAACATGTGAAAATAACTTGGGAAAAGATCTGGTGAATACGGAGGATGCGAGAAAACTTCCCAGTTGAATCTTCTAGCTCCACCTGGGTCAAGATTCAACTTGGAAGTTTTCTCGTATCCTCCGTATTCAACGGAACTTGCCCCATGATTTTCACATGTTACTCCAACTCAAAGGTAAGCACTTTTAACACCGATGAAGTCAAATCAGTGAACAGCTGTTTGCAAGCACAGGACCCGACCTAGTACAACAATGGCTTGGAGAAACGTATGTCGCGTCCCCAAAAATGCTTGCAAAATGTGTTGACTATGTAGAAAAGTAACAGAAGGTTTGTGCAATATAAATAAAATTAATTCAACATGATCAATTGTGTGTAATGTTTTTGTAAAACACGGAAACTTACTTATTGGACGCCCCTCGTATGCCAAACTCCACTCACTTACATGGAAACAAGTAAAAAACCATATGGAAAATAAACACCTGAAATTAATTAGCTAGAAAAGGAACATTCTGTAATATATACCCTAGCACAAGGGTGGCGAAAACGACTTCCTTCCGCGAGTCACCAAATATGCAACACGCATTGCATCACTCAACAGCATGTGAAAATCAAGCGGACGGTTGCAGAGAGGGAACGTGCGCCTGCGAGTCAAAATGACTCGCGAGTCACGTTTTAGCCACCTCTGCCCTAGTAAATAAGTTTAAGGAAGTTTTCCCAAACGTTCCGTCGTTCATTCTTGTCCTCCCTGATGACCGACTTATACCACTTCGGGAATTGAACCAGCACATTGTTGCTGTTCGCCTTAACCCTCCTCAGCGTTGGGAACTTTCGACAATCGTTAAGTATAGCCTTCCTATTCTACGTTTCTGGACTCTCGAAACAAAAACGGTTGAAGTAGCCGTTAATCCAAGATGTTCTTATATGTCCCGTTGCCGATCGTAACTTTGACGCGAAGAAGATTAGCAATGCGCGACAGTACGTTCATAAGAACCCTTATAATACAGCAATGTTTCATTTGTATAGCAAATGGACCTGATAAATCAGAAGGTTCACGTGGAGTGACACACTGTATAACATACTCCATGTCTATTTACAAATTTAAGTATTATATACTTCGATCCATAAATGGGTAATTCCGAGTAATCTAAAACGCAATTATAATGAGACCTGAGGTCAGGCTAGAAAAATGAATCTAAGTGTGCAAGATTATTGGTGATATTGTAGTGGATCAGATTGAGTGCTGGGGATTACGTCAGATGAGGTAACGGAGCTGAAAGTGTTGAAACGCGGTTACGTCAACACGGGCGAGTTAAGGAATGCGAAATCAGCACTTCCGAAAGTATTTATACTGTGGGGGTCCGGCTCGTAGAGAGAATCGAGAATCGGAGAGTGTGTGAATAGTGAAGAGAGGGTGAATTGTATCGTCGATGGCCTGTGGCCTGTCTTGTACGTCTTCTAATGTACGCGCTCTGTCACACGACGTTGGCCTGACGTCCACCTTAGGCCAAATTCTATAAACGAGCCACCAGTGCACCAGTGCTTCCAGCACCACAGCAGTTTTATATAGGTAAGGATGCACCTACTCTAAGATCTGCTTGCACGGGCTTCACCCCGGATAAGTTGCCCGACTGTGGAGCTTGTACTTACACTAAAATAAATACAATTTATTGGGTCCATTGGGTCCCTGTGCATTAACTAACTACCCACATCCTGGAGCGACGCCCCGTCCTACCTACAACCCATACCGACCATCCTCCTACCTCTGAGCTATCAGCCCCCTAGCGTAACGAACTTCCGAGGGGTAACCACCCAGGGTAGGGGTAATACAATATAACATATTTACAAGCTAAATAATAAAAGATGGTGCAAAACTAAAGCTTGCTTATTTTTCCCTAAAATGACATACAGAAACTAAAGTGGTATGAAATGCTGAAATAATTTCATAAGTTCGTATGAACATTGCGTTACAAGTGTGGATATGAGCACATGGCAGATCATTAAACGGAACATCATTTCCTGCCGACACTTCCCAACATGTCCTGTTATTAACTCCACTGCATTATAAATACGTTGCTTCAAATTCTCCAAGTCCTCTGGTAATGGGGTAACATACACGGGCCCGCATGAACCACCACAAAAAGGAGTATCATGCTTTTAGATCGGACGATCTCGGAGGCCAAGTCAGCATTGTCAAATCCTGATTCCGATGTGGCCGATTCCATATCCTAGTGGGGTGACATTCGGGTGCTCGTGAATATGATAGTGGAAATGGGGAGAAGCAACATCCCATTGAAAGATTGCATTAGGAAGATCTTCACTGTCACAATAGTCCCTACTCGTGCAAATTCAATCAAACAATAAGCACATTCCGGCTTCGTGGTCGCCATTTTCTCTGTCAACTAAATTAACCAAAACCTAGCGCGTCTAGCGGCGTTTATACGGTGGCATCAGATTAAGCGGCCACGCTCTTATCGCCACCTGGTCTCGGGCGCGCACCACTCGCCTGCTGAGATTCCAATTCCCGCTATTGCGTCACATATGACGTGACCTTCGGACTCATTCCACGTATGACAAACTAAATAATTATATAACGTTCTTTGGTAATTTTCAATGTGTGTTATTCCAGTCATGGTCCAATTTACTACAGAACAAAGAGCTTTCATTTGTTGCAACTTTATAAAACACGAATATCCATCTCTGTGTCGTAGAGCATTTCCGGGACGCTTTCGTGATGTTGATCTGACTAACAGAAGTGCATTTCATAAAATAATCAAGAAGTCAAAAGCACGGGATCAATGTTAGAGCGGAAAAAATTTGAAAACGTCATGTTTTAACGGAAGAGATTGACGATATCGACGCGCCGTTAGAACGTTCACCACGAGTCTCTCTTGAAATTAGCGAGTCAGCTATGGGTCAGCACAAAAAGCATCAAAACTACTCAATTACAGCCTTACAAAACAACAAAGTGCAAGCCTTGAAGGATAGAGACCCGTAGAGAAGGAAAGAGTTTTTGCCTGGTTTCTGGAGTCCTGCGTAGCGGTTACATAAATCCACAATTTGTGTTATCAGTGACGAGGCATGGTTTCAGTTGAATGGACGAGTTAACTCTCAAAATAATTGTTACTGGGTAACTCAAAATCCAAAACTCATACATCAAAGTCTACTACATGATCCCAGAGTGTGATATGAATGCGACTAGAATAATTGGCTCTATTTTTTTCACGAAACAATTAATGCTGCACGCTACCAAACTTAATTTTGAAAAACAGTTTTTCCCTCAATTGACAGATGAAAAGCGAATGCACGGTGTATTTCAACAATACGGGGCTCCAGCCCATACAGCTAGCACTTCTTTTGATGCACTTGTAGGCGTCTTTGGTAACAGAGTGATCAGTGTAGGGATTTGGCCCGCTCAATCCCTGGACCTCACGCCTTGCGATTTTTACTTGTAAATTTTAAACACAAAATGTATAAATCTAACCCCCTAGCATTACAATAACTGCAAAGTGATGCACAGGAATAAATAACCAATATTTCAAAAAGAATTGCAACATGTTTAATATAATCTGTTACGACGCTACAATGCCGGTCTTCGAGCATAAGGAGAACATTTCCAACATCATCTTTGAAAAGGTAAGCAATGTAAGGGACATTCCATATGTTGTAATTTGTGAAATAATAATGGTTCAGGTTGATCTTGTCCGTTCATCCTATTTGTTTCGACGCATAACACAGTTCGCGCGGGGGAAAATTGTCGGGACGAAAGTGCGATCCAGGTACCTTTAAAAGCGTGGCCGCTGAAGCTGATGACTCTGTATGAGCTACACACATAGACAAGCAAACGGATCAACCTCTTCTATCATTTCATACCACTTTTGTTTCAGTATGTTATTTGAGTATAGAATAATTAAGCTTTACTGCGAAAAATACGAATCAGCTGGAGAATTTAGTGTCATGCCGGTATGTTGCCACGGTAGCTCAGTGGTTAGAGCAACCGGACGGAGACCGGGAGATCCGTCTATGGCATTGAATTTTTCATTCGCCTGATTCTACCTTTACAATTAAGCTTTCCTTTTGCACCATCCTTTTTAATTACCTTGTGCTTCGGTAAAGTAGATCGAATGAGAGCTGGCAATCGCATTTAACTCCAACTTCAGAGTAATTTGGAACATTTTTAAGGATTATTACACTAGATTATGTGCAAAAAACTATTATATTCTTTCCATACAAATTATATGAATAAGCTAAATTAATAAATAATTATTGTATGATTTCATTTTGTATTTTTTAACTATTCAAGTTGAAGTTAATCCTTGTGTTTAATAAAATAAATGTAATAAAAAAATAATATATCAAATAGTGATTTCCTTGGAATGATTAGAGCAATACATTTTTTGCAATATATTATACTAAGCCAATCTATTGTGCTGTAACGTCGTATGAGTTAGAACCATTACGTATTTTAAAATGTATATAATTTACGAGTATATTTCAAATAATTTATCTTTCAGTATGCATGTCTCAGGCCATTTCCCAGCTTTGCCTAAGAGTTTCTGTACGTTTAAAATATTTGTTTTAAAAATATAGTTTTCAAAATGACTATAAATCTAACCAAATGAAATAAAGTTGAAAGTATTATCGATACATGCTGCTGCTTCTTCTTCTTCTTCTTCTGCTTCTGCTTCTCCTCGACTTCATGGACTATGCCTGTTCCGCCCTCACAGTTGTTCCTTGCAGCTTCTCAAAGGTCTTCCTAAATTACTTTTACCCTTTGGTTTATAACTAATTATTGACTGCTTTGGGTAATCTAGCTGGCTCCATTCTTTTCAAATGTTGCTTCAATTTTTCTTCAAACTCCTTGATGTTTTAATTTACTCAATATGGGTTTAATTCTATTCTTATATCTTTGTTGCGTATTCTATCTAATTTTGTACATACTTTGGTTCTTCTGAGAAAGTTCATCTCTGCAACCTGTATTATGCTTTTCAATTTGTTTATCATTACTTAGGTTTCGCACCCATTAAGCAACATAGGAACGGCTATGGTTTCATAAAAATGTTAATGTATATTCTAAAGCTTTATGAATCGTTTTGCACTTAGAATTTAGGTACTTTCACATTTATCTCCGTTTCTATTTTTCTACTTATACTAAAATTGCATCTAAATAACTCACACTTCGTTTAAAACAATGCAAAATACGAATAAATATCAATTTAATAATAGCCATTCCTCGAGATATCATTGTAAAGTTTCACCCCATGTTATATGAGAAAGATGGTTTGTTACGTTATTGATATTTGCCCCACGTATGGAAAAGCCGATTTGAAGTAGGAGTTGTATTGTATTTCAACTGTTAGAGAGCCGAACTTGCAGTAGTTGCAACCGCACGTATAGTAAACAGTACTATAGTACTTTCAGGTGGCCTTTGCCCCAAGTTTAAAAAATATTAACTTCGTAATTTAACTGTTTCTTTAAATATTATATATTTATATTTGCCTCGGCTGCGTCAGTATTATTGTTAGAGACACGTTTCTCTTAGCAGGGTTGTGGTGCGACTAAGAATGTAGGCTTTCACAGATTATAATTTTACTTCACTCCTTTTATTAATGTTTGATACGATTTTAAATAACACTTCACTTATATAGAGAGAGAGCGTGAGATGTTTTTATTAAATACTTGTACTTTTTAATACGTAAACTAGTTTTGTCTCACACAAAATACGCATTAAATCTCTCGAGGACGCATCTCGCACCCGGTTACAAACACTGTCTGCAGGCAACTGAACTGGTTCCAACCGCCTAAACTTGTAAATTTCTGTATTTCAAGTCTCTGATTGGCTATTCCTTATCCAATAGAATACCTTTATTTAACTAAAGCTTTTTCTGGTTGTTGATTGGCTATTTTTATAAACTGTCGCTTAAATTACATTATTGCTTCCAAGAATCACAAGTAACATCCAAACTTTCTAATTCATTATTGCCTCAAGTTACCTCATTGGTACCTTATTGTTAGCAATTTTAACCTATTATTCTCACAGCTCCTACATTATTAAAGTACGTAATATATTCACATAACATTATTACACGAGGATAAAATAATAAACATATACAATGACTGTTACATATATTTTTATATACTGTTACACACACACACACACATATTGCTTTAAGGCGGGCTGTTATTGAATTTACATATTATATAATTAGACTGAAATTATTTAACTGTTAAAAATACTGCCTCATATACAAGATGTTAAAAAAGAGTATTGTATATTTTGACAGGTGGTGGTATGGACCAAAACATACATGAACCCTAAAATGCATACTTTAAGAGCAATGAGCGCTTGTTCATCTTCGCTACTATGAAGCATCTCTCCTACTGCAACTTTTTGCTATTATGTATGACTTACAGAATGCAGTAAACAAACGAGAGCCCATTACTCTGTTAGTGTAAAACAACATAGTTTTTAATGGAATCAGCTTGCAATTACATACGACCTGCAATTGTGAACCATCGCTAAAGGAGGTACCCAATATGGTGTCCATTTATCGTAAGGCATGCTTCTGTCCGACGTCTTAGGGAATCGCACACTCTCACCACTCCAGGTTGGTCACGGATGCTCTGGCAGGCATTGATGACGCCTTTCTGTAGTGTTTCTATGTCATTAATGGGGGTTGCATACACCAAAGATTTAAAGATAAAACTGCAGTGTAAAAGCATTTCACAAAGTTATCAAAACACAAACTCCTTCCATTAGAACTAAAAAGAATAACCGTTGCACTTATCCAGAAATGTAAATACGGTTTACACTACCAACACTAACAGACGTTTGCTGCATCCATGGACAATAACAGAGTAATGTGTTCTCATTTGTTTACTGCCTGCTGTAGATTTACGTAATAGCAAAGAGCTTGCAATAGAAGAGATGTTTCTTAAAACGAAGATGAACAGGTGCTCTAGCTTTTAAGGTATGAATTTTAGAGCCCATGTTTACTCGACATTCCTATTTTTGTTTTTTTTTTGCTTGTTTGTTTGTTGTCCATACTACCACCTGTCAAAATATGGAATACTTTTTTTAACACCTAGTATGCATATATAAAATGTTTCAAACATGTGTCATTTTCTATTTTCTGCAAAGAAACGGTTATGTAGTTACATGCAGGCTTACACTGTTTTGTTGTATGTATTTTTACAGCAATTGTTACTAGTTATTTTTAAAATACATATTCTTATGAGCGACATTGTTACAGATGGCACAAGAAACGGTGACCACCATCGAGGAAATGGAAGCGCAAAACGGTAGTGCTGCTTTGGACTGGAATGATGTTGTTGGAGTTCCAATTGAGTTGCAGAGATCTCACCTTAGGTATGAATTCCACCTTACTTACCAACCTGCATCGTTTCATCCTTTGTAAATAGTGTGTGCCTCCAATACCCAATTTACTGATAAGTATAAAAAGAAAACAATATGCAATGCCAAGTAATAGAGCTGCATGCACTTAGTGGTATCAGGCCACTATATATAAACCTAACGTTTTCAACAAGCTGTGCACCATCTGTTTTAAATTTGTTGCCAAAGCTTCGAAATTAACACTTCAAGTATTTAGTTTTTACTTCTTTTATTACGGAAAATAGGGGAAGTATTGTATTCCACCGAAACATTCGATGTCAGGATTTCACAGAAATATGTTTTGAGACTCCTTAAGCCCCAAAAAAGAATTTTTAGAGAAAGTTCCTTGTGTGCAAGTGCGTGTGTAAACAGCATAACCCAAAAACTAAAATTAAAATAAATCCTAAACTTGATATTTAAATGCAGTATCTTCTAAAGCTATAATCTTTTGTACCTGGTAAACGAAAACTTATAGACGAAAACGTACTCTACAAAAAATCTCTTTAAAACACACAATTTATTTGAAGTACCTTTTTTGGGACATCGGTCATTTCTGAGATGTTCACCATTAACGGTTCCAATTCTTTGTCAGTCTTTTCAAGTCCCGTCAATTTTCAGTTGTATTTCGCGAATGCATGGAAAGAATACGGAATTTGAAGGTTAGCATTAACGTCCAGTTTTAAATATTTGACTCTTGCTCTTCCCTTTGTATCTATAACGAAATGTATAAAGGGTATTTACATGGAACTTCTTTCGTTATTTATTTTCTCGAGCACATTTAAAATATTTACACGACAAATCAAACGTGCATTATGAATTTTCATGGAATAACTTGTCAAGTCCTGTTCATCAGGAAGGGATTTTGTATAATTTTGTAGAACGGGTAAACTATAAGACAGACCAAAACGTACTACAAATAAATGTGTACCTGTTTAAGACACACAGTATATTTCAAACAATTTTTTCTGTACCATCAGCGATTGTAGAAATATCCCTGATTAGTAAATTGAATTTTTCAAAACCTTTGTAATATTCTTAAAGCGGTGTCGCTATTCAACTTTTCTCAAAGCACATATCATGAAATATATGTCATTTTAAGGCCAGCATATCGACTAGCTTTTAAACATCTGACTATCGATTCGGTTTCCTGTATCACCTTTGTACCTACATATAGAAAAACGTGTAATGAATCTATTTCTGCAAAGGTTTATTTAGACTAAACATGACGTAGATGGAACATAAGCTTTGGCAGGAATACTCTATAGAAGCTCCATAAAAAAATTTCTGATGTATTGCACTCACATGATTTTCTCTGCTCCTATACAAACTATTTTTACAAACGTTTATTCTCCTTCTACTTTGTTTTAATCCAGATAAACATTTGCATAAGCTATGCTTTTGCTAATTTTCTTGTAGGTGCATGGGGAATAGGTAGGCTTTAAGTGATAGTCAAATCTTTTAATAACTGGTTGTTATGTGGAGCATTCCATACTCTTTGCATATCCAGGACATTCTTTCCTTTTGAGATAAAGTATAAGTCTTGGAAAATTCAAACAAATAACATGGAATATCTCAGAAGTTGTTCACTTCACAAAAAAATGTATATGACATAAATTGTGTATTTTAACGAAATCTATATTTCTGTGTAGTAAACCTTTGTCTATCTCTTACATTTACCCGTTATGCGAAAGTCATTCTGAATGAAGAGGACTTTTGGAGACATTTCTATAAAATTCAAGGTATACATTTCATTTTCCATGAAAATATCTTAAACATATGATGTCTAATCAAAATACTTTTACCCAGTTTTGAGAAAATCAAAATTTTCGAAAATTTTTGAATGTAAAGGGTAGTCTGGGGTTGGTAAATTTTCTTGAAAATCTTCGTTTCGCATCCTTAGAAGATACTAAAATAGAATCCCAAATTTGGTATTTATCTGACTTTTCGTTTTTTAGTTATGCTGTTCACAGACAGACATACACACGAACATGTTTTCAAAAATGCCTTATTTGAATTCAGGATCAGGATCACAGATCTCTTAAATAATTTACATATAAGGATCAGGATGGATTATTAACACTACCAATAATATGATCGGCTGTAAGTAACAATTCATACTCAATTCAACAATGATAAATATGATTATCAGTTAACCCTCAGCGAATAACAAAGCTCAGGACAACTTATAAGTTGTTATCTATAGTAAAAAGTGTATATGAAATATTACGCACACGCTAAAATAGTAATCTGCTTGCATATTCATTCAAGCATTATTAAGCTCTAAAAACGACTATTGTGACCCTATCAAGCTTTTCAACGGTCACCTTTCTAAGTTCTCAAAGTCACTTCACTAGTCATTATGACTTCACTTAGTTCACACTGTGAACTAGTTCAGCTTGTTCATCACATCACTATGCTTCTTGATGCAGTGGCGTAATGTAATTAGCACGACGTAGTTACTCCTTTCGGGCGGTTCACTCGCTGGGAAGTCGCACACAACTTCTACAGCCCCTTGCTCCACGGTAGCACTCGTTGCACGTCACAGCAGTCGTCAGCAACTCGCTTGTAGAGCTGCATTTGATGCCGCACCAGAAACCCTAACCCGCTTGCTAATACCTCTCCCGAGAATGCTCGTTTATATAGCAAATATAATCTTCCACGGAACATTCTAGAACTATCTCGAGATACGTCCTGGAAGTGGGGGAAAAGAAACTTCCAGAAAACTCTGGTTAACAACAGCGCTTCTGGTGTTTACGCGGGCGCGAGCGCGACTTATCTTTGTTTATCTCCGACTGCCTGGCGATAACCTTAAGCCATATCCGCTGCATCGCAATACGTAAGATCACCACTATTCGTCGTTGTAAAACTTCACAGTAATTACTAAAATGCTTCAAGTTATTTATACCATAGTTTACATCCTATCATTGCACGTCTCAGGGTTGACATCTTATAAAACTATGCTCTGGATGCTTATCTGTATTGATATTAGAAAGATAAATGTTTTGTGTGTAGGATAAGCCCATAAACCATTCAACCGATTTTGATAATTCTTTGACCACTGAAAAGCCCAAGTCCTTTGGCTGGCACTGTGGTTTGTACTTTGTATTTATCACGCTAGGTAAATTATAATGTGTAAGCATTTTCCAGACAGGCCACAAGAAAGGGTCAACTTGCTGACTAGCAGCTGTCCCTATTTAACGATGTAATTATTCATACATTTTAGAAAGCAACAAATTCAATAACTGTTAAAATCATTACAATGCAAATTTCTGTTGAAGCATCTTGCTGCGCAGTAGGATTAAATGTCCTCTGGCATACTGAAACATTCCATCTACAAGTATAAAACACGCACCTTGCACACAACTAAGGTAATCGGATAAACTGGTACTAAAATGTTTATCAACGTGTACAGTGTTTTTCCTTCACACTGTGGACACCGCACCTCGGACAACTGCCGAAACAGTTATAATAATTCCGCAAGCGCCTCAGCTTCTCATATTTACGGTTACAATAATTTTAAGCAAGCGTCTTATCACAAGAGATGTTGGAAAAGCTGTCATTTTCTATCCCCATATTTCTGGCATCTTTTAAGGAAATTTTCATTTACACTGGAGAGTTCAACATCCAAAATTGAGTGAATTTCTCGCCTGTTTTCTTTTTGTTCTTTCAATGTATGGGGTTTATTATAAACACCTCATTTTTCAAATGCCCCATAAATAAAAATCACATACAGTTAAATGAGGGGCTCGTGAGCGCCATAATTCTTTACTAATCACTACATCTTTAACGCAATCCTGAATTAAATTTGGCGCATCAGCTGTATGTGCGGTAGCATACTCTTGTTTGAAAACTCCAGAATGACATTCGACGTCGGTAAGCAGCTCAAAAAATCGTGTAATTCCTGTTATTCTTCACATTTCTTTTTTTCTAAGTATTCATATATATGAGTGCTATTATTCTCTATGCATTTACTGAAGACTAAGAGATATCAACCAACAGGAAATAGAATCGGATTCCAAAATTAAACCTTCTCTAAGTCTAGCAAATGAAATAAAATTGAATTGGGGTAAAGAGGCATATACGAGGGTGGTCTGAAAAGTTTCCGACCTAATAAGGATACAAGACTTTTTTCAGAAATTTGTTTTTTATTTTTCAACATAGTCTCCTTGTAACTCTGCACACTTCTTCCAGCGATGCTCCCATCTCTGTAACCCGTCCAAATAGTACTCGGCGTTTTTCTCTGCAAAATAATTGTTCACGAAGGTGATTGCCTCTTCATTTGACGAAAATCTCTGTCCTCCGAGCGCATTTTTCAAATGAGGGAACAAAACGAAGTCGCTTGGGGCTAGATCTGGTGAGTAAGGCGGTTGGTCAAGCAGTTCAAACCGTAATTCGTGGATTTTCGCCATTGCAACCGCTGAGGTGTGAGACGGTGCGTTGTCTTGGTGAAACAGGATTTTTTTCTGCAAATGTGGCCGTTTTACCGCAAGCTCTGCCTTAGCTTGTCAAGTAATGATGCGTAGTATGCTCCTGTAATGGTTTTTCCTTTTTGAAGACAATCGATTAAAATAACTCCATGACTATCCAAAAAAACAGTCGCCATCACTTTCCCAGCCGAAAAACAGTTTTTGATTTTTTTGGAGCCGGTTCCCCCTTTGCAGTCCACTGTTTGGGCTGTATTTTTGTTTCGGGCGTATAATGGTGTATCCAAGTTTCATCTACAGTAATTAATCGGCGCCAAAACACGGATTTATTGCGCCTAGACTGCGCCAATGTTCATTCCAACACGTTTTTGGTCAAACGTGAGCAAACGCGGCACCCAACTCGCGGACAGCTTTCTCGTGTCTAAATGTTCATTCAATATGTGACAAACACGTTCTTTTGACATGTTCATAGCCTCTGCTATCTCTCTCACTTTAATTCGGCGGTCGTCTAGCACCATTTGGTGAACTTTGGCGATGTTTTCGTCGGTAGTTGTAGTTCATCGTATACTTAACTTAGGAAGAAAGGAAAGTTCAGGAATGGCATGGTTTAGATTGCGGGGCTAGACGGCACAGAAAATGACTGACGATTCTGGCAGGAGAATCTGCCCATTCTGTGATTTGGATGAGGACTGGGTACATATTTTGGCGCTGAGTGGGAGAACCAGCGAACAATTAAACTCAAAGAAAAATTTTTAAATCTGTCAAGAAAAAGATTGGCACGTTAAGGTCGACTGGCTGACCAGAGGAACTGGCAAAACATGGGTAATTTCTTGGCTAAAGTGCGTGAAGCTAGGTCAAATTTGTTCAGGTAGTCAAAGGTAATTTATCTCTATTTTCGTTTTTTTTTTCTTTCTTTTACTGTTTGTTTAGCTTATCACCATGCCTTGTATCTTAAATGTGCATGTACGGTCAATGACTCGTGTATTAAATACTTGTGTAATAACTTCAATAATTAGAAACGAATAAAGATACCTTATCTATCTACCTACCTACTAATTTTCGCGTCATGCAAGGCAATTTCATGTATAAAATTGGATTTCTCTGCACCAAGAATTCTGTTATTTTACGACAAAACATAGACATATAAATGAAACCACGCCTTATCAGAGAAGAATATTAAGCATAGGTCGATTACTCTTATCATTTCGCAAAATACAATTACTGTTTCGATGGGAGTCAAAGTTGCGGTGGCTGGCGCGCGAGCATCACTGTGGTGGCCACAGTGAGAAGGAAAAACACTGTACATATCTGTCTTCTATATATTATCGCACTAGGTACTCTCAGCATACCTATCACTAAGCAGGAGCATACACAACACAACACAACCAAGAGTTTAATTGCCCTTAATCAACACATTAAACAGTCTATAACATTGCCTAAGTAAATTAAGAATAGATGGTATCAATGTATAACAAGAATGGCCAGATCGTAGATTCCCGCAAATCATATTCAGTTATGAGCACCAAGGTCACATAAACAGAGTTAAGGCGTAAGTAAGATGACAAGACCGGTTTTAGAAGTGGGAACAGGTCCGATGGCCCAGTTATTAATAAAGATGGAAGGGCATTACTTATAACGACTTTACAATGGTCTTACACGAATAAAATTAAATTGGTATGAATCAGAGCAAAACACATTAAAAATTCCAGAGCATTCCCCTTAAATTCTGCCCCCAAATAATAATAATAATAATAATAATAATAATAATAATAATAATAATAATAACAAACGAACAAAGAAATACGGTTCTCCACTCGTGTTCCATAAAGTATTAAAACAATTTAAAGAGATGGATACCGAAAACTGAAACGATCAGAATGATCAAAAGTGCAGGTACAAACAGCACTAAAGAAAATCTTCGTCGGATTTGGTATCGTTTTCTGGAGTCTTTTGAGGCGTGTCCTACACCTTACCTATCGCAGAGCGTGGTGGCTTGATAACACATTAATAAGGGGCAAAAGAGGGGAGGTTGATGCCTTTCTTTTTCTTGTATTGTTGAAACTAAAACATGTTTATTGTCTCAGAACCAGTCATGCCGTATACTAGCCAAATTGCTCGTGGACGTATCGTGGGGTAACAAAGCTTTACCTTTCTAGTAGACTGGCATCTAACAGCCCGATATGTTACGATGAGATACTATCTCCCTTTGCACAGGTCAGATATCGTACCTTCTAACAGTCGCGGAAGATTTTGCTTTTTTACACTATCATTGCACCAGATTCTACGGCACTAAATGTATTCAAAGTTTTCGCACATTATCGCTATATGGTAAAGGTATACATGGAAACTCCGCTTAAAATTGTTTCTTAGCTTTACCGGAATGCTCTATTTTCATATTAAGTACTTTTGCTAATTTGAGCGTCCAGACTTTTCAAAGAACTGTGCATATAAGCGAAAGCCGATTGCATGGGGAAATCGTAATGCGGCTTACCTGGGGAGTTCTAGCTGATCTTGATGCATTATAAAAATAACACTTAATCGTAGAGTCCAGAGTTCGTACTGTAACTGGTGCGTCATGCTCGCTCGAGTGGGAGCGGCAGAATAGAGAGCGACCTGACCTGTTTTTCGACCCTTGAATATACTTCAACTATAAGTAAGCGTTGTAGTAACATCGTTACTGGAAGTAATCCGTTTTCGAAATTCTATGAAACTTGATGCAATTCCCGACTGCCAATCGAGTCCCGGAGAAGGGTCGTTAGAATACATTTTCATCAATTACGAGGTATGGCTCTGTACATGTATATGTTAAGTATATCACGTATTACCGATATAAAACTCAAATCACAGCAGCGAATACGTAAGTCTAAGCAGCTACCTAACAGGTCAACTTCAAATTTCTTATTCATGTTGGACGGAATGTATTATGATTATTAGTAGTGTTATACTATACATGTTAATATAGCAAATACACTTCCCTCGTACGCGATGACAGTGTTAGTAATAACAAAACGCTTTTAAATACAGAAGCAAGTAGTCCTGCGTAATGTATGATAAAACAGTACAGATATTTTACTAATCCTAATGCTGTCAGTTGGTTGATTCAAAAAAAAATGGATGGTGATTTGGGAAAACCGTGTGCGAACATTGTGTATTATGAAAAGTATATCAAAACAGTAAGAACTTCTACGTAGCAGTAAGAACACTTTATGAACGCAGAAAAAAGCTGTTCAGAAAACGAAATTGCATGAAACGGTCACAAAACGAATAAATACCCAGTAGTTGTGCTCATTACGATGGAAAATGTATGTCCCGAGGGTGGATGAATTGGTTATTAAAAAATCTGGACACACACACTCGCGCCCCACTTGACATTCATAAAACTAGTTTTAGTTTTCATTTTCCCATGGGCACTATTATAGTGCTCATATTCACATCACTTTCTTTACCACGTACCTAGTAAGTAGGGGGAGTGTTGCATTCCAACAAAAAATCTGATGCCAAGATCAAAAATACATACTTAGAGACTTCCTGAACACAAAAGCATTTTTAAAATTAGTTCGTGCATGTGTGAGTGTGTGTGTGTGTGTGTGTGTGTGTGTGTGTGTGTGTGTGTGAACAGCATAACTGAAAAACAAAACGTTCTATAAATACGAAACTTAGTATTTAAATTCAGTATCTTCCAAAGACACGAAACGAAGATTTTAAAAACATGTCCCAGTCCACACTAACCGTTGTATGGGAAAATATTCGATACCTTCGGTTTTCTTAAAAATGGCACAAAGTATTTTAATTAGAATATTATATGTTTCAGACAGGTATATGACAAAAAAATTATATCTTAAATTTTCTGGGAATAGCCCGTGAAGTCCTGTTCATTCGTAAGAATCTTTTGTATAACTGGTAGACCATAAGATAGACAAAAATGTACTGCACAAAAATGTAGATACTTAAAACGCACAGCTTATATCGAATAACTTAGCATTTTAGAGATAATCGTTTTAGTTGGTATAATTGTTCAATTTCTTGTCATCTTATAAATTGCTGTCTTATATGCCAGTTTCTTGCGATGTCGTGGAAAGAGCGAGTTTTTATACATTCTATTAACCCTATTCCCGTTGTAAATATTTGTAATGAATATATTTATGTAAGCGTTTATTTCAGTTATTTTAAAGTAGATAGAAGAATAAGCTTTTGCAAAAATAATTTATAGAAACAGGGGTAAATAAAGTCATGCAAATGTAACACACAGATTTTTTGACCGTTAATCAACAAACAAACAAAAACACGACAAAAATTTGGCATACCAATACCAAAACATGAAATAGTGTTAATAGCGGCTTTGTCTGTTTTAAAAATCCCTATGTTGCCTACTTGATGGTGCTGGAGTTTTAATATTAGGTTCTGAGGGTGTATTCCTGGTCACTCGTTCTCAGTCATGGAGACAAAGATGTCCACCTAAACTTTAAACGTGTTTGTGTCTGTCTCCGCTTACCTTTCCTTACCAAGGTTTTTAACATGTGCATTATCCTGGGACACTTTCCACGAGAGTGGTAGATGGCCCGGGTGGTGTGCATTCCGAAGGCTTTGTGGTCTTCCCTCCAGTTACCGCTCCATCAGCCTCCTACCCACCCTCTCAAAAGTATTCGAGAGGCTTACAGTGCACCGCTTGTCGCCACTAATGGCCAACATTCAAGCCATCCTAACCCATCAGTTTGTTTTTCGTCCTGGGCACTCCACCGCCAGCAGCTGCTGCGGGTAGTGGAGGCTGCTGCCCTGGGTTTCCGGAACAGGGCCTTCACTCCTGCGGTATCTCTGGACGTGGAGAAGGCCTTCTCAACGACCTGGCACGAGGGGTTCCTCTACAAAATGATCCAGTTTGTCTACACCGACAAATCATCCACATTCTACACAGTTTCCTACACCAATGCTCCTTTACTACTAGTACTACTAGTACTACTACTACTAGTACTAGTACTAGTACTAGTAGTAGTAGTAGTAGTAGTAGTAGTAGTAGTAGTAGTAGTAGTGGTAGTAGTAGTGGTAGTAGTAGGGAAAACATCAACAAAAACCCATACGAGGCGGAGTCCCGGAAGGCTCTGTACTATCTCCCACACTGTTTAGTCTGTACATGGTAGACTTTCCAGTGGTGCAGGGTGTTAATATGGCCCAGTTTGCTGACGACGTCCTGCTGTACACTACCAACAGACACAACCTCCGAGCCTTCAACCCCATATAACGACATCTCCGTCTCGTTGAACTCTGGTGCAGGCCGTGGCGGATGTCCGTGAATCTGGGCAAAAGCCAAGTTGTCCTGTTCACCAAGAGACGAATCTCCGCTGCAGACAGACCAAATTTCACCTATTAGGGACAAGGATAAAGTGGGGGAATTCCATACGCTACTTAGGTGTTACCCTGGATAAGGGCCTAACCTTTCTATAACATGGGCGTGGAACAATGAACAGGGCTAAGAGGGCGGTAGCTGTCTTATACTCGATTCTAGCTTCCACTATGCCGGTTCTCCTAAGGTTACGCCTTTATAAAGCTCTTATCGTACCTCTGATGCTCTACGCCTGTGAGGTGTGGGGCATGGCAGCTGATTCCTGACTTCTCTGGCTACAGCGAATTCAGAATAGGGGACTTCGGTCCATATATTCTGTCTGTCGTCTCTTTCCAGTCAGGCTACTACACAAGACCTCGGCCCTCCTTTACGTGGAGGATGTGATTAGACACCGGGCTCTAAAATTCTACGGCAAATTGATTAATCATGAGGAGGCCCTTGTCAGACCCCTGGGGGACTGCTTACCTCAAGAACTTCAATACAGACGCTACAGTGTTCCTCGCATGGCTTGCGGGCCCCCCCGGTAACGAAGGATTTAAACCTGCCAACAGAAAAAGTGCTGTCACTAAGGACTCCCCATGGGAGTGGGGATCTAAATTAATACCAATCACAATTACAGTTGAATAAACACCAGCGGAGCAGTGCACTGGCGCTGCTCCTGAAAAGACAGCCACTGAAGAGCCTATAAAAACTTAGCGCTACCTCCCATCACACCCCCAACTTCAACACCAAAACGTCACCTTACAAAGATCCATCCTACCTAGGTAAAGCCTTTCCAAGGATAGGTACGTAGAAAAACTCACTAGGCTCACTACGAGCCTACCAGATTGACGTCCAAGTCCGCTTACCACGTCTCTCAATCCTTGCATCGTTGATTTCTTGCTCTTCTCGTTTGTCTACCACGGTTAACTAGATTTTTAAAATTTATTAAATGTAAGCAAATATTTCATTGAATGTCGCTGTCGCCGCTTAGTGAACTATCGTGGAATTACACACTCTCGCAATTGCATTTCACCTACTTTCATTGCACACCTGTTTACGCACAATTCCGGCTTTAAAATAGACGGCGGAGTATTTAACTTCGCACTAATGATTTCATTAGGTAATTCACTCTTTATGACGATTATTTCAACGTCTCCGTACACATTTTTCCCGGACAAATTTTATCACGCGGGTTACTATTCACATGGCGAAAGAAAAATGAGAATACTTCCAAATCTTACTTTACACTTGCTATTTATATAATTTCTCTTAATATTCTGTTTTCTCACTGGAGTAAATTTCGGGTCTCTGGTAGTGTCCCTGTTCCACGTTATTTTATATGACACTTTGGTTGGCTAAAATACTTCGTCACATGACAACACTTCAATATGGCGCCAGAAGCTAATCGAAAAATACGTTTTTGCAAGACTGCCTTACTGATTTCTTCACACTTATCGAACAATGCAACATAAGACGCTTTCCCTACACCAAATTTTCCAAGACAAGCAGACACCTCTGGGTCATAAAACTATACTTTTGCTCGGTTTGTGTCAATTTTGAGCCCCAAAACTTTGCTTTGTGTGACAGCACTCTTGTGTTAAACACAATATTGTTACTTCATCCAGCTTTCAACTATCACACCTCTCAATCCTCCCTGTCACCGTTTTGATGTGGTTCAAATTTTACTGGGAATTCACTTAGTTCATAGTCGCTTCACTAATGTGAACTAGTTCAATTTCCTCGCCACTTCACCTTCTTTGTAACTTAGCACCTTCTTTCTAATGGTTCACTCGCTGAGGAGTCAAGACAAGAGTTCTACAATCTCTCGCTCCGCAGCAGCACTCGCAGTCGTCACCAACTCGCTCGGAGAACTGCACTTGATATCGTAGCAGAAACAAACCCGACTCCTCTCGCTAGAACGCTTGCTTACATAAACAATGGAATCTTCCACAGAACACTCTAGAACTATAGCAACCTCTCATCGAAATACTGAAGTGGAACAGAGCGAATGGCTTCATTACCAACTGGGCAACATTAGATACCAACCAATCGACCGTCGTCCTCTATGGTATAATGATTACCATACTAGCCTCTAGTTCCCAAGATCACGGGTTCAAACTCGGCGGAGGGCGATGGAGTTTTTCGGCGTAAAAGTCCATAGCATGGCTTCCTTCGGAAGAGGAGTAAAGCCGGGGGTCCCGTGTCGTAGATTTACATCACGTAAAATAACCTCAGGTCTACTAAAGATATCTCTGAACTAAATTGCTGGTCTTTCACGTCCAATATACAATGGGACGCTAAGAACCATAGTAGTTAAAAAACGTCCATAAATAAAACCCAATTTAATTTTAACCAATCAACCAACCACATTCTAGAACTATTTGCACACACGACCTGGATGCGGGGCGAAAAGAAGCTTCCAGAAGATTCCGGTATTTATGCCGGGTGAGAGCGCGACTTATCATTGTTTATCTCCGACTGTCAACCTCCGAGTAGCCTTGCGCCACAGCTGCTTCGACAAAATATTTTATACATATATTTAGGATTAGTGCTCTTAATTACATTCTTAGCCCAAATATTATAACTGATTATCCTGATTACAATACATAAATATATACATATAAACCATTCTGTGTGGCATTAGAACCTCAGTATATATCCTTAATTACTCCAAAAATACTCTCAAGATCACTCTTTCAGACTCTACGAATGATAGAGCATAATTTCAATCAAGCAAAAATGCTGGAATTGAACCACGAACCCTCAATATGACAGATCAGTGAACTGACTAGTTGACAGCAGAGGCATTATGCACACTCCTGGTAAACAGGAGGATTGCGGATAATATATTTTATTATCCATTATATACTCGGAAGTTTTCTTGTTTACCACAAACTGGTCTATTACTACGTTCTTCATTGTAAAATGTTCACAAAATACAAATGAACCCATATTTACCAAAATAATTATCGAAGGTGGTTTAGAAAGATTCTAATAATTAACCAAGGAAAATAATACAGCAACTAAGATAGGACAGGGGCCAAACTATATTCGATATTACAACAGATACTGTAATACATAGAACCAATGATCTGGGACAGCCATTGAAATAACTGGATGACGTGTTCACATAGATCATGGAAATGACGTAAACGGACTGTGACATTAAGGGTGCGGGGAATATAATGCATTGTACGTCACCCTCATGTCATTACCAGCTTGTGCATGGAGTTCTGCTTGATCAAGTGGAAGTACAATGTAGTTACTCAGCCTAGTTCATCATCTTATTCAACTATTTTGGGGTCTAAAGAGCTCTAATGAAACTGCTACTGAAAAGTCTATCATTTAGGTACCTAATTCTAAAAGTTAATATATTATTCTCAAAACTCCATAGTCATCATTTCTAGATCGATCGTTGTCAAACTAGGTGTAATCTGAAGGAATGAGCGTATTTATTTACATAACGGTATACATATATAGATTTCTATCAATCGCACGTGCTGTTATAATACACAGAGTAATAAGATGAATAATAATAATAATAATAATAATACTAATACTAATAATAATAAAAATAAATAAACGACAAAAAATAAAATGAAACCAGAATAAAGGTACCACCACAAGAAAACACTTTGTGCATTTAAATATATGTAGCATCTTATATATCCACAACCCCCAAAATAGCGGTAAACTGTATTCCGATGCATTAATATACCCTATTATAGTAAACAAAGAACAGTTAAGAAAATATATACAGCATACTAATAGCAAGTGAAAAAAACGAATAAAGCACCAAGGATTAGCTATTCCTACAACCCCGCTTCCCCACTATCAGCCTTCTCACATCTCGGCTGTCTTGGCTTAAGTAGAAATTTATCTATTTCCTTCATGGCTTCCTATCCTGCCAGTAGCGTCCAATATCTCCTTAACTCTCCATTCGAGGCGATAAAGAATCACGGTAAATATTTTTCCCTCCATTCCTCTGTACCCCTACATCTTGCTAAGATATGCACCCACGACTGGTCTTCTTTGCAAATTGGACAGATTCTCCTATGTATCATTTTCTTCCCTTCCACAAGTTCAATTATGACTATACTAGCAGAAGGACATATTCAAGACGACGCAGCTTGGGCGTCGGAGTATGCCATTGGCGAATAAAGTCGCCAATATTGAGGCGGCAGCACTGCAACGCAGAAATGGAGAACTACTGAGCTTGACCAGTAGTTCTTACTGAGAGTCTTGGCACGAAGGAAGAAGACGAGATACGTTCAGAGGCACATCAACCGATAGCACGTTAACAAGGATGTGAGTCAAGGTGTACTATTTTTCGGCCTAGTCAATATATATATATATATATATATATATATATATATATATATATATATATATATATATATATATCAACAGCTTTGGTGAGTAACTCTTCAAAATCATTTAATTTGAAGTGCCAAGTGGACAGGGCAAGCAGAAAAATGAGAGATGTCTATAACCTTCTTTTGTAAAGAAATTTTCTTACGTGGGGGAAAGAAAGATTTAAACGCTGTCAATACGTCATAAATTTTACAATACTTTACAAGTAAATATGCATTATATATCACTAAGAATGTAGTAATTACCAGGTAACACAAACATTTATAACAAAATCTGTGGAGAAATAAAATATTAAAACAGATATTGTCTTTACGCATATTTAGAACTGGGTTATGGGATATGTAGAAATAAACAAAAGTAACACCTACCACTTTCTCTGTAACTTTTATCATCCGCCATGCCCGCAGTCAAAGCCACGCGAACCCCTGTCTAATGAGTTTGGTGCTCGTTTTGATGTATTGCTCTACACCCCCCCTCATACTTCAACACAGACTGTACTTCTAACGAAACCTTCTCCGTGCATTGCGCAGTTGTTTGTTGCCTGTCAGCATTACAGCGACAGTACTTAATTTTTCTCTATGCACTCCGCCTATTTGCCTGACCTGCTCCAAATACTGCCCATTCCTATAGTTTCAAAAAACCCTCTTTAATGTTGATTCCCATGGTGAATTCTTTTCCATTCCCAACTGATCACGGTAGCAGGCCGCCCTATTTAGAGTTTGGTCTCCGAGAACGATTTTCATCCAGTATTTAATTGCTCTGATTTTGCACTTTGTCGTCTCATTATGCGCTCCAAATTCCCTCATAATTCCGCAGTTGGCCATACCGCTCCCTACCCCCAGAATTCCCTTTAAATATTCGCTTCACTTGGTCCAAATTCCCGTTCCCAACCCCATATTTCTGCTCCATGTATCATCGTGGACCTAACTGGCGCTCCATACACGGTCTCCAGTAAATCTACGAATGTATCTGGAATTCTGCTACGTATCCGGAGAGCTTCTCATGATCTTACTCGTGTCTTGTGTTTCGAGATGTCAATGCGTTTCGTTCATTTTCCGTTCATCGAAAATGTTAGTCCTAAGTATACGAAATTTTTAACGTTGTCCAGTGTCTATCCTGCATATGACCATGCCTCCTCCCTACTATAAACCGAACCATTCTTGAAAGTCAATGTTTTAGTCTTATTCGCATTAACTGTAAGTAATTATTCATCGCAGTAACCCTTAAGTCTGCCTAGTCCTCGTAGAGTCCGTTAATTGTCGTATAACGCAACAACTAAGCCATCTGCGTATAAAAGTGCTGGAATTTTCAAATCTTCCAATACTGGGGCGTCAATGTTTTCCGCTAGTATTACATCAGTAATATCATCCACAAAGATAAAATGCATCCTTGTCTCACGTCCTTATAACTCACGCAGCTCTCTGAAACTCTGTTCTTGTCGTACTTTATACAGAATTCCACATTTTGATAGATTGTCTGCAATGCTCTAATCATTTTACATGATATTCCCTTTGTGTGTAGTTCATGCCAGAAATTTTTGTTATGTAGTTTATGCCTTCTTAAAAACTACAAAAGCTCAATCAAGCTTTTCTCTCTTAACTTATCTAAAATAAACGCGGCGTCAATGGTACTTGACCCATTTGAAATTTTAAGGTTTGCTAAATTTTCATTCCCAGCACTTTAATTTGTTGTATAATAAATACTCTCCAATATATTTTCTCCATAATCGGCAAAAGAGTAACCCCCTATAATTTTTCGGATTTCTAACACCTCCGTTCCCTTTATAAATGGGGTGGATAATGACCTTACCCAACAGGTTGGATAGTCCCCATCTCGGAATAATCTATTACATATCCAGAGCATACCCATTCCAAACTCATTTACACTAGCTGCAGATTTAAAATTTTCCGGTAGTAACCCGTCGAACACTGGAGATTTGCCCCCTTCTTAGGCTCTTCAATGCTTATATCTCCCTTGCTGAGACGTCATCGACCAGCATTGGGATATCCGAGCCGCCCCCCTAATAACCTGTACTTCTCTCAACATCCCAAATTTATTGCATATTAACTAAGACGCCTCTTCACCAATGCCCTTCCAAGCTAAATAATATATCCCCTACAGGCAGGGAAATTCAGCAACTTTAAAAGCTGTTCAGGATAAGTCGGGTGGGGAGGGCGGCTTAAAATTTAAGAAAGGTAGGAAAGTGAATAATGCGAAGGAAAGCCAGGAAAAGGTATATATTAACATTTAACGAGTTCTTTCAGCACTACACTTTTCTACTTTTCAGAAGCATTTAGTATTTATATTTGTTTTTAAACTCAAGTTGGTTGTGCACAAGATACTTAGCTATAACAGGGTATTCGGATAAGTTTGCGATAAGATGTGCCAAGCAATGGTCCTGAAGGAAGCTACAACCTTGTAAACAGCTTCCTCATTACTATTATTCGATTAGTTTTTTCTGTCATATATTGACTGGTTTTTTCATCTCTCGTTTACTTACAACTTAAGAGGGCACCGTTTTCATCTCATTATGACTAAATGTCAGCAAATATTAACAAAAAAAATGTATAGTACCGTGGCTTAAAGAAGATGTTCAACATGGCTACCATCTAGCTAGTTTCATGCCTTCCATTGCCTACTACTGATGCCCTTAAGAACGCGTCTTCCTTCAAATTTCATCAAATGCGACCACGATTCTGGCATAAGTACGAGAGCTAATCGAAAAGTAACGCACAATAATTTTTTCTGCCTTGGTATTGCAGCTGGAATGCAGCAATTTCACACAGATATAGTTTGAAGTTTTCACTGCAGATGGTATTTTTTGTTTCATGTGCAGCTCTAGCGAGAGAAATGTGAACTACGCAACAAAGATGGCGCGCATGTTACTGTCGTCCACGTGTGAAGATCAGAGAGATGTGGCTCGATATTTGTGGGCCAAAGGGCATAAACCGAGTGATATACATAGGGACATGCGTGGCGTGTATGGAGATGATTGTATGGACGTAGCAATGTCCCCAGGTGGTATGCATTTTTCCTAGAGGACCGTGTGAACCTTAGTGATTTGCCACGCTTCGGGAGGCCGGTAACAGCTGCAACCTCACAGAATATCAGAGGCATTGAGGTGGCAATTTTGAACGATTGGCGTGTGCAACTGCGAACCTTATCGCAACAGTTCAACACTTCCTATGGTGCAGTGTACGATATTGTTCACGACACATTGAAATTTTGTAAAGTTAGTGCTCGCTGGGTGCTTAAGAACCTGACAGACAACCACAAGGGCCTGAGAATGATGACGAGCTTGGATTACCTAATGCGGTACACCGCAGAAGGGCATGGCTTTCTGAAAGGAATCGTCACTGGTGATGAGTCGTGGACATACCACTACACGCCCGAAACCAAGCAGGCTAGTATGGAGAGGAAACATGCTTATTCCACAGGAAAGAAAAAATTCAAAGTGACGCTGTTCTGGGATATGCATTATGTTGTATTGGTGGACTTTGCTGAACACGAGATCACTGTGAATGCTGCAGCCTATACGAAAGCTTTGGTGAAGTTACGTCGTGCCCTTCGTGACAAATGCCACAACATGAATGCTGATGATGTCAAAATTCTTCCTGACAATGCTCGCCCCGATGTTGCTGCTACTGTTCGTCAGAAAATCCCCAAATTTGGTTGGGAGGTGCTCCATACAGTCTGGATCTTGCACCATCGGACTTTCATCTCTTTGGTCACATGAAGGAATTCCTGGCCGGCCAACACTTTGCGACAGATGCGGAAGTAAAATGAGCAATCCGCAGATGGCTATACTCCAAGGAAACGAGCTTCTATGGACAGGGCATATTGAAACTGATATCACGATGGGAGAAATGTGTTGAGAAACTTGGTGACTATGTGGAAAATTAGGTATAAGGGGTAAGTTCTGTTTTGATATTTTTGTTGTTGTTTTAAACATTAAACTTTTTTGTAAAAAAAAATATTCTGTGTTACTTTTCGATCTGCTCTCGTATTTCTGCAGTGTCCAGTTTCTTACATCACAAATTTTATACGAACCTAAGTACTTCATTAATGAGAAGTCTGATAAACGGGCGGCCAAGCAACAGGAGCACCTCTTCTTATCCAGAGACAAAGATATGTGGAGTGTATAAATTAGCAAGGCATTTACGAATATGCACAGCCCCCTAAGCATTCAAAAAGGGTACTATGTGCGTGCATGCATACTTCAAGTTTTATCACACTGATTTGATGGGAATTAAAGTATAAACTAATTCGTCAGATTCTTGTGACAACGATGATTAAGTTCGTAATTCATTGCAGTCCGTCATTCATTCCTGATGACATGTTGCTTCAACACCTAGACTGCTCACTGAAGATCGTGTCTGTGCTTGAATACCTGTCACAATTATTATTATTATTATTAGATTATTATTATTATTATTATTATTATTACTATTATTATGTGGAGACATGTTTTCATTTATTTCCAGGGCGTGATGTATAAAAGCTCGACTGACTTAACAAAATAACTGTAGACGACACAGCATATGAAATTCAACACACAGCTACCAAGACAAACATCGCAGACCACGCCAGAAATTGTGAAGAAAATCCACAAAATGGTATTGGATGACCGTGGACTGAAAATGCGCGAGTTAGTAGACATCGTGAGCATTTCAAAAAGTGTTATACATCCCATACTATCTGAAAAATAAGACATGAGGAAGCTGTGCGCAAGCTGGGTGACACGTTTATTCACAATGGAACAAAAGCAGCGTCGTGAGGATGTTTCAGTCGAGCGTTTGGCTTTGTTTCGCTGCAATAAAGCTGAATTTTTGCGTCAATTTATAACCATGGATGAAACATGGGTCCATCACTTCACACCTGAGACGAAGGAACAGTCAAAACTGTGGATTGAAAGGGGAGAATCCGCTCCAAAGGAGGCGAAGACAGTGCCATTTGCAGGCAAGGACATGGCGTCAGTTTTTTTTGGGATGCGCGTGTGATACTTTTTATTCATTGCCTTCAAGAAGAAAAGCAAGTATTATTCAAACTTATTGCAGCATTTCAATCATGATTACAACAAAAACGGCCGCATTTAGCGAAAAAGAAAGTTGTGTTTCATCAAGACAATGCACCAGTTCACACATCCATTATCACCATGGCAAAAATCAATGAGCAAAAGTTCGAATTGCTTCCTCATGCACCCTATTCACCAGACTTAGCCCCCTCTGATTATTTTCTGTTTCCAAAGTTGAAGAAATGACTGGTGGTAAAAGATTTGCCAACAATGAAGAGGCGGAGTTTGCAGTTGATGCATATTTCGCAGAACTCGAAGGTTCTCACTTTAAAAAGGGTATCGAAACTATTGAACATCGCTGGGAAATGTGTGTCGAGCTGAAAGGAGACTATGTGGAGAAATAAAATATTTTCCCCAAAATTTTTGTGTTTTCTTTGTTAGGTGGGGTACAGCCCTCGTAATTCCGGCGCGAAAAGTTTGTTGCGAGGAGCACAGGTTCCTCCCAATTTTGAAGTCCAGAACTGCGTGAAATTTTGTCAAGCACCTCAAATATATAGTTCTAAAAGGCGCAAATGTGCAGCTTACAAACGAAACCTATTGTTCCTCGAGCTGGCCTGAATTAACCTTGCATTTAAACACTAATAAATTTCTATTAACCTGATCGGCTAACTCGGGTCACATGGTAGAATATATTTTGTTAACTGTAAATAACAGTTGTGAAATACCCTGTTTGTGAACTATTTTGGACTTTCCCTAGTGTGTTACTTGTGTTCTATTTTCACACCAACTAATAAAATACTTTTACACACATGCCACACAGAGTGCAATAACCTTTACTCTTGTTCTTTGCAACGCTTGTTACATTTCTGCTGGTGCGGAAGTCTAAAGTTACTAAAAATAAAATATAGGTACAGATATATTTTTTTAGATTGCAGACTTGAATGAACCCCGCTATATAATAAAATGATAACACAAATGAGACAATAAACATAATGAAATCATAGGAGAGGTGTAAATACTGTCTCAATATTCGACTCTCCCAGATGACGGCTTAGGTTCAGAATGCACACATGCCAATTCAATGTTTAGCAGAGAAAATAAATTTTAATGTTTAATTGACTATGTCCCAACACCACTTTTTTGTATTTTCTTCAGTTGGACTTAAGCATTCGGAAATAAACCTTAATTTCACGTTACATCACGGAATATTGACGCCTAAATTCGAAATGTATCATAACTTTGTAATGTGCCGAAAGGAATCATAGATATTCTAACCCCAAATCTATATTTACGAGCCCTCCACAGTATATTTGTTTGATTTCTGGGACATTCTGTAAAAATAAATGGGTTAATAGACAATGCAGCTGAAAATGCTAAAACTTGAGAAGAATTCATCACCAGCAATTTAGTAATCCTAAATACGTGAAACTTTCGGAAGCAACAAAAATATACCAACGTTTTTACGTGGGGATGCACCTGATGAGAGAGGCTTTTCAGTAAAAATTGGAAGTTTAGGATACGACTGAAAAATCCTATATTATATCCGGTATTTGAACCAGGGATCTTCGGCAATTTGTGCACGGCAATACTCCGGTTGTACACTGGTTAATTTAAAGCTGGCTGGCTTGAGAAACGGAGCTCGAATCGAGTACTTTTGTGAGTGCTCTAGCCTTTGTTTACAAGATTGCGAATATCCTCTAGTGGTTATAATGGGAAACACAAGTATCATCACAAAAATCTTCCCGGAAAGTAATTCATATACGAGAATTCAAACAGACTGTTTCAGAGCGTTTCCGCACAGAATATTTCTAACCAAAACACAATTTATCGATTTATGATTCTCAAGTGGAGTATGACTAAATTTTGTTACAATGCCAGTTTACTACAGCTCTTTTAGCTCAATGGTAGACAGCTTATAGTTCCTGAGGTTGCAAAATCACATCTTTGTGGAGCTATTAAACCTTCTTCTCCCTTTTCGTTTTCAATATATACGAATAGAAATTTAACAGATTAATTAATTTATTTACGGAACGCTCCTTAACTACCATGGGCCTTAGCCTCCCATTCTATATTGCGTGTGCAAGACGGGTAATTTTGCTCGGAGGCCTCTTTATCAGGCTTGAGGTTCTTTTACGTGCCGTAAATCTACGATACGGGACCACCGGTTTTACTTCCCTTCCGAAGGTAGCCATGCTAAGGATTTTTACGCCCGTAAAAAAATTCATGGCCCTCCGCCGGGTTTGAACCCGCGACCTTGGGAACTAGAGGCTAGCACGGTACCACTAGTCCACGGAGGACGACATATAACAGATTTTGTTCATTTTTTATGTATGTGACGTTTATTTAGTAATACGTATACAAGTAGGTGGCAAGCATGACATGTATTTATCGGTCGGGAGGAGATTTCATACTAATTCAATTCGATTTTATAACAACAAATTGCTTCATTAATGTGTAATTATATTTGTAAATGAAACGAAGTAACGCAAACACTGTTATTTAAGGGGACAAGGTAGTCTGAACACATGGAAATTGCACCTTAAGTGTGTTAAATTGCCACTGCTCTTACAGTTCTCAATGGTTTTTATAAATTATTCTATAAATCATGATAATTATTTCAAGTGGTGGTTTGTATTGATAGCTTATACAGGCGAGTCCATAAAAAATATTTCATTCAGCAGAAAAATAAGAACATTTACTCTTAAAACATGTGAATTCATGTACCTTTTTTTCTGTTACTACTTGCAATACAGAATTACACCTTTACATGCTTGTTCATATTATAATCAGCTATCTTCTGAACATCAATTATTTAGTTATGTATATCTGTTCACTTGAAATTGAAACACAAAATTATTTGCAAAGTAAAAACGTAAAAATGTGGAATATTTGCAATGTTGTTGGTTTCTTAATATCACTAATATACATTATAAAATTATTATCGTGGTTCAGAAAGTTTAGCTATGTGTTGTATACATGTACTGAAAATTTCAACTCTCCACATCTCATACCTTCTGAAGAAAAGGTGCATAAGTATCTAAAAATGTAGTTTTGAGAAAACTGAATTTATAGTTTGAACATTAAAATTCTGACACATTCAGTACATTCCAGGGACACCAGCATGTGCACCTTCATTCCTGGATTGCTTCAGATTTTCTAATTGCCTTCTCTTGGTCTTGGTCTCTTTTGTTAATTGCTGAACTGCTCGCCGGGCATAATAAAGTCGTTCGTTGTTGAAATATACAAAAATGTTCTAAAAGGAGCGTTGCATGACAGCTTTAAAGGAATGAAAACTAGCATTTAAATGGTATTTAAATGTCTTAAAAACCTCTTAATCCCCCAAAAGTATATATTTTCCGAAGCTGGAAATAATAGAGATTTTATTAGGGCTTAAAACAAAAATTGTGATACTTCACCATTTCAGAGTACCTTGTCCCCTTAACTATATTATAGTTAAACGAGTTGTAAAAAATAAAAGATAACAATTCACTACGGAGAAACCAACTCGGGATGCTTGAGTAGACGTTAAGTAGCTTAACCATTGCTCGACATCATGCACGGTGTGGAGGTAGCCCAAAATCAGTGCCTAATGGTTTGTTTCATAGCGTTAGCCAAAGCGGCGCACAGAAGTTGACAGTTGTGAGTCGCGCGCTCACTCGAAGGGACTTCGAAAAAATTTACCTGTTCAAGAGACCGGCCACTATTACTTTGACCGAGTGTACATTAATCTCCACAACCAACTTGCGCTTTCCTGCTAAACCCCAAGACGTTTTGAAGGGCTTTTGAGAATAAAACATACTCCAGGAAAAACGTAGAATGTAATAAAGGATTACATTTTGTCAAATAGCTTTTTTGTAACTGTTCTTTCGCATATTGCATATAGGCTAAAATTGCAAAGGTAGAATCGGACTGAAAACTTTAGTGCTATAACTGGGATTTAAACCACGGATCTTCAGTTTACTATCCCACTGCTCTATCCATTTGAGCTACCATTCCAATATAAGTTCCCCAACTGAATTGCATTTTGACAACGCCTTGTGATTTGCCGCAAAACTTTGCCGTAATTTGGGAATTTAATGTCGTACTGACATGCTGCCATGATAACTCACTGGTTAGAGCAGTAGCACTATAAGTTACGAGACGTGTTTTAAACCCCGGAAATAGCACTGAATTTTTCAGTCTTATTCTGCGTTTCGAAATTTAGACTATAAACAGCATGTGTAAAACAACAATTACAAGAAAACCATTTGATAAAATATCGTTTGATATATTCTAAGTTTACCCTAAAGTAGGTTTTGTTCTGTCTCTGAAAGTTTCGTACTATTAAGTTAACCGAGAATGAATAGAAATTCGCAAGCTATTTACAGAAAATTAAGCATAAAGGTTTTTTTTTTTGATATATCAGTATTATGAGAGAATCAAGACCTAATGAATTTATTTTTCCATGTAAAGGTGCTTTAGTTGGAGTTATTTCATTAATATCTTAGCTTTACAACCTTAAAATGACGACGCAGTAAACTATGCAGTCTGATATTTAAGTGATATTTCGCATTTAAGCAACCCTTGTTTGGATTTAGAAGAACCTTAAAACTTGTATTCCCTGCAAATAACCGAAATTGAATTTTTGGATGGAATGAATTATTTCCTCTAACCTTGGTTAAGAATTAGGGGATTTCGAAGAAGATTTAAAAACACATCCTACCTCTTTTCTCTTTCGCTAATCTCCAGGAGACGCCTGCTGTCTCAGTATGCAAGACAATGGCAAACTATAAATCTCTTCGAGCAGATTAAATGGAACCACAAAGACGTAGAACTTGCCCTTCACATAGCATTCTTGCATAAAAGAGATAGACACACCACCTTTCAGGTTTAAAGTCACTTCTTATCAGTCCTAACTTCAAATGAAGTTTTGGAGGAAATAGTCTTCGTTTGCCCGGATTCTGGATATACCCTCATCTTGGCATCTTTCTCTATGTATATAATAAAACTAATCAAATGCTTTTGAAATGTCCATTCTTTAAAAAGCAACACTGAGGTCATAAGCGGCTTTTAAAATTTCTTTACGTGTGCAACTGCTTCTTAGAAACGCCTTAAGTCGCTATATCTAGTCCACACATTAGGTCTTATTTAGATAATGCTTTGTGTAGCATCTGTAACTTCCTCCAAAGGAAAGTTTATAAAATGCACGAGTTTAAAAAATATCTAAGCGTCTAACTTAGACCTTTGTAAAACAAATTTCGCGTGAAATTGCTATGATATAAAGTCTCGATGTGCTGGGAATAAAGAGATTAAACTAATTTATGATTATTGGGAGTTATAATGACGGTCTGGTTTTTTATGCCCAAGGGTGTAGTTATCAATAAAAAATCTGATGTTCTAAATTCGCATAACCTTTCCTACTCTCTTCGTTTATTATTGAGTATAAAAGTTATTCTTTCAAACGCTTATTTTTATATCCACTTCATTTTAATCGAGACAAACCTTTGCACCTATAACACATTTTGTTATAAATGCGGAGTGAAAGGGAATATACCACACACACACACACACACACACACACATATGTACATATACTGACATATAAATCAATATAAAACAAGAATTGTGCATAATAATATAATTCAGCAAGAAAGGTGTTAGGATATTTAGCAGCCAAGAAATGTACAAAGCAGATTGTAAGTTAGACAAATAAGGAACGGGCGAGCTAGCTAATTCAAGGTAAAATAATTCTTGGTAGAGCCCACCACCTTTCACCAAGCCACTGAGCAAGGAACTTGAATCATTAACAAGAAATAGAAAGAGACAGATATAGAAAGGAAAGAGACAGAGATATTGAATTTGCTTCATATTTTCATACATAATAAGGTAACGCGGTCTGAGGACCAAGTAGAAATGTCGTTACATTTTGAGGCGCGAAGGTGAGCATCACTAGGTTTGAATATAAAATGGGGAAGAAAGCCCCTACTTCTTTTTTCACTCTCTTATAGAATCTCGCCGATACTCTCTGGACGACGGATGCACGTTTGTGCATATGGGTGGGAAGCGTGTGCAATTAGATTAGGCTTCTAATTTATTATTATGGTGGGAATGGATACAGCTGGGAAAAGCTAGCGGCCCATAAGTATTTTATTGATAATAAACCACATTTTAAGGAAAATGCAGTGTATTTTAATTTGCCTCATTAGAAAATCCTGCGACCAGTGAAATTATTTAGATAGGTAATTTATTAGGAATGGAGAAATCATCAGTCGCTGAGCAAAGGTAGCCGGAGAGCAGAACATTGCAGCAGAGGGCATCAACCAAGAAGACCAACGATTTTCTCGCTACAGGAGGGAATAGCGATAATCTTTTTGTTAAGACCTGGACGCTTAATGCTGGCCTTAAAATTCCATACTCTTTCCATAACATCGCGAGAAACAATTGAATGTTGATAGGAATTCAAAAGAATGACAAAGAATTCAAGGATTCGAAACATTAATAACGGATATCTCGAAAATAGCTGATGCCAAAGAAACATTATTTGTAATAAATTGTGTTTTTAAAGAGTCGTACATTTTTTGTGCAGTGCAATGTCGTCCATCGCTTATCGTTTAACATTATACAAGATTATAAAAAATTCCTTTCGAATGAAGATGACTTCACAGGCTATTCCCAGAAAATTTAAGATATACATTTTATTTGTTATGTAAATATGTTTATTAATTAATATATGGTGTTTTAATCAAAATCTTTAGAGCCATTATTGAGAAAACAAAAATATTCGAAAAATGTTCCGAGTAAAGGGGGGACTTTATTTGAAAATCGTCGTGTCGCATCTTTAGATGATACTGAACTTAGATAAGTTGGGATTTATCTGAGAACTCGTTTTTGAGTTTTGAGGCTCACAGTCACACAAACGTACAGGCACAGACGCTTTTCTAAAATTTGAGTCACTGGGCCTCAAAACGTTTATTTCAGTTGAAGTCTCGGTATCGAATTTGTGAGTGAAATGAATAATCTCTAGCTACTATATACGCGATAGTGAAAGAAAGAATTGGAATATGATTATTATTCAGTTTACCTCCATAAGTAAGCACACAGTCAACTAGCTTTTACTGTCAATCTTATATAATGAATATAACATAACTTTACAGCAGGAAAATAACACACACAAATGAACACACTACAAAGTATTGTGGGGATGATCTCCTTAATTTATATTGTTAAACATAAGTTCCTAATGCCATTTGCATTTTAGCTAAGGTGACAGTTGGGTAAGAATACTGCTCGATAGTTCTTCGTAGTATATTTAGGTAGGAACGATGATGTCGAACACAAGACGAGTGAATGGTAGATTTCAATACAAGAGTATATATTCAGATATGTTAGGTGGATGTGACGTGGTTCTGCATAGTCGGGATTCTTCTGAACTGAAAATCTGTATGCACTGAAATATATTACGGCCTATATATGAAGCCAAACAGATCACTTGTCGTTGTTACTTGGTCATCGTTGTTGTCGGATCTTCGAGAAACGATCACATCGAAAGAAATTCCCGCAGCCCAATATGTCTGAAACGGACTAGAACGAATGACGGTAGGCAGCAGATGAACCAGCTAGCTCCTAAAGCCCCCGCCGCAGCTCCAACACGGAAGGCAATGCTATGTTGTCTTAGCAGTCAGAAGCTCCCGTGCCACAGAAGAACACTGCCACTCAACCCCACTGTCTCAACCTCTACAGTCTTAGCAACTTCAAATAGCCTCCGCTGCACCTCACTAGGAACAGCAGCCAAGAGCAATTCTGCTACCTATACACTCCGCTTGTCAAAACAGTTATCTGTGGTGTCCCTTGAGATTTACAAGCACGATTTGTCATCACTGTAGTTCAACAGTATACGTCAGAAATGAGGCATTGGGGGAGTCTGCCCTTCTTAGTGCAGAGTTTATTCATCGATACCAGCCGGCAGTCCAGCTCCCGCTGCTGCCATTGGGGCAGAACGCCACCTCCTGCGCCGGTCCAGCTACGCGCCACTACTATAGCAGCAGTTTCACTAACTGTACAGCCCACTGCCCGAGGAGCCAACACCTGTAATAGTTTCGACACTGCAGAAGTCAGGCACAGTGCTCTTTCCACCTACGCTGTAGACTTCAGTCTCCTCAAACTTCAGCAGGGAACGGGTAGTAACAATACCCATTCCAACGGCTACAACTCCTGATACCATTGCAGTCCAGGCACTATATGCGGATGTGCTGCTCCTTAGCTGGTCATCGATGAGGAGTTGTTTGCTAATCTTACTGTTGCCAATAGCAGAGAGGAAGCCGAAACCCGCCTTGCCATCTCTACAAAATTTAAGCCGAAATCCAGAATCCACATGCCGTCACAGCTGATCCGTATCCGCCAAACAAAACCTTTCCTCCACTATTAGAAGTGGTTCACCATCATCACCAAAAACCTCTGTGCCCTCTATAGCTGTTTCTCCAGACTCGCAGCTTCTTGAAACGCCATGTTCTTTTCAGAACTCGAATTCACTACGCCTACTCCACAACTAATAGAGACAAGGACACCTGGACCATCAACATCGTCTTCGGCTATGAAATTTGACGCAGTAATTTGTATCACAAAAATGTAAATGTCAGAGTGATTGTAGTGTGAATGTGCATTGTTGTGTGACATTGATTTGAGATGTTTGTTGATTGTAATCATTGTCGAGAAGTGGGTTTATACGGCCTTACTGAAACTGACAATAATAGCGTGCAATAATGTAGCGAGGGGGTGAGCTGTTTATCATTATTAGAGACGAGCAAATGACGTCAGAGTGGCGTGTTTTTCTTAGAATTTGCTGGAACATTTTCCCCAGAGCATATGTTTTCGTAATTTTCATTGGATATAAATATAGACGCTAATGTTGGCGCGTTTTATTAACCAATAGCAGCTCGGTTATAATCTTTAGGCATATTGAGGCGAGGAAGTATAAATTCAGTGTCAGAATCAAGTTTCACGTAGTTCAACGGAGGCATTCATGGAGTATGCGTCACATGCAGTTCATCAAGGTTACGCGTCGCAAAGTTATGAAAAATCTCTTGTGTCGTAAAGTTAATTACACAAAAAGTTGGAGTACGCGAATTAATAATGTGCATTAAAGAAGGTATTATAACAGTTTCAGTTTGGCGAGTGTCAAGATTAATAGGTGAAAGTGATTAATGTGTTACGACAATAAAAGTGTAAAACAAATTCTTTTATCAGTGTTATCTTTGGATAAAAACTCCTTTCCGTTTGCATACCTGTATATTGACTGAGAAATCATAGCTAGCCGGAGGACAGTGAACCCAAAATTAAATACAATAACAGGCGCTCAGCAAAAGATAACACGAAGTGACCGCGACAAATTGTCTTTCATACGTGCGGCAGATAAAAATGAAACATCTTCCAACTACCAACAAATAAATACTTCAAAATGGCTACCACAACGTGGGGCTAACAAATAAATAACATTAAAACCACTTCAAATTCATCTGATTACAAGAATACATAAATAATATAAACAATTAATTGTTCAATAAACTTTCGCGTCTAACTCGTGCTATTCAGCTGGTCCCTGCTGAGACTCCGCCCTTGCCGCTTCTACTCTTCATAGTAGCAGCGCATCCATTGCCTACAATAACGGGGTGTCTCTCTAATCCTTTCGCGTTTTCTATACATTTCTACTCTTCTTTACAATTCCTGCTGTAACTCTCACCCCAAAAGACAACATCTCTTCTTAATTGTTGCTAAGCAACACATATAGTTTCTTTTGGAGTATCAATGACGGTGCAAAACTCCTATCCTTGAAGGTGGTACTTACTAGTAACAGAAACAGAAATATGGCTGGTTTTCGTGTTACTGTGTTTTTATTTTATGCCTCGCCAAAGGGATCGGCTGTAACTATGGAATCTTTTTTCTTGCTTCTACAGATGAAACGGAAAGGTTTAAATTTTAACAATTGAGTTAAATATTCCACTTCCACGGACTCTTGCTCACACCGGCAGTACCGCCTGTAATTTTTACTGCGGTTAGATTCATCTCCAACATTTTATCTTCATTAGGAGCACATATTAGGTATCAAATTGTGCCCGTATGCGTTCTTAAGCATTGCTGGCTTGTATGACACAGACTGAATGCTGCTTTCATAACTAACAGAGAGGTTCTGTAAGAGAATAAGTGTATCCAGAATGACTGATAGAATTAATTAATTTGAGTTTCAGTACATTGATATTGACCGATAATAACCACGCTGGTCCAACATATGGTAAGTGTTTTTACAGCTTACGAAATAATAAAGAAAATCACGATAGAACACAAGAGAATAAAAAAATGAGAAAGCAGGTGTAACAACTTCAATAAGAATATTACGAAAGGTAATACAACAGGAAAGGTTATGAACATATACTTAAACACTAGTGTTGTTTAAATAACATTAAATAAACGAGCAAATAAACTTAACTGCTGCTCGTTTAACTAAAACAGCCTGAAAAGTAACACAAGCATCCGAGGATTTATTGGTTCAGAATACAATTTCTCACCAATTATCAACCCTTCTTGGAATGTGTCATCTTAAGCGGAAATTTGCCTATTTCCTCCTATCCTTACCTGCCTTCCAGTAGCATGCAAAATGCCCATAACTCTGTTCATTGCAGTAAAGTATCGCGGAAATACATTTCCTCCATTCATTCGCACCAAGATGTGTACCGAGTCTGGAACCATTTCCATTTTTATCCTCCACATTATATCATCTAGGACATGGAAATTCCTGGCTAATGAGGTTGTCTCCTGTTTTGATGTATTGATCCACAGTCATTCAAGCTTTAGCCACAACTGTGCTTAGAATTAAATCTGCTCTAAGCTTTGCTAACGCATTTTGTATCTTCTTTCAAAGACCATTTGTCCCGTTGGCTAAATATAGGCCATTACTGTAGGTTCCAGAACTTAATTTCGATGCCCCTGCTGACTTCTTTCCTATTCCCAAATATTCATGCTAGTGAATTGCTCTAATTACAGACTGATTTACACACGAACATTGTTTCCAGTACTAAACTACTTTAATTGTCCACTATGTTCTCAGTGATCCCGAATGATCCTAAATCATGTCATAGTTGATCGTACCCCTTCGTATTCCAACCTTTCCTTTAAAAAATCGGATACGTGCTTGATACGCATTCCCTGTTTACTCACATATCCGTATTCAATAGGTCATCGTATATCTCATGTCGCTCCATAGAGGTCTCCAATAAATTTACGGCTTATCGGGAATTCTACTACATACTCAGAGAGTCGCCGCTGATTTCGATATCGGTGTATTATATTTCATGGCATTAGTCTTCTTGGTCCATCTTCCGTTTAGGAAAACGTGAGCCCTAGCGTTGTCTGGCATCTGCCCTATATGTATCCACGTTTCCTCCCTGACATAATCAGAACCGTTATTATATTTATTCGAATTAAATATAAGCAGTGCTGGAGTAGTAATCCCCAAGTCTGCTTAGCCTCCTTGTACAAAGCAGTTGATTTAAAAAAGTAGAGTCGTGTGCCATAATTTTATCAACTGCCTGAAAATCCTAGAAGTATGTTAAGAGTATAAGACGTACAACTACCTTCTTCATAATATCTAGCTTGCTTTCCTATATGGATCTAAAGCATGTACATTGACGAGAGCAGAAAAAAACAAAATACAGTCCGCTGGAATGAGATTGCTCCCTTTTAGAACAGTAAAAGGAATATACCCTTTAAGACAAAATCTAAAGTGAAAAAATAAGGGAACAGTTATAAATAAACTCTTTGGAAGAAAATTTAGTAAATTGAGGCAGTATTTTTAATGCTTAAATGATATCAGTCTGATTATATAAGAAATATAACAGTCCGCCTTAAAGCAATATGTGAACGTGGGGCGAACACTCCAAGAAACATATCTCACGCAAAGAGCAGCAATAAAACAACTTCAAAATTAGAGAAATGAATGGAGCTATGCTGATAGAATGTCGAAAAAGAGGATCCCAAAAAGTGTTGTACTACAGGCCTAAAGGAGCAAGACATGCAAAAAGAGCAAGAAAACGATGGTCAGACACGTTTTCAAGCCGGACAGACAACATTGCCTAATCCCTGGAGTACAGATGAAGATAATACATAGTGAATCACCTAAAACGTGCACCGCAAATAATTTGGATGTGGAAAGTGCTATTGATGTGCAGTGTTCACAGCATTGATTGGTAGTCAGGGGCTCGTACACTTAGTCTATAAACAGATTTTAATAATACTGAAAAAGTGTATTTTTTTTGCAAACATACAATTTTAAATGGAACAACGCTTAGTTACATCAACAGAATAAAGGTAGGGTAAATAAGAATGTCAGTGGCGTTAATTGCAAGATTCTAGTGCAACTGGTTTACGAGAAATCTTATTTTGAAACTTTTACGCACCGACACTTGTACAACCTGTGGTAGCACAAACTAAAGAAAAACAAAAGCAAATTACAATACTTCTTTGGATTCTTACAAGTAAAGAGAACATAGCCCTTCAAAGGTTGACCACCTGCAGCTTCAATACACGCTTCCAGTCTGCTATAGAAAGACTGCTGCACACGTTCTAGCATTTCAGCGGAAATTTCCGAGTAGGCAGCAGTAATACGTCCTTTCACATTCTCTGGTTTAGTTGGTACATCCGTATAGATAGATCTTTCAGCCTTCCCCACAGAAAAAGGTCTAAAGGGGTCAGATCCGGTGAACGGGCCGGACAAGGTACAAGTTTTCTTCGTCCAATCCAACGATTTAGAAACAGTCCTTAAGCCAAGATGTAGTACTTCGTGCACCATGGGTTGGACAGCCATCATGTTGGTACCACAGGTTCCTCCTAATCTGCAAAGGAACGTCTTCTAGTATCTGTGGCAGATGGTCTATCAGGAGGCTGCGATACTTGTGCGAGTTCATTGTTCCTTCTATGAACAAACGGCTTATGAGTTGATGGTTCACTATCCCACACCACCGTTTAAACTCCATGGATGCTGACGTTCCACCTGACGAAGCCAACGGGGATTGTCAACAGACCAATAGTGCATGTTTCTGCGGTTTACCTGGCCATGATTAGTAAATCTTGCCTCAGCACTAAACAAGATACATGATGAATCTGGAGTATCATGTCTTAATGCTCATGTACAAAAGTTAACATTATTCTCAAAACCGTTTCCATGCAGCTCTTGATGGAGAGCGATGTGATAGGAATGGAACATCGTCGATGGAGAATGCGCAGTACACTTGCCTGACTTATGCCACTTCCACGTGCGATTGTGCGGAACTAATTTGCGGATATACTGCAACGGCAGCCAAAACATTAATTTCTGTCTTTTCTCCAGTCATTTGTTTGTTTCCGTTACGTTGTTACAGTACTACTTTCACGTAATTGGTTGAAGAGGTTGATAAATAATTGCCGAGATGTTTGATGTCTATTGGGATACGTTTCCGCATACATGTACAGAAACGAACTGCATTCTTCCTACACTCTTCATACATCATGAGCATGTCGGATTTTTCTGCATTAGTAAACCCCATCTGCCATTCACGACTTACTGCTTAAACCGTCACAAACTAACTGACCAGAAAGTCGCAATGCAAACAAACATAACAACATCGTACCTAGCAGCTAAGCAGGTTGAATGGGACAAACAATTGTCGGGGTGGAAACTTTTCAAAATACGATTTCTCGTAAACCACTTGCACTAGAATCCTGCAACAAAGATCATTGACATTCTAATTTACCCTACCTTTTTTCTGTTGATGTAACTAGGCATTGTTCCATTTAAAAAAATGATATGTTTACTCAAAAAGTACACTTTCTCATGATTATTAAAATCTGTTTATAGGCTAAATTTTCGTGCCCCTGACTACCAATCAATGCTGTGAAAACCGCACATCAATAGCACTTTCCATTTCCGAAATATTTGCGGTGCTAATTTTAGGTGATTCACCCTGTATATAGTATGGCATCTTCTGCACATTAAGTTGGCGAGGTTGATAACGTACTGATCGGAATCCAAACTGTCAGTCGGAGGGACTCCCCAGCTGCTGGAGCTTAGCACCGCATGTGGGCCATTGTAGGACCTTTGTTACTTAAGTGACCCCTGGGAGTAAGTTACGCCGTGCTAGTAGGGGCGATTCCCAAACGATTCCAGAATGATATTAATCCTGACACCATCTCCACCGGGGGATCTCGAGAACGGGCAGCCCCTCCCCCAGGAAGGTCCATCAGCTGGCCACCCAAACGCCAAGGAGGAATCTTTACACAACGCAAACTCCATCGTCCCGGCGAAATACACCAATTGCGTCGCCTGGTCCTAAAACCCTGAAATAGATGAAGGTGAAGCTGATGAAATGAAATGAGGACAAAATGTTTATTAGAAGGGAAACCATCCCAGATTTGCACACTTGGGAAAATCACGAAAAAACCAAGGTCCGAGTTGCCACCAGGTGGGAACCGAGTTCTGATGGGCCTTACACGTTATCGTGGAACATCTCACTAAAGTGATATTAGAATGATAGAGTCGTTAACCTTAGGAAGAGGTAGAAGTTAAAAAAAGAAGCTTCGAAAACAGGATAAGCAGGCTGATAGATCAACAACTTTCGGTTGAGTATTACTAGTGTGCCTAATATAAATTCGTGTGATGGGAAGAGGAGCTAAGGTAACAAGTGTGCGGGGCATAGGAAAGACAGCCATGTAAAGAAACCATCCGCAGTTCCGAGTTGCATTTACTTGCGAGGCTGAGCTCTGCACATGTACTGTTTTCATTGTGAGACTGTACATTTGCCTAACGCCTTGTCCCTCACTCCCCTCTGATCCCTAGTCTTGATTATCAACAAACACAGTCGCACCCTCCACCAAGCGCGTTCATATCGTGAACGACTAGTACTTAATTTAGAAAAATAGTTCGGAGGAAGATGGCGTTGGATATTTGTGTTAAAGCATTGAGTATTTTTGGAGGAAATGCTTGGATTGATCGGTTGACAAATCGCGGTCTGCAGATTTATTAGCTGGTTACCTTTTGCAATGGTATGTCCATGTAGTACTAAAACGATTTAGCTCGAGACAATAATTTAAACGTCCATAACATCACGAGATTCATTGAGAGTTTTTTCCACGATTATTAGTTTTATAAGAAAGGAAAGAAGAGCTCCCTGTGAGGCATTAACTCCCGCTGTAGGTCAGTTTTTCTACCAGCTTATTAATGATGCTGCTAATGGCCGTGCACTTATAGTGGCTTCTGCACATGAAGCGTAAGTGCAAGATGATGTTTAATTAATTTCGTGTTCAGGAGCAAAAAGATGGGCTGTACCTGACGGTCTGAAACTCCACAGTTAGCGTCCTTAATGCAGAGGACATCTTCTGTATCTCGCTGACAACAGTTGATGCAGGTGGGAGGGGATTTGAGCTTCTAGTGGACTTAGCAGTTGGATGCATCCACGCAATTAACCCAAAGGGCAGTAGTTCTTAGAAGGACTATATTCCTAGGGCTTTTATGCTTACATGTTTCAAACCCACAAGTTAACAGACTTCACAATCTGTTAACTTTGTCGTTTTACTTTACCTATTACTTACCTATAGTAAGTAGAGGAAGTATTGTATTCCACACGAAAGTTCGATAACAAGATTTTACCGGAATTGCAGGTTTTGGGACTACCTGTATAAATAAATAAAGAATTTTAGAAAACGTTTCGTGTGCGTATGTGTGTCCGTAAACAGCATAACCTATGAAAATTCTGTTAAATACAAACTTGGTATTTAAAGGGAAAAGGTACTCTGAAATGGACATAGCTCACATTTTTTGTTTTAAGCACTAATAAAATCTCTATTGTTTCCAGTTTCAGAAAATACACATTTCGGAGGTTAAGAGGTTTTTTAAAACATTTAAATACCATTTAAATGCTAGTCTGCATTTCTTTAAAGCTGTTGTGCAACGCCCCTTTTTAGAGTATTTTTGTATCTTTCAACAACGAACGACTATATCGTTCCCAGCGAGCAGTTCAGCAAATAACAAAAGAGGCCAGGACCAAGATAAGGCAATCAGAAAAGCTGAAGCAATCCAGTAATAAAGGTGCAGGTGATGATTATTATCCGCAATGTACTGAAGTTTGTCGGAATTTTAATGTTCAAACTTTAAATTCAGTTTTCTCAAAACATTTCTGAATACTGATGTACCTTTTTCTCAGAACGTATGAGATTAAGAGAGCTGAAACTTTCAATACATGTGTACAATACATAGTTAAATTTTGAGAACTGCAATCATAATTTTATAATGTATATTAGTGATATTAAGAAAGCCACAACATTGAAAAGTTTCCACATTTTTACTGTTTTTACTTTGCAAACAAGTTTGTTTAATTTCTAGTGAACACATATACATAACTAAATAACTGAGGTTCAGAAGATAGATGATTATACTGCGAATAAGCGTGCAGAAGTGTGATTCTGTATTTCAAGTAGTATCAGAGAAAACGGTACACGAAGTCACATGTTTTAGGAGTAAATTTTATTATTTTTCTGCTGAATGAAATAATGTTTACGGACTCAACCACATATGCTATCAATGCAAACGGCCACTTGAAATAATTGACAGAATAATTCATTAAAATTTCAGGAAAAACCATTGGCAACTTTAAGAGCAGTGGTAATTTAACATACCTAAGGTATAATTTCTCTGTGTTCAGACTACTTGTCCCCTTAAGTTCAACATTTTTAAAGAAAATCCCCCACGCCAAACTACCCTTCATATGCAAAATGTTTCAAAATTCTTATTTTTTCAAAAATGATTTTAATGATTTTCATTAGATATGTTTAAGATATTTTAAAGTCAATTGAAATGCATATCTTGAATTTTCTGGGAGTAGCCTCTGAAGTTCTCTTCATTCTTAACAACTTTTGCAGAACTATTAAACCAAAAGAGACAAACAAAGTCTTAATGCACAAAAAATGTAGATTCCGTTAAAGCACACAATCTATGTCAAATAATTATCATTTTTGTGAAGTTAACCGTTTCCGAGATATTCCTTGTTATTGCTTTGAATCTTCAAATGCTCCTACGTTTCTCCAATGGGAAGGAGTTATTCATTTTTCACTTTCTCTACTACATATAGTTAGTAGGAGAAGTATTGCATTCCAACAAAAAATCGATACCGAGATTTCAACAGGAATACGTATTTTGAGGCCCCCTGAATTCAAATAAAGCATTTTTAGAAACGTTTTTGAACAGCATAACTCAAAAACGAAAAATCTGATAAATAACAAACTTGGTATTTGAGTTTATTATCTTCTAAGGATGTCACACGAAGATTTACAAGAAAATCCCCCTACTGCAACTACCCTTTACATGTAACTTTTTTCTATAAAAAAATCTCTCTAACGATTTTAATTAGAATATGTACACGATATTTACATGTAAAACAATATATACATCTTGAATTTTCTGGGAATAGCTAGCAAGTCCTCTTCATTCGGAAGCATTTTGTATAATCTTGTATAACTGGTAAACGTTAAGCTATAGACGAAAATGTACCACAAACATGCAGATCTCTTTAAAACACACAATGGGCTTAGGAATTGGCTGGAAGGCTGGAATTTATTGTTCAAAATCCTTTTTTTAATGTATTTAAAGTCGCGCTAACTGCATGGTCATATGCGATTCATCAATTAATTACATTAATTCATAATTAGACAAACAGTAACATGTTCACAAAAAGAACATAAAGAGAAAATACAAAGACAACATAAAATATATAATTAAATTACCGCGTTAATTTTAACATGGTCAAATAAATATTAATATTAAGATTGGTATTCAAGTATGAACGAGAAAATATTAAATACTGTATTGAAACATTTTATATTTTGTTAAAAAGATCGATATTCTGCAGGAATTTCTATAGCTTTAGATAGGCCACTTGAGTATTTATTACAGTGTGGAGGTAGGAGGAAATCTTCTCAGTTCTGCGACAGTTATCATATTGTTGGCATTTGCAACAATGTTTGCATGTTCAACAGTGAGTCTTGTAGTACAGAAACAACATTCAGGAGGTGGTTCTTTGATGAAGAGGTAGAGGTGAGTGAATTTTGTATGTCCGATTCGTAATCCTGCAGTATTTGTTTGGTCTTGGCGGATCAAGGCAGTATATGGGAAGGGACTGGTCTTTTCCTGTCTAGTGGCATGCAGCTTATTGTTTGAGATCTGGGTCCATTGTTGCTTCCAAAGGCTGTGGATCGCTCTTTTAAAGTGTGATGTAGCAACCTGACACGGAATTTTGATGGATTTGTCAACTAATGAAAGGCGAGAGGCTTCTTTGGCTGCTAAGTCAGCTTGTTCATTTCCTCTAATGCCGATGTGTGATGGGATCCACACAAGAGTTACAGTACGATCAAAATACTTGTCATTCTTTTAAAGTTTCATCGATTTTCAGTTCTTTCTCGCGATTGCATGGAAACAGTATGGAATTTTAAGTCCAGCATATAGCGTCCAGTTCTTAAACATTTGACCATCGATGTTCCCTTTGTATCCATAAGAAATGTGTAATTTAGCATTTTTTGCAAAGATTTATTTGAATTAAATATAGTAGATAGAAAAAAAATCTGATCTGTTACACTCGCATACCTTTCTCTACTCTTGTACAAACTACTTTTACAAACGATTATTCTCCATATGCTGCATGTTAATCGAGATATCGAGATATTAATCTTATTGATAATTTTCTTGTAGATACAAGGGGAATTGGTAAGGCTTTAAGCGATAGTCAAATATTTTAAGAGCTGGTTGCTATGTGGAGTATTCCATTCTCTTTGCTTTACCAGGAAAAAAAAAGAATAACGAATTCTCATTTGAGAAAAAGTATAAGTATTGGAAAATTTAAAGGAATAACAAGCAATATCTCGAAAATGGTTCACTCAACAAAAAAAAACTATATGACATAAATTGTGTATTTTAACGCGATCTATATTTTTTGTGTAGTAAAACTTTGTCTATCTCTTATGGTTTACCAGGTATGCAAAAGTCGTTCGGAATGAAGAATTCTTTTGGAGACATTCCCAGAAAATTCGAGATACACATTTTATTTTTCATGAAAGTATCTTAAATATATGACATTTTAATCAAAATAGTTTTATTCATTTTTGAGAAAATTAAAATTTTCGAAAAATCTTCCATGTAAAGGCTAATCTGGGTTGGGTGGATTTTCTTTAAAACCGTCGTGTCGCATCTCTGGAAGATACTGAACCAAAATACCAAGTTTGGTGTTTATCCGACTGTTCGTTTCTGAGCTATGCTGTTCAAAGACACACACAGACACACAGATGGACAAGTTTCAAAAATACTTTTTTTTAGATTCAGGAGGCCTCAAAACATGTATTTCCGGTGAAATCTGGTATCGAATTTTTGAGTGGAATGCAATACTTCCCCTAATTACTATGCGTAGTGGCGAAAGTAAAAATGGGAAAGGAATACAACTCAATCAATAAATAAAATCACAGTGTATTGCCTTTCGATAATAGAGGAGCTGAAGGGTATTCCTGTACTGTCTGGATATTCGTAGTTCTAGATGTTTTGTGCCGGCTGCTAGTCGCAGAGCTGAGAAAATTTCCTATACTAGCTAGTTTGATACTGTGACCTCGGGGATTTTCTAGGTGAAGGCAAATGAATTGATTTCCCTTAAACGCTGATTTATTAAGACAGTGCGGCCTGTTCAGGCGGCTAGAAATTTTGCCTACGAATGTTATAAATCTTTACTTCTTGAATCTTTCCGCTACTGTTGAAATGATTCTGTGGACCAATGTAATGCGTCACATGATATTCCCACCCACACACACGCACACAGAATCTTCTGCCTGACTGCACAACTTAATCACATCACTGGTGAATACGACGACTGCTAGTTTGTAGCCAGTGAAACAGTATCTGAGTAGATCGGAGAAGGAATGAATAGGGACAAAACTCAAGCCCTCCGTCCCCTTCTATTTGTTCTCCTATGACGCCGGAATTCGCGCATTTATTTGTAACAATTATTTCTATTGGTTCTTACGTACCGTTCGTTACCTTTGCATGCAAGTTTTGGAAGTCACGCGTCCTAATGACTTGTTTGGTAAAACCCACTACCTTCATCTTACTCTAAAACACATGTTTCTCCTTCTATGTTACCAACTCCCTCGAGTTCCAGGAATTGGATCACTATCTCTATCGCTTTCTATTCTCAGCCCTCTCTTTCTATTTTCAGAGGTTTACCCTGAACTCTGTGCGCATTAGCGTGTATGTGCTGGGTGACCTTCCCTGTTTGTTATCTCGCCTGTTCACTAATTACAGCTGTATTGCAAGTTTATTTTACATTCAAGTTATTCTCAATATTATTTAACATTGATTCTTAATCCTATTATTTGCAATTTTATATACTATGATTTTTCCATACTTATTTGCTATCGGGTATGTCCCCTTAAAAAACCCCTCATTACCTATAACATTTGCCTAGACCATGAACTGAAAAGTCAGCAAATAAAACGAGAGTAATGAAATTCATAGGAAAATAACCCATTAGAAGAAAAATAACAGGATGAAATAACTGAACAAGAATAAGATTTTAACTATTTTGCTGTGATATAAGTTATAAATACAATAATGATAAAGATAAGTTACAAAGACAAACACATGGACGGAAACGCATTTTAAATTCTACAAAAATCATCACCATCACAGTAATGTTTTATGGCAATGAAAAATGGATTTTAAAACGTACAGATAAAAGTAATGTTCAGGCGGAAGGAATAAGCTATTTTACATCTGTCAAGGGAATAACAAGATAGGATAATAAACCAATGAAAAAATAAGATAAACAATAGGAGAAATTATAGAATATAAACAAAAATGTAAAGATCATATTAATACAACGGATTCAAGGGTACCAAAACAAATATTGGATTACACACAGAAAGGGAGAGGACTATAGGAGACCTATGTTAAGATGGAACTGAGCTCGGAAAAGGCCACTAACCCAAACCATAAAAGGGAAGAGAACCTTTTTGAATCGAGAAAAGAATGCGATCTACCGCCACTGTCACTGTCACGGTCACTGGATGGAAAATGGGTATTATTTGAACTGTTAATTAACCTAGTTCGGTAACAACTAGCCTAGTGTTACAAGAGATATGAAGGATTCTACTTACGAGCTAAAATTATTTTGTTTTTATTGAAATTTAGCATTATACGTTTATGGATAACGACTGTCCTTTCTGTATCCTTTAAATGATTGGAAGTTAGCTTTATTTTGTCATCGTTTAGATGCATTGTGCACCTCCAGTAGTTTTTTTTTTTTTTGTATACTGAAAATAATTTCCCCAGAAAATGCTTCTGGCATTCTGTTCTAGTAATACAAAAGTCTGCATTTAATCAACTTTCATAAAGTGGTTGCATATCACCATATTAATGAAAGAATATGAATATAAAATCCATAAAACAATGCTACAGCAAAGATAAATCTATTTAACAATATAAGCAAATAAACTATAGATACGTAACTTATAGCAACATTTGATCGCCAGCTTCACTTAAGGGTGATAGAAGCAATTGTTTATTTTAGCATAAAGGCCTTTAGTTGGAACTGGGTTAAAAATAAGATGTTTATTAATCAATATAGAAAATTCAGTTAGAAAATAATGACAGTTATTGAATAAAGCCTTGTCACTGATGTAAATAGACCTAAGCTTACAATACGTTCAAATGAAAGCTTACAAAGAAAATGTACTTTTACTTATTAATTTCTTACTGAGGTAATCTAGGATAACATTAACTTAAGGTGAATAAAATATGATTATAGGGCTTTATAACTTATGTATATTTCTCTGCGGTATACAATATCATTTTAACCATAATTTAAATTAAATATTAATTGTGGACGTTTGAATTCTACATGCGCAGATTTTGCTTTGCGTTGTAACCATGGTAATGAATGCTAAAGATGGCAATTTATTGTTTTAAACGCGTGTGTTTTAAGAGAAAATAGTAAATATACGGAAAAAAGGAAACATTCACAAGCCTTACTAAACAGGGTTGGTGCTTTCGACATGGAATGTGACCGCCGTGTCCTTGACAGGCAGTAAATAGCTTATTACCATCCAGCCTGCGGTAGTGTGGAGGGACTAAAAGATCACAATGTATGAAGTCAATTAACATAAATCAAAATTCAAAATACCTTTCTATGCTTACTTGGTGTTTGTAGCTAGAACATCGGCACCGAAGCCGGAAGGTTCATGGATCTACTCCTAGTCATGGTTTTGTGTTTTTAATTCTAATGTATCTATCCAATTTTAACCTACACACGTAGGATTATCAAATCTTCGCTCTCTGTGATGAGCGATTCAAATATTTAGCTGTTGACACCCAACCATAAGCAGCAAGACATACAACCCCAGTGTTATATACGGTATGTTCACATTCACGCCGAGAACAATATTATGCAAACAGGGCTATTTGTTGTTGGAAACAATATAGCACTATTGTGAATGTAAACGGCGCATACTAATCAAAGGACATTGATTAACGCTTAGCCATCAGTGAAAACAGGATACACTATGGAGATTATCGCCTCATACCTTCATGAATGCTGAGAGGTTTTGATTCAATAGTTGCTTGCGTATAAGTATTAATTGCCTCTATAATTTCGAAGAAACGTTCCGGTTACAGCAGTATTACGGCTTTCAGCAGGCACCCTTTGGAAAATACAGAGTATAAAGTAAAACAATGTAATCTTTTAAATAACGGCAATGTTCATAAAATCAGAAAATTACGTAGAGTACGCATCAAGTCAATAGTATCAAAATATGAGCAGTTATTTATAACATTTACTCCTTATGCGAATAACGACTAAAAAGAAAAACCAAGTCCTAAAATTAATTCCATATGAAATATATGTTTAGCTAGATTTTCTCTTCCAATTAATTATCATATTGCCTCGTGTATCATACATTTCATATAACTATGTCTACTATGGACTTCGCGTCAGGAACAGGGTAATTTAGGTTGGTAATTAAGTGTATAGCTTCGCCTCTACAAGCGCCACAATTCGACCATCCCTCCGGTGTAATTTCAGCCTGCCTCATCCTAAAATGTGGACTTAGAGTGACATTGCCAATGAGTTATCTATGTTCTTATTGGTTGAGTTTGGTTAAGTTTAGTCATGAGAATGTTAATAAGTATGAGAACAACACTCCATTTATTTAACAACTTTTCGTGACTATTAGGATATCAGTGTCGCCACTATACAATGGTAATAATAACGGTTTACAATTTATAGTAAAATAATGTTAAAAAGATTACAATATTACATATTAATGTAATATAAATTATGTTAATTAGTATTAATAATAATATATTTAAGCTCACAAGTTTATAAGTGCTGTAATGTGTAATAATTTTAGAGTTACAGTTACATTCCTGATTTAATATTAATTTTTATGTTTACAGTCTCACGTGATAAATATTAATTTTTTTATTCTTCCTATTATTGAGATTGTTATCATATAGGGTGAACCAGAACCTATCCGACAAACTTTCAGAGATACAGGTATTCCGACTTACAGAGTAATAATGTAATTATAATTTTTTCAGTTTTTACCCCAATCTGCCTTGTTTCTGTGCAAATACATCCACAACAGTGAAAAAGTCCGTATAATATGCAATAACCAAAACACACAACCCAGAGTAATGCAACATCCCGCAGACTAAAAACGTACACTTCTATCCAGTGTTCAAATGTGTTACAGCTGAAGTCAGTGTACAGTACAGTACAGTACGTAACAAATGCAGAACTAATCCCTTACAGGTATTGTTCAAAATGTCGACCACCAACACATGCCTTACACGCCTTACACGCTCAAGCATTCAGGTGTTTGGCGTATTACTTCCGCGGCTACGATAATCCTAGCAACCAGGTCCAAGCAAGTACCGACCAGAGTCCTGTAAACCAGGCTCTTCACGTGCCTCCAGAATAAGTGCATTGGTGTCATGTGTGGTGATCGAACTGGTCAACAGGACTACGGTGACCGATCCATTGTTCAAACTCTACATCAATGTGGTTCCTGCCATTGAATGTAAAGTATGCCAGCGCCCTGTTATATTGAAACCACATTAGCTGAATTCCCAGCGGCACAGCTTCTAGGAGCTGTAAGAGGACATGTCGAAGGAACGTTTGATACACGACTCCGTTCAGTGTATCAAAAAGTACATAAGATATAATGCAAAATCGTAGACAATACCAGTCCATACATTCACAGAAAACTTCTGTTGGCAGGATCGACATGCCAGTGCGTGGATTTTTGTAATCCCATAAATGGTCGTTCCCTACTGTTGAATATATCCTCTCTTGTAAACTTGGCGGTCTGTAAGCAACGCCAAAGCAGGAAAGTTGTAGTTTTCTGCACATTGCTGAAGAAACCAGTTCGCAAACTCTACTCGAAATGGGAAGTCCGCTGGCTGCAATGACTGCACCTGCTGTTGATGATATGGGTACAATTTTTGTTCATGTACGACTCTCAAAACAGTTGATTGGCTTGTGCTCAGAGCTCGTGCAACGCGCTTTCTACTAGCAACAGGATTGTCACCAATTGCATGTAACACATTCCCTTCCAGATCGGGTGTTCTGGCATAGCTCACACGGCCAATATCTTCCATTCTAACATGGAAGGATCCAGTTTCTCTTAGGCGCCTATGTACCTACAAATGCAAAAGAAGTGTGATATGGTTGCCATCTGTGCGAGAACAGCTCAGCACAGCGTCGTCAGCACAACGTCGGTGTGCCGCTCTTCCATTGCATTCATTTAACCCGCATACAAGATGCATAACCGCCAACTCTTCATTAGTAAACCTACCCATACTGCTATGTATCACTGTTAACGCACAACTTACACTGCTGTAAAAACAAAACCTTAAGACAGAACCGAGCAGTACTGAATGCATACTTGAGGGCAACGAGTTAAAGAGGTAATTACTGTTGTCAACAGCAGTTACCGTGAGTTATAATTTGTTTACAAATAAGACACACAACGCATACTGTCGACATATGCACAGATACAAAACTAATTGGGTCAAGAAACCAAACGAAATGCAATTACTCTGTAACGAGCCGCCGGAGACCGTGGGTATGCCTGAACAACCTCGAAAGTTTGTTGGTGGAGTTCTGGTTCACCCAGTATATAAATGCTTATGGCTGAAACAGAAGTTAAAATTGACAGACACACGAATGGTCTCTAATTTGATAAGTATTTCCAAAATAAGATTCTGTTGTATGAGATATTCGTATAATTATACATTCCCTACACTTCCTTATCCGTACTCGATGACAGAAATAATTTTATATTTCATTTCCATATACATTTCCTTAATACTGTGACCGTTATGTATTTTAACGCTCCAGGTAACCCATTTCTCATCCACCCTTCCCTTTACTAGATGGAATTTCTAATCAATATTGTCGTGAGCTAGCCCTCACCGCTCACTGGTTTATTTTTCTTTCTTGAAATTTGTTCCGAGAAAACATAGAAGCTATAAGCTCTATTTGCAGTCTAGTGTTAGATAAATCTGGAAACTTTACAGAAAAAAACCTTATTTACTACCTATTTCCTAAATATTAACTTTTGTTGGTTTAAAGTTTCCTACATTTTAAGCACTTTAAAATGCTAAGTGCTCATTTTTTAGCTTCTCATAAGCCCAAGCGAGCATTTATCAACTGTTTCTTAAATAGATGATAGACGTCTGAGCTTCCTGCATACAATAAAATACATCCTGTGGAAGATTCATGTAATCGTAAAGAATATTTACCATTAACAGGACATAGAAAATCAACTTTTTGTACATAGTAATAGTTTGTGGAAGAGGTAGGTAGAGAAAGTCGAGTGCTTGTAAAACAATATTAGGGATGGGACCTTGATACTATCGATACCTGGACAGTCGATGGTATCGAAATATGTCAAGTAGTTTGAGATAAACCTTCGACACTTTTTCGATACTTTTCAATTTGTAAGTGTTGCATTATTGAAAGTTGTTGTGTTTAACTTTATGCTATACAAGGAATGAAAGGAGCCGAGACTTCACATGATTTCCTCTCACTTGTCCCAAAGAGTTGTTAGACTATAGTTCTTGATAGACCTTGACTACATTTCCTGTAGGTGAATCAATGCAACATTCCATAGGTCCAGTGGGGGAAATTGCAGAAGTCCTCATGTAACAATCAGCGTAAACTAGTTGTGAATGAAGCTTATTAAGCTGACACACTAAGTCACGTTTCTGCAATAGCCTAGCTTGGTGTCTCACTCTCAGCCATTACATTGGCCTTCTCCAATGACCAAAATATATATTTGTTGTGTCCAGATGTTTGAGTTTCAGTAATATATATATATATATATATATATATATATATATATGTGTGTGTGTGTGTGTGTGTGTGTGTGTGTTTATATTTTCAAAACTGCAGAACAAAGAAGAGTTGCTAGTATTTGTTTTTCTATAGATGGAAAATCCTGCAAATAAATTACTATTCTTGTTGTTGTTCTTGAGTAACAGTAAGGGAGACCTGTCCATTATCAAGATAAAATAATTGTTGTCAAACAGATAATGTAAAATAGGAACAATTTCGAATTTGGCATACAATACAAAATTGGCTACATGCTTTTATACACAGAAAACAGACTAACAAGAATATAATTCAATGAACGAGCTATTGCCTTTACAGTTTTTTATAAAATGAGTATCGAGTATCGGTGCTCAAAAATTGGTATAGGTTTCCAGTATCGAGAAATAGTAGTATCCTCCTATCACTAATATTCATCACATTGAACTGAACATAAAAATTAAGATTAAATCAAAACTTTGGATGCGACACTCTGAAATTCTGTTTTGTGTTCGGTATATTCCCAAACTGTGATAAAAATATCAGCACTTAAAAAAAATGCACATTTTAAGATTTTCAAAGATAACGATCCCTTTCTCATTTTGATTTCACCACTTATGTGCGCAATCATAAATGCTTTCAAGACATTATCGTTAGCATTGTAGTGCTGTACCTATTTTAAATGCCTTATATTGTTAGGTTTCTCAATGTTGTATTTTTTCTTTGTTTTAGCAAAACGAAACTGCGAGAATGGATTTTGAAGCTTCTGGGACTAGGAAATTACTAGAAGCTTATGAAGAATCCGGAAGGATCACAGAAACTAATTCAAAACAGAGGAAGTGCTACAACAAAACAACTATCACATATCTTTTAAAATATATTTTGTTGCAATAAATATGTAAATAAATAATTCCTGGTGTGTAAAATATATTGTAAAATGAACTGAAAGCTTGCTACATGCAATTTCACAATATAAACCTTGTGAATACGTTCCTTGTGACATTTCATCCTGAATGTAACATAAAATCTTGCTGCCTGTTTCACCCACACGGCTATGTGAAAAGGAATTATATACGAGGAGTAAATATAACATTTATACTTTAACACGTATATAGTGGGTAGAAAAGTATTGCATTCCACCCAAAAATTGGATGCACAGATGACACCGAAAGTACTGTTTTAAGGCTCCCTCAATCCAGAAAAGCATTTTTAGAAAACGTGTATGTGTGTGCGTATGAACATTAAACTCAAAAACGAAAAGTCGGATAAATACTAAACTCGGTATATAGATTCAGTATCCAATGATGTGACAAGAGGATTTTCTCCACCCCAGACTACCTCTTATAGAAGATTTTTAGAAATTGTGTTTCTAAAAATGATTAAAGTTTTTGATTAAAATTCCATATATTAAAGAGATCAAAATCCCATATATTAAAAAGATCTACATTACAAATAAAATGTATATTTAGAATTTTTGGGAATAGGCTGTGAAGTACCTTAATTTGGGAGAAATTTTGTATAATCTTGTATAACTGATAAACGTTAAGCAATAGATGAAAACGTACTACACAAAAAATGTAGATTCGTTAAAGTACAGTTTATTTCAAATAATGTGTTTGTGGCATAAATCATATCTGAGATATCCGTTATTAAAGGTTCGAATTGATCATTTCTGGTCATGTTATGAAGTCCTGTCAACATTCTGTTGTTTCTCGCGACTGCATGGAAACATTATGGAATGTTAAGGCCAGCGCATAGCGCTCAGTTCTTAAAAATGTGGCTATCGCTGTTCCCTTTGTATCTAAAACGAAATGTATGATGCAACTATTTCCAAAAAGTTTTATCTCGATAAAAATGAAGAAGATAGGAAAATAAACTTTCGCAAGAATTATTTGTGTATCCAATAATAAGCGCAGGAGGGAGGAGAACATTACAACATTATTTCCCAACTTTATCATCATTCATTACCTTACACCCTACACTACTTCTCCAGATAGTCACTGCCGTTATTCACTTGTCGTAACGGAAAACCAGTTTTTGTATGCCTTCGACGAAGAATAACGCCACATGCGATGAAAGTCAAGTCTGCACTCCTTGTTTCACAACATGATCGTCGTTGAAATGTTTTCCACCAAGGAGTTGCTTCAGATAAAGAAACAGATGCAAATCGCTTGGTGCCAAATTGGACTGTAGGGAGGAGGGTAGTCGAATTGTTCCCAGCCAAATGATACGATCAGATCTTGAGTTCGTTGGAATTGCCACTCATTGTTTCCCGAAAAAACTCGCACAATTCGCGATTAATGTTTGCTGGCGTAACATTTCGCTCATTCAAAAAACGAATCACAGATCTTACTTCACAGTCAGCGGGTCGTTTGATTTTTTTGAATATTTGAAACGGTATAATAGGAAAACACAAAGTGACGATTGCTCACAGCTGTATCTGGCTTCTGAATGCTAGAAATAAACGCACATGCTCAAATCGCGACTGCAGCGCTACAGCGGCAGAATACTAAAACGGTACTTACTTTAAAAGCACGCTTCGTAATATGTAGAACCTGTGTATAGTCTTTTTGTTATAGCTGGCGCAAAACTTCTGGAATCGTGACCTTGATTGCCACCTCAGCTGCCGAGCCTAGGAATGGTTATGTTTAGCTTAATCAACGAAAGCGATATATTACCTTTGCTTACTCACTGTGCGTAACACATACAGTCTGCATAAAAAGTTTTCCGCATCTGGTTATAATTTCAAAGAGAGCAATACATAAATGGTGCTTATTTTATATTTGTGACATTTATAACCATGGCTCCTACGTTCTCAAAGTTCAGTGGTGAGGTAAAGAGTAGCCAACGCAACTGGTGTTTCATTGAGTTCCGTTTTCAGAGTTCTCAAAGATAAGAAAAAACACATGGATGAAGGAGTACCATTTGACACACCTGGGAAGTAACATTAGGTCCCTGAACGTGTTACAGAAATAGACGATTTCGAAAAATGCGTATTCGGCACACGATTCACAATTTCTATGTGCAAGAATAAACTGTGCCAACAATAAGCAGAATGCTTATCAAGCTGAAAGATACTTCAAGGTGGTGCTACAAGTCTCAGAAACCTTCAAAACTATATTTTGTATGTTCAAAATGAGCACCATTTGTTATGCGAGGATGACCAGTGCTTTTCCGTTTGCATACGCAACCATCTTCTAGGAATTTATTGTATCAACTGCAAATTTCTTATGATGAGGCGGCTCGTTGTTGATCTTACAGTGAAATGCACGCTGCAATGAAACAATGGATTCACTCTTTGCATAATGCAGCACACAAAAAGCCTTTTCCTGTGGTGTTGCCATTTTCTCGTAAACAAACACAGCGCCGTTGTAGGCACTGAATAGAACTAACAGGTGGGGCTTAAAACTTTGAACTTTCCTCTATTCAATAATGTGTCGTATGTGTCGCTATCTATTGTCCTTCAGCAGAAATAAATATTTAAAGTCTGTTCCTTCTTTTTGAATAACCCTGTACTTGTCCAGATATTAATACAACGTGACCATAATGTACTTAGACTGCCACGGTATCACCCAAATCTAAACCCAATCCAATTAATCTGGGCTGATGTCAAAAAATGGGGGCATGCAGAAATATCACTTTTAAATTAAAAGATGTGGAGATGACGCCAGCGATTTGCAGAAATTGGAAGACTAGAATGGGAAAATATATGTCGACATGTAGAACAAATTGAGAATCATTATTTCGAAAAAGATAGAATTGTAGAAAATCAAACAGAAATAATTCTCATCCAGGATAATGGTGCAGAAAGTAGCGACAGCAATGATGCGAGTGATTCCGCAGAAAAGGAAGGGCTGTCAGATGTGAGGAACTAGATGAGATGATAAACAGTGCTTTTATATTAAGCGCTTTTTAGAGCGCTAGATTTAAATATACTGCATATATGTAACTATAAGTTTATCACTGCAGTATAGTGCAGTGCATAACCGGTGTGCGGATATTTGACACTGACTGTCCCACGCACTCCTCCAGCAAGCAGACGACCGGTCACCTCCTGATCTGGTAAGTAACTCGCTTCATAGCTGTCATTAAGATTGCCACATGTCTAGAACTGATGCGCCAGTTATAATTGTTCTGTAAACGGAATATTAAAAGTCCTATCCCACCAATGTTAAATTTGCTGAATTCATGGTCCATTGTCTCAAACCATTTAAGATGTCTGACTGAAAATTTTACAGTATATAATGTATACCTTCTAACTCACTAATCTACTGTTATATAATAAGTTTGTTTGTTAAGGAAGATGGTATAATTAGGAAAATAATTCTATCATTTTATTAATATATAGCCGCAATTATTCTTTTAAAAATAACCAGACATCTTATTAATATCTAGTAGACCCGTAAAAGCACTTAAGTGGATGTCTTTATCAACATACATTTCATTAGAGGTTTTGATTTATCTAGAGAAAATAAAACGGCAGTAAGATTTATGCAACTATCTCACGATTAAAAGAAAGTATATAAGGATTACAAGAAATAAATACAGTAAAGTATTAATTAACTTATTAAATTAATTGATCGAATTGCTGCCATATACCGTTACTATTTATGTTTGTAATGTTTGGTGTTTTAGTGAAGCTAACTTTCAATATGTATGTGAAAATAAATGACAATCACAAACAAATTAACCAGCCATTATTTGTTGAAACACGTCGCTTCGTAGCGTCTTAGTAAGAGGGCGATAGTCATCCTAAAATTTCCTTTATCCATCAATACTTTGAGAAAACAGACCGGTTATAGCAGAAAAACCCGTTCAAAGCAGAAATTGTGAAAACAAACTCGTACATATTTGCAAAGAACGTTTGAGCATACAGAAGCTTCTACATTTAACAGTAATACCAAATTGTGGAGCAAACCTTTCCCTAAAAGTGGGAAAAGTTTTACCTCTACTCTAAAGTGTATGGGAGTCATGATCAGGCCGAGGGGTTTTAGCAAGAAAACAGAGCAATCGTGTATATGCGACGTCAGGCACTGTGACGGACACACTTCTGTCTCCTCTCCTATTCTTCACAACAGCCAACTTCGTTGCGACTGTTCCATTTATTCGCTGCATGCAGACCAGTGTGGTAATATGCTTAAAGTAAGTAATAATCATCACAATTAGCATCGTTTGTGACGGAATTTGGCGGAAAACTTCAGCACAACCATCTAGAATCAAAATAGTTAAGGGGAGGAAACCTGGATTTCCCTTGGTTAACTATCAATTGTAATCCGGTGGGGGACATCACTGTAGGCTGCAATATAATACGGTCAATATTATGACGAAGTTGTTAATGTAATTAATGACTTTGACGAGAGAAAAATGCGCGGCTATACGAGAAGTGAAGGAAATAATTTCACCAACTTATAGATCTTTCAAATATTCATAATAGTTACAGTAATATTGCAACTACAATAACATGTGCATTTGCAAGCATATACATTAAAACTTTCAGACGCTCTTGAGGCAATAGAACATGTTACAGAAACACTGACCAAGGCATTATCCTGGAACTTTAAAGAAAGTGTAACGGGGAAACAAAATTATTCTAGAGAAGAATTCATGATACGCAGAAATGTGTGAACACGAGGGACAAGTTACCAGGCAGCAAGTTTGATATTTCCTTTCTTATTTGCTAATCGCATGCGATTTATATTCCATGTATTTCGAAAATTCATTATTGTACATTGTGGGCCGTATTCATAGATTTAACGTTGGTCTGGACTATCTCCAGACTCATTGGTCCGGACCAAATGCCGGACAAGTTTTTGATATCCATAGACAATAGAAAGCCTCGAACCAAGAAAGGCCGTGGATCGGCAAGGAGAAAATGTTACATGATGAAGAAAGGTTAACTTTGTGCATGTGTGACTATCATAGAGCAGTAAACTAACCACTGTTACTCCCTAGTTACTTTCTCTACTACGTATAGTAAGTTATTACATTCCAATCAAAAATTCGATACCGAGATTTCACCGGAAATACATTTTTGAGGCCTTCTGAATCAAAAAATATTTTTGGAAATATATCCGTGTATGTGTCTGTCTGTGAACAGCATAACTCAGAAACGAACAGTCGGATGAACACCAAACTTGGTATTTAGGTTCAGTATCTTCCACAGATGCGACACGAAGGTTTTCAAGAAATTCCCCCACCCCAGATTACCCTTTACATGGAACATTTTTCGAAAACTTTAATTTTCTCAAAAATGGATCTAACGATTTTGATTAAAATGTGATATATTTAAGATACTTTCATGATAAATAAAATGTATATCTCGAATTTTCTGGGAATGTCTCCGAAAGTATTCTTCATTGTGAACGACTTTTGCATAACTGGTAAACCATAAGATATAGACTAACTTTTAATACACACAAAATGTAGATCGCGTTAAAATACACATTATGTCATATGCATTTGTTTTGTTGAGTAAACCATTTTCTAGATATTGCTTGTTATTCTCTTAAATTTTGTAATACTTATAATTTTTCTCAAATGGGGATTTGTTATTAATTTTCTTTTTTCTTTTTTTCGTTTTTTTCTTTGTCCTGGTAATGCAAAGAGAATGGAATACTCCACATAGCAACCACCTCTTAAAATATTTGACTATCGCTTAAGCCTACCAATTCCCCTTGCATCTACAAGAACATTAGCAATAAGATTAACATCGATATCTCGATTAACATGAAGCATATTGAGAATAAGCGTTTGTGAAAATATTTTGTACAAGAGTAGAGAAAGTCATGTGAGTGTAACACATTAGAAATTTTTTTTCTCGTCGTTCACTGGTCAATTTTCATCCTCAGTAAAGAATGGAGATAACCAGAGCCGCGCATTAAAATGGTCGGAAGAGGAAAGTGCCCATTTTCCTTAATACAAAAAATGATGGATGTTAATTTTACGCGACGTAACTTAAGATTTTGGCAGTGTCAAACGTTTCCTTCCCGTTACGTCAAGGTTAATGCCGCATCGTAATTGCAACCAACTGGCGTGCAGCAGTAATATGAAATAATAAAAGAACAATCAATCAAGATTCATTTCCGTTACGTTAATTGCGTCCCAATTAGATCTTTATTTTAGTAACATTTCTTAACTTCGCGTTACGTCCCGTCATATTACGTAAACTTCATCGTAATCCCGGTTTAACGAAGGGAAGTCTAGCAATGGCACATGAGATATTAGTTATAATACGGCTTACTGACGCCTTACTAAGGTCAGTAGTGTTTTCTTGATAACCTCCTCTTGAATAATATGGAAGTGCTATTAGCACTTGCGTATCAATTGAGGTACTCAAGCCTGGTTATCGTCTCTGTCATGTAGGTTAGGATGAACCAGTTTTATCAGCCTTCTATCCTCTGTTTTACTAAATCTATTTGTTTAGAAGTTTAGGTCGTCATACTTTCCAATTAGTCTAATCTTGGTAGATAGTTTTACTCCACCGTCTCATTTCGCAAATTCTACCCACAGCAGCCACGCCCATTACTCCATTTTCATTTTGTAAGGATCATCTGCCTTTAATCTACCCCTCTGAGGTAGACCAAAATTTGGTCCGGACCAAGGCGTTTGATTCCCGGACCAACACAAGTCCCAGTCCATGAATAAGAAAATCGATGGTCCGCTGTAAATCCACCAGAAGTAGCAAGTTGGTCCTGAGCAGGACATCAACTATTAATACGCCCTGTAAAACTCGCGATGTAACAGAAAAGTCAATGTAACTCAGACTTCTGTATATTACTACGTTAATTAAATAACTAAGTAACTTCAGTGCACACTACCAATAGCTAAACATACCTATCTATACTGGTTTCTTCCTACACTCCGTAATTCTGATCTTTCTGCTTTCGACGCAGAGTGTAGTGCCTCCAAGTGTTCATATTTGCAGAACACTGCAAGGTCACATTCGCCTCCACCTTGCCTCGCCACCAGCCCTCGGTACGTTCCTAACTTGAGGGTTTACTTACTAAAACTGCTCTGCTTGGTTAAGATTTTTACTTTCTCTACTATGCATAGTAAGTTGGGGAAGTATTGCATTCCACCCAAAAGTTCGATACCAAGATTTCACCGGATATATATGGTTTGAGGCGTCCTGAATCCAAATAAATCATTTTTAGAAAAATGTCCGTGTGTGTGTGTGTGTGTGTGTGTGTGTGTGTGTCTGTCTGTGAACGCATAACTCAAGTAGATAAATACCAAACTTGGTATTTGAGATTAGTATCTTCCAAGGATGTGACACGAAAATTTTCAAGAAAATCCCCCACCCTAGACTACTCTTTATGTGGAACATTTTTCGAAAATTTTTATTTTCTCGAAAATGGCTCTAACGGATTTGATTAAATTATCATATGTTTAATATATTTTCGTGTCAAATGAAATGTATATCCTGAATTTTATGTGAATGTTCCCAAAATGTCTCTTCGTTCTGAATGGCTTTGCACAACTGTAAGCCGTAATAGATACACAGAATTTTACTACGCAAAAAAATGTAGATCTCCTTAAAAAACACAATTTATGTCACATACATTTTTTGTACCAGTGAACCATTTCCGAGATAATCTTTGTTATTTTTTTTAATTTTCCAATAATTATACTTTTCCTCAATTCGTTATTATTTTTTGCTTTCTCTACTCGTATAGTAAGTAGGAGAAGTATTGCATTCCATGGAAATACGCATTTTGAGGCCCCCTGAATAAAAAAAGCACTTTCAGAAAAAAATGTCTCTGTGTGTGTCTGTATGTCTGTGTGCATATGTGTGTTTGTGCGTCTCTGTACAGAATAACTCAAAACCGAAACTTGTTACTTGAGTTTAGTATCTTCCAAGGAGCGACACGAATATTTTCAAGAAAATCCTCTCATCCCGTACTACCATTTCAAAAATTTTGATATTCTCAAAAATGGCCCTAACGATTTCGATTAAAATATCGTATGTTAAAACATTTTCATGGCAAATGAAATACATATCTTGAATTTTCTGGGAATGTCTTCAAAAGTCTGAATGAATTTTGCCTAACTGGTAAACCATAAGAGATATAGAGAATTTTACTGAATAAAAAGTGTATGTCAATTTCTTTTGCCGTGTGAACCATTTCCGGGGTATTCCTTGCTATTTTTTTGAATTTTCAAATACTTGTATTTTTTCTCAAATGGGAATTCGTTATTATGTTGTTTTTTTTTTTTGTTTTTTTATGTCCTGGACATGCAAAGAGAATGGAATGCTTTACATAGCAAACAGCTCTTAAAAGATTTGATTCGCCTAAAGCCTACCATATACCCCTTGTATCTACAAGAAAATTAGCAAACTCGATTAACATGAAATAGATGGAGAATAAGAAGTTTGTAAAAATAGTTTGTACAAGAGTAGAGAAAGTCATGTGAGTGCAACACATCAGATTTTTCTGTGAAGGGTGCAGAATTCACAGTATAAAATGGCAGATATCAACTTTAAGATGAAATTTCAATTAATAAGACTGCATAGAGAACCAACAAGTTTGGCAATTTTGGTCTCTTAGCCTCCCCTTAAAACTTGGGATGTTCTCTTTCTTATTAGGAATACATTTTAACTTTCTTCGACATTTAGGTAAAAGTATAACAAAGTTGTAATTAAATTAGCAATGGTCTGTTAACAACAAAGTCAGTATGAGTGTGTATAAAGCCGATTAATCGTTTGTTCTCGTTTCGGCCTATATGGAAATGGCACAACAGAGCAAGTATTGTGATGTTATAGCGCGCGCGACACTTAAAACAGGCCACCTGAATAACAGCCGTTTCTAGTGATAGAACAAAATACTTCAGACAAGATTTTAGGGGTGAAGATATTATGGTATAGATAGTTTTGAGACGAGTGCAGGTGTAGGAAGGATATAGACACCAACTTCATAGTTCTAAATGGATTGAAATGATTCATTATTTAGTTATTATTTTATGGTGTGTTTGAAGACACATGCAAAGACTGTGCTTTAAGAGCCATTGATGATAGTTAAAGGTCAAAGATTACAAGAATTAGTTTACTTCAATAAATCGATGAACTACTGAGTTGCCAAATTGTACAGTTTGAACCGTACTAATCGGGTGTAAACAAACATTCAACTCTCTATAGCGTTTCCTTTGTGTATCTGTGTGCATGAGGACCATTATTCTGTGGTGTGTTGTAGATCCGATCAGACGAATTCTTCCTTAAATTAATCAATTGTTCACAATGGGTTATAGGAAAGCCGAGAAAATGTAGTTTTGTCATTGCGTAACAAGTTTAATTTGTTTATAATATCTGCTTTAATCCCATTTCAACAGGACGTAAGTCCCAATTACGGAGTGGAGAAGTAGTAATACAAATATTTTTTTTTATTTATGGCCGCTCTTTAACTGCTGTGGTCCTTGTCGTTCCATTCTATATTGGGCGTGAAAGACCGGAAATTTTGCTCAGAGGCCTCTTTATCAGGCTTGAGGTTCTTTTAGGTGCCGTAAATTTACCACACGGGACCATCGGCTTTACTTCTCTTCAGAAGGAAGCCATGTTAAGGATTTTTACGCCCGAAAAAAAATCCATCGCCCTCCACTGGATTTGAACCCGCGGTCTCGGGAACTATAGACTAGCATGGTAACCACTACACCACGGAGGACAACGCAAATAAATTTACAACGTGGTAACTACAAATACACACCCACAAAAACTATGAACAATTAGACAAGAGCTTTATAAAGCTGCATTTTAAATACACCGAAGCTCAGGTAAAAATCGAAGTGGTTCAATTTAAGCAAAATGTAAGACACATTCTTAATAACGCTGAACTCTTGAAAGCTAGCTCTTGGAGTTTAACACAGCGGTCGTATTCACAAAATAGATTTATTTGGGTTAAATTTAACGTACTGAACATATATTGGATTATCCACTAGATTGTTTATTAACTTATAAAGTTTGTTGTGCAATGTCTCTTATGGTACTCAGCTTAATTAATTTAAATTTGGTCAGTAAATCCTTATAATGAGTATCCAAGTAGAATGCTGGAATACTGGTATTCTTAAAATACAAGCATCTAAGAACCTTGCATATATATCGCGTGTTTCTTCTCATCCTGCGGATTGGTAACTAGGCAACATTGCGTTTTACAGATGATGCAAAATGCAGATGGTGGCACCGCAATCACCAACCCGCTGATTAGGGCTACGGTAGTGCTCGTTGTTAAGTTGTTTGTTGAGTTTTTATTCATTGCTTGCATTTATTTAGGAGTTCAATAAAGCATATTCTAACAAGTAACAATTTATGTTTTAATGAAGTTCACATAATTAAACTAATTAAGTTAAACGACACTTTCATGCCGAACTACCAGTTCTCGTTAAATTTAATGAACATAAAAAGTACCTTCAACTGACAGTATTTTAACCTGGGACCTTCATCACTGAAAGCCAACGCGCAGACTATCACGCTACGAGTGCAAGTCAGGACACACACACGCGCACACACACACACACACACACACACACACACACAGCGGTGCAAAGCAGTCATTTCGGCCGAAATTGCTACGACCGATGCAATGGACAGTATGTATGGCATAGCCTGTACAACGCAAGGACTGCATAACTTCTCAATCCGCAGGCTGAGAAGACTCATCCAGTATAGAATGTATTCTAACAAAAAATTACTGAACGGGTCATAAGTTGTGTTTTTTTTTCAAAAACCGAAACTCACAATTACAGAAAAACACATTAAAACGAATTATTTTAAATGTATATTGCTCATAAAATAATTTCATACTCACTAAGAAATATATAAACCAAAATGCTGCTTAAAAATTACGAAAAACGCATCGTAAAAAGCAAGCTTAAATTCATGTTTCAAAACGCATGACGCAGGAAGAGCTTAACGTATATGCACCGAACTTTGCGATCTCACTTATTTACACAGACATTAGTGTGCAAAAATTCTGAATACTCAGTAGAATACTTCGACTTTTGAAAAATATACAGATCGGTCCCCTTAAACACGCCACTTTTTAAAACAAAATTTTGGACACTTAAACGGTCACTGTGGAACGAATATATTATGTTCTACAGAGCTTTAATGAGGTTTCGATTCCTCGAGGCACGTGATACATCTCCAGAGTAAAGAAGAAACTGCGGTATATAGGGAAAGGCTTTACGTGGAACTGCAGATGAAGCTCGTTACGAAATGGGAAGGGGTGGAGATGTGTTGCCAGGGAGACAGACTCAGGTGAAGGACTTCTCTCATTCAGATCACTACCAGCAAACTAGCCACCCGTTCAATTAAATTGTTTCACTCGAGGGGTCTGCTATGAAAAGTTTCACAATTAAGTGCAGCAAACCAAACAACGTTCATGTTTTCGGCTTCGTATGTCAAACCATCCAGTCTTGAGGATATTTCTGAGTAAACGTGCCGTTTCATTTGCTTCATTGCTTACCTTAGAAACTAGCCTCCACATAGATACCAAAACAAAGGCCTTTCCTAAATTATTTTGTAAGAATTATTGCATTTCATCTAAACTGTAAATACACCTTTTGAGATCCCTTGAATCTATAAAAGCATTTTTAGAAAAAGGTCCTCTGTGTGTGTGTGTGTGTGTGTGTGTGCGCGCGCGCGTGCGTGCGTGCGCGCGCGCGCGCGATGACTTGCAGTTTTCAGCAAACATACAGGGTGGATCATTTAAGTCGAGACTGTACAATATCTCCAAAACTAAGCGTTATATAAAGAAATTTCGTTTATTAATGTTTCTCGATATGGGGGAAAGTAAATGCCATTGGTCGTGTTTTATTTGGTCATTTTAAGGTCAATTTAATTTGACCCTAGGTGTAGATTTCCATTTTAAAAAATTAAATTGACCCTAAAATGACTATCACAACGTCCTCCAAACAAAACACGACCAATGGCATTTACTTTCCCCCATATCGAGAAACTTTAATAAAGAAATTTTTTATACAACGCTTAGTTTTGGAGATATTGTACAGTCTCAACTTAAATGGTCCACTCTGTATATACATATATTGGAAAATGAGAAAATTCAGTTCGTGAGAGTTGGTAGTTATAACCAAATTAAAAATCTGCTGCTGGTTTTACAGAGTAAATGTTAGCATATAATAATCTAATTAACCTTTTGATAAGATTTGGAAGTTTCAACAAATAAAAAATGTCGAAATGACTCATGAATCTTGCAGGAAGACACCTAAGGCTTTATTTGGAGGTTACATAGACGCTCAGTAACCAACTGATTCCATGGTTCATGAGCTTTAACTGATAGAGCCTCAGAAGCCCTGCCATATGCACACTGGGTTTAAAGGACTGAACGAATTAAGATACTAGCGTGAAACATTCATTAAATGATTCGTCATGAAACCGTAGATATTTTTAGTGAGAAAAACTAAAACTCGAAAAAAATGAACAAAACGACCACATTTCAGTGGCACTTCGCCTAAAACACCTGACTATCGATTCGATTTTCTCAATCCCTCTTGTATCTACAACAAAGTGGTAATAGAACTATATCTGTAAATGTTTATCTCATAGAAAAATAAGCTTGTCAAAGAATATTTTGTATAAGATATGTAAACATAATTAATAGTGGATAGAAAAAATCATATGAATGTAACATCAAATATTGTGACATTGTTCAGTATTTCCACATAACTTTTCTCCTTTTTCACTGTCACTGTTTCGTTTTTTATGTAGTTCCCCTTCACTGCGAGTTTAATTCACTAATTTCACTTCACTAAGTGAATTGTTTTAATTCTCCATCACTTCACTTCTTACGTGACGTAGCCACTTCACTCGGGAGTCGAACACAAGCTCACAACTAGTAGCACTCGCTGCAAGTCACAACAGTCATCACCAACTCGCACACAGGATCGCTCTTGAGGTTGCAGTGGCTAACTCGCTCGCCTACTCATGACCGATTCAACCCAACTCTCTCGCACTCGATTCGCGAGAACGCTCGCTTATATAGGCAGTGGAGCCTTCCACAGAAGGTTATCGAACGTTCTAGAACAATTTCGACTCACTTCCTGGAGGGAGTAGAAACTTCCAGAATGTTCTAGTTATCTGCTGATAGCCCGCCCGGTGTTTAAGCTGGCTAGCGCGGTTATCATTTTCTACACCCACCGTTGGGCGCCGACCTCCCGATAACCTTGGGCCATGGCCGTTGAGTCACATTATTTTTTTAGCATACAACTATGCATATTGAATTCACAAAGAAATTCTACAGATATATTATCACGGAGTTCTGCCTGAAACTTAGCATATATTTGGAATTTAAGGGAAACGTGAGTCTACCTCAAAACACTACTATTCACACTGTGTTCCAAATCATGAACATTTATAGGTATCACGTGCAAAGTTTAAGGTATTTGTAAAAGAACTTAATATTAATACTTTCTTAAATTAAATTACTTAGAGATTCTGTATCCCAATTTGGGGACTAACTCAATAAAATCTGGTGTTGCATTAACATAACTTTCTCCACCACTATTGTTTATTTTTCATATATAGGTTTTAGCAGCTATCTTCTCTTGTTCTCTTTCAATATTAGACTATGAAGGTCATTCCGATGCATAGACATCCTCTCAAATGGCTCTGGGCCGCCCCATTGAGCGCTAGCTTTTGGTTTGTATTTGAATGCTTGCTTTGTACTTCTGTTATCATTGAATCTATGTATTGAAACCACTGTCATTTGATATTGTTTACTTTCTCCTCTAATTTATGTATATATGTTTAATTCTTCCCGTTTTTGAGTATTTCTTATACACTTTATTTACTTTCTCTACTACGTATAGTAAGTAGGAGAAGTATTGTATTCCACCCAAAAATTCGATACCGAGATTTCACCGAAAATATATACTTTGAGGCCCCCTGAATCCAAAAAAAGCATTTTTGGAAACATGTCGTGTGTGTGACTGTTTGTCTGTCTGAACAGCATAACTCAGAAACGAACAGGTATTTAGGTTCAGTATCTTCCAAAGATACGACACGAAGGTGTTCAAGAAAATTCCCCCACCCCAGATTACCCTTTAAATGGAACACTTTTCGAAAATTTTAAATTTCTCAAACATGGCTCTAACGATTTTGATTAAAATATCATATAATTAAGATACTTTAATCACAAATAAAATGTATATCTGAATTTTCTGGGAATGTCTCCAAAAGTATTCTTCATTGTGAACGACTTTTGCATAACTGGTAAACCATAAGAGATAGACAAAATTTTACTGCACAAAAATGTAGATCTTGTTAAAATACACAATTTATGTTTTATACATTTTTTTGTTGAGTGAACCATTTTCGAGATATTGCTTGTTATTCCCTTAAATTTTCCAATACTTATACTTTTTCTCAATTGGGAATTCGTTATTCATTTTTTTTGTCCTGGTAATGCAAAGAGAACGGAATACTCCACAGAGTAACCTGCGCTTAAAATATTTGACTATCGCTTAAAGCCTACCAATTCCCCTTGCATCTACAAGAAAATTACCAATAAGATTGACATCTCGATATCTCGATTAACATGAAGCATTTGGAGAATATGCGTTTGTAAAAATAGTTTGTACAAGAGTAGAGAAAGTCATGTGAGTGTAACTCATCAGATTTGTTTCATAGGAAACCAGCATCCAGCTGGAAATCTAGCTATTTTTCGAAAGCTCATTTTTCTATCTACTTCATGTCAATTGAAATAAACCATTGCAGAATAGTTTCATTACATATTTCGTTGTTAGATGTTTAAAAGCGGAATACTACATTCTGAATTCCTAATTATTCCATGACATCGTGAGAAACAATGGAATAGAACAGAACTTCAAACAAAGATTACTGAAGCATTGAAAAATTTAAACCAACAATAACGTATATCGCTGTTCCCATAAAAAGTTATTTCATATAAATTGTGTATTTTAAAGATATATAGGGTATTCGTGCAGGAAGGTTTTGTCTATCTTTTATGGTTCACTTGTTATAAAAAATTACACAAAATCCCTAACTTCACATGCTATATCTAAAAAACCCAAAATATACATTTTTGCATGTGAACATCTATGTAGTATTTTAATCAAAATGGTTAAAGCCATTTGAGAAAATAAAACATTGAAACTCCTTCGATGTAAAACGTAGTCTGGGGTGGGGGAATCTACCTGAAAATCTTCATGTGACATCTTTGGAACATACTGCCCGAGTTTGATTTATTAGTCGTTTCCTTTCTGCATTATGCTACTCACTCTCTCTCCCTCCCTCACCCACCCACTCACCCCACACACATGTCCTCAAAACATAATTCCGGTGAAATATCAGTATGGAATCCGTGTACAATGTACAACACCTCCTCTGCCTTCAAGTTGGGTTGGTAGTGGACGTAAAACTCGGAAGAAATGTGACAACATGAAGTGATAAAACTGCCATTTTCTTAAAAAGTAATAATTCACACATTCTATACAGTTCCTTTCGCTATGATGACGATATATTATTTCACATGTCACGAAATGTAAAATTTTTACACATTGTAAGATTCATTAATAAAATTCCTTGTTCTCTGATGAAGTAATTGTAAGGAAATTATATATATATATATATATATATATATATACACTTCCACTCTCAGCTGTAACAAAGAAAATGAAAATATCATACCTATTCCATACTTCTGAATAGTTTGTACAAATGTTGAGGATCACTCGCTTCGCAGCGTTTGATTCAAAGTGCATATACTGCCAGGAAGAAAAACTGTGATGCGACAAGAATGTTCCCTTAGTTGAAGACGGTTGAAATAAACAGAAACCTAGCTAGCAAGCCAAGGACAATTTTGAGTGGCAAATGATACTGTACTTCTTTCCAAATTGACTATATGTGATTTAATTTACGGAGCATCACATTTAATGTTAGATAAAACCAGTAACAAAACATGTTCAGAATGTGTCTAGTACGAGATCTATTTAAATTTGGAATCTTATTTCATCCTTGAATTGCATAATTAATAAATGTATACGAAAGTAGACTTTAAAATCAATAATCACATTTAGGTTTATGCAATTTTATAGGTTTGATTCCCCAACGCACGGAACATATTAAACGAGAATTCCTTTCTGAGAAAATAGAAGTTCAAATTGCACCATCAAATTACTCTGGGGTGCTTGATTAATGAATGATGTTCAAATGCCTTAAATAATACTTTATGCGATAAATATTATATATAAATTCAGGAGATAACATGGATTATTTAGGTCTAAAGAAAAAAATTGGAAGTGATATATTCACATGAATTTCTCTACCGCTATCGTTTATTAGAGGATGTACAAATTATTGTCACTCAAACTTATTATTCTATCTACTACATTTTAATCCAAATAAGACTTGGCAGAAATAGCTACATTACACATTCCGTTATAGATATAAAAGGAGCAGCAGTTAATCAAATGTTTAAGAACTTACACTATACTACACTGCTTCCATGTAATCGCCAGAAACAACTGAATGTTGACAGAGCTTAATGACCAACAAATTAACAATTAAAACCCTTAAATACATATCTCAGAAATGGCTTATACCAATAACAAATCTTATTTGAAATAAATTGTGTGTTTTAAAGAGATCTGCATTTTTTGTGTAGTACGTTTTCGTCTATCGCTTAACGTTTACCAGTTATACAAGATTATACACAATTTCTTCCAAATGAAGTGAATGTCACAGCTTATTTCCAGAAAATTCAACATATAACTTTTATTTTAATGTAAATATATTTAATATAAGGTATTTTAATCAAAATCGTTACGGCAATTTTTTAGAAACTCAAACATTTCGAAAAATCTTCCATGTAAAGGGTAGTCTGGCGTGGTAGTATTTTCTTGAAAATCTTCACGTCGTATCTTTGAAAGTACTGAATCTAAATACCAAGTTTGGTATTTATCCGACTTTTCGTTTTTGAGTTATGCTGTTTATAAACACACAGACCGACACATATGGACTTATTTCCATAAATGCTCTATTTGTGTTCAGGGTGCCACAAAACGTGCATTTCCGTTGAAATCTAGGTATCGCATTTTTGGGTGTGCAATACCTTCTCTACCTACTATGTACGTGGCAGAGAAAGTAATAATTATATTTTAACAAGTTTTACATTCCGTTGTTCCTTTAACGTGTATATATTATCTCACACACACAAGATTACAAGTGCCAGTTTTTAAATATAAACCAAAAATAAGAATAAATAAGAAAAGGAAATGTTTTTTATTTAAACTATTGTTTGAGTTTATGGAATATTAGGCATAATGTTATTTGCAGTTATTGGAGGTATTATTTTAAATTGAGTAATCTTTTTTTTTTTTGAATAAACGAAGCCTGCGATATAGCAGCCTCAAAAGCTTAAATGCCAATTGAGTTCTGCTTGAACAAATAGTGTAAACAGAGAGAGACCGCAAACAGAAAATGTGTGCGACGTGAAAAACTCTCAACCATTCCAGTCGCTGCAACAGGATTTTGGTTTGGTTATAAGCTACCGAGTTTAAACCTCGTAGACTTCATTATACCAAGCTTGGATGGATACAAGAGCCAATGATTACCTCAGAAGCCGAAGACTACTTGAGGCTGTAAGTAAAGCCACCATATGTGTATCCACACCATTTTAAGCATCTTTATCTGTTATTTACTGTACGTTACATTTGGACAAGCCATACATGTTTATTTCGCACATAAATATTTAATTATTCTTTCTTTTTATGCACATTGTCGTGCGTAAAGAGTGACCCATTCCCCTAGATGTCAGCTGAAGAAAGTTTGTTGCTGCTACGTATGGAAAGTGAGGCAGTATTTTATATCACAACACTGTGAATGCCAGAGTGATTGTAGTGTAAATTAACATTATTGTATGGCAATGATTTTAGATGTTTGTTAGCTATAAGCATTGTTAGGAAATAAATTTACATGGCCTCACTGAAACTGACAATAGGAGTGGGTAACAATGAAGCGATGGGGTAAGTTGTTTATCAATTAGAAGACAAAACAAATGACGTCAGGATAGCGTGCTTTTCTTTAGAAATAGAGGGAATATCTTCCCTAGAGCATATGTTTTAGTAATTATGATTGGCTGACGAAACAGACGCTAATGTTGGCGCGATTTATTAACCAATAGCAGCTGTATTATAATGTTTGGGCATATCGGGGTGAGAGAGTATAAATTCTTCAGCCAAAAGCAAGTATCGCGCAGTTCTAAGAAATCTCTCTCGCGAGTTACACGTCAGGCAGTTCTAAGGAAGCATTCATGAGGTACACATTACGCAATTCTACAGAATCTCTCGCGTCGTGAAGTTAGTTACAAAAATGTGAAGTAAGCGTACGACAGTAATTATATTCGGAAATATAAGTGTTTCAATCAGGTGTGTATGAATATTACAGATGTAAACTATTAATTAAGTGTAACGGCAATAAAAAAGTAAAAACAAATTCTATTACCAGTGTTATATTTTAGTAACAACTCCTTTCCGTTTAAACGCCCTGCTCAAGAGATATTTGCTCGACTGAGTAATAGTAGCTAGCCGGAGAACAAAGAACCCAAAATTCAATAGTAAAACAATAACAGGCGCTGAGCAAATAAGATAACACACAGAATACTGCGACAAAAGCCAGTTGGAAAAAGGTGTATTATATTTCGACTGTTGGGGAGCTGAACTTGAAGTAGTTGATACACGGTAGCCTTCGCCCCAAATTTAAAAATATTAACTTTGTAATTTTGACTGTTTCTTTAAATATTATATATTTATGTTTGCCTCGGCTGCGTCATTATTTATATTTTTTTAGTGACATGAATGTCCTATCAGGGAGTGGTGCGACTGAAGAATGTAGCCTTACACAGATTATAATTTTACTTCACTCCTTTTATTAATGCTTGACACGATTTAAATAACACTTCACTGATATAGAGAGCTGCGAGATTTTTTTGTTATTAATTACTTGGACTTTTTAACGGTGAACTATTTTTTTGTCTCACACTGAATACGTATTAAACTTCTCGAGGGCGCATCTCTCGTCCGGTTAGGAACACTGTCTACAAGCAACTAACTTCTGAATTTGTAAATTTTGCTCCATTTTAGTTTCTGATTGGCTAATCCTATTTGAATAGAATACCTTCATTTAAATAAAGCTTTTTCTGGCTATTTTATAAACTGTAACAAAAAGTACATTATTGCTTCCAGAAATCACAAGTAGCATTATTAAACTTTCAAATTAATTATTGCTTCAAAGTTTACCTCATTGTTACCTCATTGTTAGCAACTTTTAACCTATTATTCTCACAGCTCCTACAGTATTAAATTACGTAATACATTCACATAACATTATTACACGTGTATACAATAATATAAACATATACAGGGACTGTAATATACACTTTATATTGTTACATACAGATATTGCTTTAAGGTGCCTCTTATTGAATTTATATATTATATAATTAGACTGAAATCATTTAAATGTTAAAAATACTGCCTCACAGTGCTTTTCCCTCCCTAAGGTTTCCACCTTGAAGTAACCAACTCTTAACTCCACCCAGCTGGTATCAGTTATCTATGTGGCTGGCCTGAAAAAAATACAGAGACATGTAGACTAACCAATGAATGATGTTTATATAACATATGTGGAATGAAGGAGTGGATCGGATACCACCTCTGTGAAAGGGTTTCGCTAGGATTGGTACACAAGAAATGGCTAAGCCAATTATAATATAATTCGGTGCTCTATAGGAAGAGGTGAAAAATTACTTGCATGTGAGGCTAAACTTAACAGCTACAACATTTCATATACGAGAGCTTTCATTATCGACATGGAAACGAAGGTTAAAGCTGTTGCCACTACTAAACGGTAATAAGAAAACCAATATTAAGAAAACGGCAATGGAGCATGAAAATAAGGTTTAAGTTGTAATGGTACCCTTCGGCAGTTCGGCCTACTTTGGGGGAGGTAAAGTATCCTGCCAATCCTGTGGCTAGATTTATGCTTGAAGAACAGAGTGGTTACGCTGTTAGGAGGCGGGGCTAAGGTTTATCAGTACCAACATAAACAGTTCAATAAACATAAATCAACCACATTTTATGCACACAGTATACCTCTACAAGGGAATCATGATGACAGTGGCGTAGTTTAGACGGTGATATAATGTAACAGAGGGACGCGGAAGAGAAGAGCTGAAGCACCTACCGCGTACTGAAATACTACTTGTAAGTTATTGGCTAGAGAATTACGCCTGAAATCTGATTTTCTGTTCTTATTTGCTAGTCATAGTAAACGTTTCAATAATAAAATTCATAAGATCACAGCAAAACGCTGATCTTTTATTATGCAAAAGCACTGTTTTCTCAGTTACTTCCAAATTGTACCCCTTGAAAGTGCTATGCAACGAATAGCCCAAAATACAGCGTTTTAAGTATGATTTCAAGATGTTTTGACAGTTATTGATCAGACAAAAGGGATCTAAGTATATATTAGAAGCAGGGATATAATACATGATAAAATCTCTTCTTCGGTTTCTTCTTTTTGACGGATTATCCTCCTTCTTGTATGACAAACCTCAAGTACTTACAAGCCACATTCCCTTGGATCATAGGCAGTCGAGGAGCAAGCAAACTCTGGATCATAGCTATCCAGGATGGATGATCAGCTCAATGCCATGGGTCAGCAGCCTGTCGAGGAGCAAGTAAACTCTGGATTATACATATCCAGGATGGATGATTAGCTCTATGCCATGGGTCAGCAGCCTGTCGAGGAGCAAGCAAACTCTGGATTATACATATCCAGGATGGATGATCAGCTCTATGCCATGGGTCAGCAGCCTGTCGAGGAGCAAGCAAACTCTGGATTATACATATCCAGGATGGATGATCAGCTCTATGCCATGGGTCAGCAGCCTGTCGAGGAGCAAGCAAACTCTGGATTATACATATCCAGGATGGATGATTAGCTCTATGCCATGGGTCAGCAGCCTGTCGAGGAGCAAGCAAACTCTGGATTATACATATACAGGATGGATGATCAGCTCTATGCCATGGGTCAGCAGCCTGTCGAGGAGCAAGCAAACTCTGGATTATACATATCCAGGATGAATGATTAGCTCTATGCCAAGGGTCAGCAGCCTGTCGAGGAGCAAGCAAACTCTGGATTATACATATACAGGATGGATGATCAGCTCTATGCCATGGGTCAGCAGCCTGTCGAGGAGCAAGCAAACTCTGGATTATACATATCCAGGATGGATGATCAGCTCTATGACATGGGTCAGTAGCCTGCCGAGGAGCAAGCGAACTCTGGAGCATAGCATATCCAGGATAGGTGATCAACCCGTATGGCAGTGGAGAAGTAAATGTAGTGATGATAGGAAAACTTGCGGATCAAGTTATCCTCCCAGTATTCGCCTAGCTACCAAGGAACCACGAAAAAAACCTTCGGTCAGGTTGGTCGGCCCCGGGAGCTTGAAGCCAGGACCTCGCGAATGCGAGTCGCAACGATACCGCGGCGCCACTTCGCTCAGTGATGGAATCACATTTTAATATTTAGATACTTGCATTATGATAGACACTGCTGCTGTATTAGAAAGATTTAAACAATGAACTCCGTATATTAAGCTTATAGTCGACATAGTAAGAAGAATGCTTAGACAGATCAGAAAAGTGAAACAGATGGTACTTTATATGAAGCAAAGGAAAAATATCTGATATTACACATTCACATCACTTTCTCTACTCTCTATCCTTTATTAGTGGGTATACAAATTATTCTTACTAAATCTTATTTTTCTATCCTCTACATTTTAATCTGAATAAACCTTTGCAGAATTAGCTACGTTACACATTTCGTTATAGATACAAAGAGAACCGCCATAGTCAAATGTTTTAGAACTGGGCACCATATGCTGGCCTTAAAATTCCGCACTGTTTTCATGACATCGTGAGAAACAACTGATGTTAATAGGACTTCAAGAGAATGGCCAAGTAATAAACAATTAAAACCAATAATAACAGATATCTCAGAAATTGCTTATGGCACAAAAACTTATTTGAAATAATCGTGTGTTTTAAAGAGAACTACATTTTTTTCTAGCAAGTTTTCGTCTATTGCTTAACGTTTATCAGTTATACAACATTATACAAAATTAGTTACGAATGAAGAGGACTTAAAAGGTTTTTCCAATAAAATTCAATATATGCACTTTGTCATGCAAATATCTTTAATACACGTTATTTTAATCAAAATCGTTAAAGTCCTTTTTAGAAAAACAAAATTTTCGAAAAAATATTCCATCTAAAGGATAATATGGGAGGAGGATTTTCTTAAAATCTTCGTATCGCATTCTTGAAAGACACGAATTTAAATACTATGTTTGGTATTTATCCAACTTTTCGTTTTTAAGTTATTTGTTCAAAGACACATTCACATATGGACATTTTCCAAAATCGTTTTATTTGGATCCTGTGCTTCTCAAAACATGTATTTCCTTAAATTTCGGTATCGAATTTTGAGTCAAATGTAAACCTTCTCTGCCTACGTGATGGAGAAAGTTAAAATGAATGCTCAGAAATGGTATTCTGTCTGTTGCTTGATACTCTTTACTGTATTATATACGAATCCAGAAAATAAGGGACAAACTAACAATACTTGGGAGATACCCAAGATTTTAACAGAATACGACCCATCAGAGCAAGGGAATGTAGGATGACCAAGGCGGAAATGGAGAAGCGAGTTTGATTTATGAGAATGAAACATTGTTGGTGGTGGTATTTGCAGAATAAGAAGTGAAACTTAAATATTATATCTTAATTCTCTTTCGGTGAATGAAAGATAGAGGAAAATAAAATAAAATGGAAAGTACACAAAGCCAGAATGGCTTTGGATAGAATAGCAGAAATTTCCGTGGTTACCAAGAAGAGGAGGTGGGGAGGAGGTCCTTGAGAGAAGGCTTGAACTAGTGAATTAGAAAATGCATCTTATAATAATAATAATTATAATAATAATAATTATAATAATAATAATCCTTTACGATCCTAGCAATCACCAGGGTCCTTACAGTGTCGACAGTGTGGACGTCTTCAGTATGCCGGAATTATGTTCGTGAGATTATTTTACACGGAAGTAAATCTAAAACTATATAGCTGTCGCTTTAAACCATAAATGATGCAGTATTGAATAGATGGAATCTACAAACTGGCCTACAGGCCTGCGTTCAAACCGCGTCACCTTGGACGACTGATGGAGGTGTGGACGTTCCTCATCTATGTCTTCCTTCATTCACTAGACATTTCTGTCTGTAACTATCTATACAGGATGAATCACCTAAAACTTGCACCGCAAATATTTTGGAAACGGAAAGTGCTATTGTTGTGCAGTTTTCACAGCATTGATGGGTAGTCAAGGGCTCATACATTTAGCCCATAAACAGATTTTAATAATAATGATAAAGTGTATTTTTTGAGCAAACATATCATTTTTAAATAGAGCAATGCCTAGTTACATCAATACAATTACGGTAGTGTAAATTAGAATGTCAATGGTGTTTGTTGCAGGATTCTAGTGCAAGCGGTTTACGAGAAATCTTATTTTGAAAAGTTGCCACCCCGACAATTGTTTGTCCCATTCAACCTGTTAATGGCTAGGTACGACGTTGTTATGTTTGTTTGCATTGTATTTTCTGTTCATTGATTGCATTGCGACTTTCTGGTCAGTTAGTTTGTGACAGTTCAAGCAGTAAGTCGTGAGTGCAAGATGGGGTTTACTAATGCAGAAAAAGCCGACATGCTCATGGTGTATGTAGAGTGTAGGAAGAATGCAGTTCGTTCCTGTACGGTGTATGCGGAAACGTATCCCAATAGGCGTCAACAATCTCGGCAATTATTTATCAACCTCTTCAACCAATTACGTGAAAGTGACATTGTAACACCTAGAAAACGTAACAAAAACATACAAATGACTGGAGAACAGGCAGAAATTAATGTTTTGGCTGCCGTTGCAGTAGATCCGCAAATTAGTTCCCGCACAATCACACGTGGAAGTGGCATAAGTCAGGCAAGTGTACTGCACATTCTCCATCGACATAGGCTCCATCCCTATCACATCTCTCTCCATCAATAGCTGCATGGAAACGATTTTGAGAATCGTGTTTACTTTTATACATGGGCATTAAGACATGATACTCCAGATTCATCATGTATCTTGTTTAGTGACGAGGCAACATTTACTAATCATGACCAGGTAAACCGCAGAAACATGCACTATTGGTCTGTTGACAATCCCCGTTGGATTCGTCACGTGGAACGTCAGGGTCCATGGAGCTTAAACGTGTGGTGTCGGATACTGCACCATCAGCTCATATGCCCTTTGTTCATAGAAGGAACAATGAACTCGCACAACTTCATAGAAGGAACACTGAACTCGCACAACTATCGCAGCCTCCTGACAGACCATCTGCCACAGATGCTAGAAGACGTTCCTTTGCAGACTAGGAGGAACCTGTGGTACCAACATGATGGCTGTCCAGCCCATAGTGCACGAAGTACTACAGTTTGTCTTAACGGATTGCTTCCAAATCGTTGGATTGTACGAAGAGGACCTGTACTTTGACCGGCCCGTTCACCGGATCTGACCCCTTTAGACTTTATTTCTGTGGGTAAGGCTGAAAGACACTGTCGACAGGGATGTACTAACTACGGCAGATGATATGAAACGACGTATTACTGCTGCCTGCTCTGAAATTTCCGTTTAAATGCTAGAACGTGTGCAGCGGTCTTTCCATAGACGACCGGAAGCGTGTATTGAAGCTGTCGGTGGTCATTTTGAACACAACCTTTGAAGGGCTATGTTCTCTTTACTTGTAAGAACCCACAGAAATATTGTAATTTCCTTTTGTTTTTCTTGAGTTTGCGCTACCACCGGTTGTACAAGTGTCGGTGCGTAAAAGTTTCAACATGAGATTTCTCGTAAACCACTTGCACTAGAATCTTGCTATAAACGCCACTGACATTCTAATTTACCCCACCTTTATTCTGTTGCTGTAACTAGGCATTGTTCCATGTAAATATTGTATGATGGCTAAAAAAATACGCTTTCTCAGTATTATTAAAGTCTGTTTATAGGCTACATGTACGAGCCCCTGACTACCAAGCAATGCTGTGAAAACTGTACATAAATAACACTTTCCATTTCTGAAATATTTGGATTGCAAATTTTACGTAATTCATCCTGTATATGCTATTATTTGGTCTTCCAATGTCTTTTACCTTATTGGTTTATAAGGTTTAAGAGGAAGCTATTGACCTACAATTGGTAGAACCGAGTCATTAGGTGTAGAGAAAACAACCATCTACGTAAGTGTCCCGAAAAATGTACCCAACGGGTTGGAGGCAGAAAGTTGGCTGTCCCACCATCAGCTTAATCTGTGCAGCGCTCGTAATGCGGCCAGGGGATTAGTCATTTACTGCAAGTCCACATGTCTTTATCCGGATAGATAAAGACGATGGCGTTGCTTACAAATATATGAAGTATGAAGTAAGCAATTACTTGTCTTACTGCACTCCATAATGGCACAAAATTACGCTCTCTCTTATGCAATGGTTGGATTGAAGTAACAAGATTCTGAATATTAGTTTGTGATCCTGTGTTTGCCTGTGAATTTCCTCCTCTTGGGTTGCTACATTCGTTATACCTTATTCAATATGCAAAATCTGGCCCGTGCAAATAACCAAACGTTTTGCCGCGATTGTATCACTCATTTCGTTTGTATTTGACTACAAGGGTGATACCCTAATAATTTTTATAACTCCTATTGGCATTCTGAGAGTCCAAGATAGGACAAACCCTCCATGGAATGCGTGGCATGGTAAAAAGTAAATGAAGCAGGTAATAGATACACAGAAAACTAGTATGCTACACTTACTCGAGTTTTATCAGCCCACTAAAACTCCGTATGCACGTTTGTCGTCACCAATGAGGACATAAACAAAATGAGGTGGAGTTATCCTTTTAAATATTTGCAGTCGAAGGATACAGAGAGGAATTGAGTTGTGTTACGTCGACGGTTCAAGCGCAGCTGTAGACAGGTAATTAAGAAGCGAGGTTTCGGAGACGAGTTTCCCATTAAAGACACGACACGTATGATTCGTTTAACACAACTCAGAATAAATTACAAACCTGCTTCCTTTAATACATTTTGTAGGATTAGCTGACTCTCATAGTGTGTATGTTGCACGAAAATATAACATTATAGACATTTCCACCATCCAAACGAAAATACGTTAATTATAAACATTGCAATAAAACAAAGATATGAGTAGACATGTTTAACACTAACAAAACCCATCTTACTCAAATACAGGTCTGGCAAAAACTGTATACATACTTTTATGAAAAATTCTTTGTGTGTTAGTACTGAACTTAATGATATGTCCCAAGTTTAATACAAGATTCCTGCGCCTGTTCAGTAATTTTCGGTTCTCATAAAGGTTGCTGTTACTCGAAAAATACATATCACAACGGCAAATGTGTGCTTGAACAGTGTTGGTCAACATGTCCGCGAGAAGTTCTGCGCATGGTACTGTAATTTCTTTACAAAGTGCCTCCAGCGTAGGTTGTTTCCTAAGATATGTGTCATCCTTCAAGGTCCTTCAAAGACAAAAGTTCAGAGACGTTGAATCTGATGAGCGTGCACCTTTTTGTCCTATCCTGTTTCTGCAGATTCCCATTCAGGAAAGACCTCGCTCTTTGGTGTGAACAACTTGCCATTTCCATAAAGCCCACATACAGCTAGCAAAACTGGCGTGCTTAGCATTTCCAAATACCTAGCGCTAGTAACTATACCTCTAGATCAGAGGAGTCTCCATAGCAGACATACTCCCTGTAGAATGACTGCCTAGTTGGCATAGACGTGTGCATTTTCTGTTGCCTAGTTAACATGAATTATAAGTTTCCGTTATTTTTTAATTGGGCCTCATCAGATTCTTGGTCAGAAACTCATTCTCATTTACCATATGCTGAAACCATTCACAGAACTCATTCGGTGATTAGCTTCTTTCTCATTTGATGCTAGAAATAGTTCTGGTATACACACTTTTCACTTGGCGGCTTTCAGAATGCGTCGTACACTCGCCTGCTAGTTCCTGTGTCACGAGCAGACTTCTGAGATAACGGTGCAAAGTTTTCTAAGACTAACGCCGAAGAAGTAGGACTTTCAGCTATATGAAGTCTTACAGACTCATCACAAATTATACCAAGCGTCTTAAAATTTTAAATCTATATTATTGTCTGGCCTGCCAATCTGTTGGAGATTGTACAACAGTCATGCCTCCATTCATGCTGAACTTCAGCAACATTTTTAAACTTGATCCACCACTTTAAATAACCTCTACCAATTAAAATCGAGCTTGCCCCGACTACGTATTTTGAGTTAATAACCTATGTGTATATTATCAGGGCTATACGGGTACCTACGTTCATCTTTTGAGAAAACACCTTATTGCATATTCCACAGATAATACAATGCAACTCTAAAACAAAACGCAGATGCCATCTATTAAAGAGCATATGCGTTTTTGGGACCCGATATATTGTGATTCTGCCCATTTTACTGTCATTTTACTGTTTTGATCTAGTTAAACTTACACTACCATTTCACTTAGTTCATACTGGCACTTCACTAATGTGAACCAGTTCATTCAATTTTCCATGTGACTTCACTTTCTTCGTGACGTAGCGGCACAATGAAATAAGCAGGATGCGACTTCTCCTTCGGTCCACTTCACTCGCTGGGGAGTCGAACAAAAGCCGCCTAATCTCTCGCGGAAGTAGCATTCACTCTACGTCACAGCGGTTGTAACAAAATCGCTCGTGAAACCGCCCTCGATGTTTATCGGAACTCGCAAACTCACTTCAATTCGTCATTTCCTCATCAACTGATTAACCCGCTGGCTTATATAGCCAGTGGGAATTTTCACAGAACATTCTAGAATATTCTGGAAACAGAAGGGAACTTGAGAAGATTCTGATTTTCTGTCGATAACGCGTCTGGTGTTTACGCTGGGCGAGAGCGTTACCGTGTCCACTTATCCCTGTTTATTTCTTACTAGCGGCCGGTCGATGCCAACCAATCGATAGCTCGGTACATAGCTGCGTCACAATATAATTATATCATATATTAATAAACATATATGTGAATCTTACTTAAGATATATGGAAAGCTATATAGTTCGGAGGGAAAATTTACGTTTAAATTTTGCTTTTATTGTGTATAAGATGTTCAAATTATATAATTAAAACAAATACAAAGCAAAGCTGTTTAAACCACCGTAAATGAAACAAAAGCATGTGTTGTTATAAACAGTATTATACAGAATGTCTAAATTCCTTTCTCAGAACTTTGAGGACATGTAGTGGGGACCAACACAATTAAGTTTAGCATAGGAACTTGTGTCCGGAAGCGTACTGCTTTCCACTACACGCAAAATCACCACACACGCGCCACTCATTAGAAGTGAGTTCCAGCACGGCGGCGCACCAGCTCCTTTTGCACTTGCGGTCCGACTCATCTGGATTTGGGCAACGGTGGATAGGTCGTGGTAGCCCAATTGCTTGGCTTGCACTTTCTCCAGACTTGACCTCGTTGACTACTACTTGTGGGGTCACATGCAATCCTTGATTTACGAGTCTCCTGTAGAGTCTCGAGGAATACCTACTAGCACGAGTTATGGCAGTGGCGGGTATTGGAGGACTAGGGATCGGTGATCAAGTATACCAGAACATGACACGGAGGTACCGAATCTGTGTTGAAGTCGGTGGTCGTTACACCGAGTCCTTCTTGTAATTGGGTCCAGATGATAGGCAGCAGGAGTCGGAGAGGGCAATGTGTGTTGTAGTAGAATTTTGCGTTTCCGGACATGAGTTCCTATGCTAAAGTTAACCGCCTTGGTCCACACTACAAGTCCTCACAGTCTGTAATGGGAATTTACACACATCCTGTCTAATATTACTTTATGCAAAAATACGCATTCTCAGGATAATTGAACATCAACAGACTTCCAATGTAACCGCTACAATAGTGAGTATAGATTGCGTTCCTGTCCAACACTTCATTCATCTGGAAACTGAATCAAATGTGTTCACACTGAACATAGATACGAAAAAACTTGTTCTAACCCTGCATCTAGGAGTAGTCGACTACCTTACATTTGTTTACACTGAGCCACCATCGATGGCGATGCCGGTACATCTTATTTGTTTCACCGAATATATATAAAGAAAAATTGATCCTCCTATTACGTTACTCAGGATAAGTGTTTTGCCTGGATAGGATTTCGTATTAAGGAAATCAGACTTAACTTATTTGCAGTATATGAATACAACAAAAAATAAAATAAAAAATCAGAGGCACTAAACATTATGAAGCCTTAAGGGATATAAACAAATTTCTTTAATGGTTAATGCTACTAAAATGCTACTTGATAAACATTTCATTTTTAAACGGCTTCTACCATTGTTTTCTCCTTATTTCTTTCTTTCTTTCTTTATTTCTTCTTCAGTGCATTTATTTCTAAGTAACATGATTTATCGGTAATATAAAACTGAACGAACTTTACAGATGGCTTACAGTAAATTCAAGAGCTACATTTAATTTTTCCTGCCTATATCTGAAACACAGGACATTCTAATCAAAACTGTTAGTACCATCTTTGAAAATATAAAATGTAGCCTTCTTCCGTACAAAGGGATATCTTTAGGGGAAGGCTAGAGAAATTTCTTTAGAATTTTTTGCCTCACATTATTTTTATTCTTTAATCCTTTATAGCCTGGTGTATCATAATCATTACTAATGTGTTCTTTTCGGGCTTTAGTTTCTTTAATGGGTTTTTTTTCCTAATTTCATATTACACTAACCTTCAACAATAAAATCGGGCTATTCGTAGCTGCTTATATTGCATAAATATTAGTCATTTTGCAATAAAACTCTAGTGTATCTTAAATAATAATCAGCAAAATCCACGCAAATGTAGTCAAATGTAAACCCGTCAATACATAAGTGAGCCATTACACTAGGTATTTTACTTGGGCCTTCTTCATCCTTTACTACAGGAAAATTTGACTGCAGTGACTGACCACGAACTCGCGACATTTGGCTTTGAATGGATGGCCAGTTCATTTCGTATTGCAATAACGATCACGGCTTTTCAAGTTGCTTAAATTGTGGTGCCAGGGAAAGGGATATAGACGCCAGTTTGGGAACCAGAGGAAGAGCCGCATACACTATATGATCAAAAGTATCCGCACACCCCACAAACATACGTTTCTCATCTTAGGTGCATTGTGCTGCCACCTACTGCCTGGTACTCATCCGGGACCTCAGTAGCCATTAGACATCGTGAAACAGCAGAATGGGACACTCCATGGAACTCACGGACTTCGAACGTGATCAGGTAATTGGGTGTCATTTGTGTCAGAAGTCTGTACGCGAGATTTCCACATTCCTAAACATCCCTAGGTCCACTGTTTCTGATGTGATAGTGAAGTGGAAACGTGAAGGGACATGTACAGCACAAAAGCGTACAGGTCGACCTCGTCTGTTGACTGACAGAGACCGCCGACATTTGAAGAGGGTCGTAAAGAGTAATAAGCAGACCTCTATCCAGAGCATTACACAGGAATTCCAAACTGCATCAGGATTCACTCCAAGTACTATGACAGTTTGGCGTGAGGTGAGAAACCTTGGATTCATGGTCGAGCGGCTGCTCATAAGCCACACATCACGCAGGAAAATGCCAAACGACGCCACGCTTGGTGTAAGTAGCGTCAACATTACACGATTGAACAGTGGCAAAACGTTGTGTGGAGTGACGAATCACGGCACACAATGTGGCGATCCGATGGCAGGGTGTGGGTATGGCGAATGCCCGGTGAACGTCATCTGCCAGCGTGTGTAGTGCCAAGAGTGAAATTCGGAGATGGTGGTGTTATGGTGTGGTCGTGTTTTTCCTGGAGGGGGCTTGCACCCCTTGTTTTGCGTGGTATGATCACAGCGCAGACCTACATTGATATTTTAAGCACCTTCTTGCTTCCCACTGTTGAAGAGAAATTCGGGGATGGCGATTGCATCTTTCAACACGATAGAGCACCTGTTCATACTGCACGGGCTGTGGTGGAGTAGTTACATGTCAATAACATCCCTATAATGGACTGGCCTGCACAGAGTCCTGACATGAATCCTATAGAACACCTTTGGGATGTTTTGGAACGCCGACTTCGTACCAGGCCTCATTGACCTACATCGATACCTCTCCTCAGTTCTTTACTCCGTGAAGAATGGGCTGCCATTCCCCAAGAAAGTTTCCAGCACCTGATTGAATGTATTCCTGAGAGAGTGAACGCTGTCATCAAGGCTAAGGGTGGGCCAATACTATATTGACTTCCAGCATTATCGATGGAGGGCGCCACGAACTTGTACGTCATTTTCAGCCAGGCGTCCGGATACTTTTGATCACGTAGTGTATGTAGCAATAAAGGGTTAATTATGCTGTTCACACACACACACACACACCTTTGCATTACAGTTCTATTTTTACTCAGGGGACACAAAATATGTATCTTCAGTGAAATAACCGTAATGTGACTTTGTTTTTCAACTGTCATTCCTCTAACCTGTCAATGTCACTACTGTTTATATCAAATTAACTTTCACTGCAACTTTGCTTACATCACACTTTCACTTCAATAATGTGAACTAACTCCGTATCCCGTCACTTCACTTTCCTTTTTGACGTAGTAACGCAAATCAATACACAGGACATAACCACTTCTTCAGTCGCTGGGGAGTCGAACACAGGACTATTATCCCTCGCTCCGCAGCTATTAATTCACTCGAAAATCGCAGTTGATGGCGCAACAGAAACTCGTTCACCAACTTGCTTACTCAATCATTGATAAGTTCAACTGATTCTCGCTCTTATAGCTAATGGCATCTTCCACAGGACATTCTCGAACTATCTCATATACGTTCTAGAGGTGGTGTAATAAACTTCAGAAAATTCTGGTTATCCGACGAGAGCGCTTCTGGTGTTTGCTTATCTCTGTTTACCTCCAACTTGTCAGCGCCGACCTCCCGATAACCTTGAGTCACAGGCGCCGAGTCACAGTATGCAGCTTTTGAGTGGAATACAATACTTCCTTTACTCAACAGATGCAAACTGTATAAACAATAAGCAAGACTGATATAAGAACTCCTGACATAGTTGAAAAGTCCATTTGGCTTCTGAAACACAATTTGTACACTTTTATTATCATGCTTCGCTTGTCGCCTAAGAATGTGCCAAATGTTAATCAACCAGGACGTTATACAGTTTAGTGTGCATTATATGATTAACTTTCCAGTTTAATGAAAAGGTAGAATTACACGACTGAAAAATTCAATGACATCGCCGGATTTGAACCACGAATCTCTCGGTTTCCATCCGGTTGCTCTAACCACTAAGCTAACATGGCAACATGCCGGCACGACATTAAATTCTCCAACTAATTCGCATTTTTTCCGATAAACTACAAGGAAATCTGAAATTGTATTGAGGTGACATACCCCAATGGCGATTTACAATGTTGTAAGTACTTCAAGTCTCCGCTCTTCATAGTTTAAACCACTATTAGGTTAACTAATTGAAATATTTATATTAATGTACCTGCATGTCGCCATGGTAACCTAGTGGTTAGAGCAACCGGAAGGAAACCGGGAGATTCGTGGTTCAAGCCTCGGCAATGGCATTGAATTTTTCAGTCATCTGATTTTACCTTTCCAACCTTGTCCAACACACGGCTTGTGTGGAAGAACAATTAATTTTATTTCCAGTCTATTCTTTCACATTTACTTCCTGGTGTTCCTAGGATAATGAAAATCAACACATTCTCTCGCGATATAGTATACTACCAGACTTCCATTTGCTATAATAGCAAAGTTTAAATATTTCTAATTATCAATATTAATTTAGGCTTTCAACTTGATGCCTCTGTATTCTCCAGAAAGCGATCCGTATTCCTGTATGACACAGAGAAAAAGCTGCCTGCATATTAAAAAATAGTCTTACTTTAGTCATTGTGTGAAACTTTTTTTAAAAACCTTTTAATATAAATGGAGATATTTATTCTCCTCGGAAATAGCATTAAATGTGAGTTTATACATTTTTCATTATGAGAATGCATATACAGTTGATTGCATAAGTTCGTGCCGATAAAATGCTCAGTGTTTATGTTGGTAAGGAAATATTAAAGGCCTCGCCTCGCTCCCCTTACCTGGTTCTCCTACCCCATGTAATGTTTGTCTTACTTCTCCATTTTGTTCAATACTGAGCCTGAAACCCAGCTTTGTTCATTGGTTTTAGTTTGAGTGACTTCAAACCAATACTAGACGGACTCATCCAGGGGCAGTCGTGGTGAAGCTTGCCTTCCAGCCACTCATGTGAAATGTTTCCGCACTCGCCTGACCTATATTCATAAGCTAATGCGTGTATTGGACTTCAATTCAAACCAGTAATAGATAGCTGACCCAGAACTGATGTGGAACTTAGATAAGGAGTGTCTGCCAACATTAAATAAAGCAAAACACCATAGAAAACCAGAAGCATTTGCATGCTTCATTGCACTCAATGTATTTGCCAGACTATGTCATGTCAAACCCCTTCATACAGTGTGACAAAGATACGGCTGAGAATCTGCTATACAAAGGAACGTTCGCAAGATGAACTGTCTAAAATCCGAAAGGGAAAAGCCGTTAGAATGCTGTTAATATCCTTCAACGAGTAACTAGCGAGTAAAACGAGCACTTTACGGATGTTTAACTATATGTTGGAGTGAACTACATTTTAAATCTCGTCAAATGACAAGAAAAGGACAACCAAATTAGCGAATTACAAACTAGATTTAGTTATTCTCGAACTTGTCGACTTTATTCTAAAGGTAATATTCATCAAACGAATAAGAGAAAAGCATGTGCAAATAATAAAGATGACCTACAAAGCTAAATCGACCTAATATTAACCCTAAGGAAGGAAGGAACCACCCATTTAAGATCCCTGGGTTGTCTTATGCGATACAGATTTCCGTTATTTCTCGGCACGCACTTCAGAATTCATTATGCTTGCACCCTTTACCAAGGAACACAATCTCATAACAGATATGGTTTCAAAATCCTCTGATTCTAAAAACATTTTCCCTGAGGCATTCTGTAAGCCAACAGTTTAAGACCCTACTGCTCAGCTTTGCCCGAATAGGATTCGAACTAGTAACAACAGCGAGAGAGGTAAGAAAACGTTCCTGCACGAACATGATAATTCATACCTCTCAATTTTCTACCGAGTACTAGAAAATTAATTTGAGTTCTATTTACGGACGCTCTTTAACTACTATAGTCCTTAGCGTCCCATTTTGTATTGGGCGTGAAAGACCGGTAATTTTGCTCAGAAGCCTCTTTATCAGGATTGAGGTTATTTTACGTGCCGTAAATCTACGACACGGGACCACCGGCTTTACTTCCCTTCCGAAGGAAGACATGCTGAGGATTTTTACGCCCGAAAAAAATTCGTCGTTCGCCGGGTTTGAACCCGCGACCTCGGGAACTGGAGGCTAGCATAGTAACCGCTACACCCCGGAGGATGACTTAGTACTAGCAATGTGGAATTTTGTGAAAGGTACAAATATGTGTCTCGTAATTAGTACCAGCCATTGTAAGTTTATTTTTACTGCATTTGTGATTGTGCGGCATTTGTGTAATTACATTAGCTTCCTTAAGCTCTTAATGGACTGTTGTTGCAATTTGCGATTATAAAAAGAACACAAATTGACAAGCTAATACTTTAATGACGTTATCGTGGAATAAAAATGAAGCAACGCCTCTCACGTGACAGTTCAAGTGGATAAAGCGATCAAAAATGGATTTTTCCATTGCAGTCGTCCAAAACCATTGTTATGTGAAAAAGGATAATTCCCCTTCCCTCTTTAACTGCGATAAGTTCGCTCAGTAAACCAACACATTTTTTGTGATTAATGCTTCAGATAATGTAGAAAAAAAATCTGATGTGTTGTACTCACATGACGTTCTCTGCTCTTGTACAAACTATTTTACAAACGCTTATTCTCCATATGCTTCATGTTAATCGAGATAAACATTTGTAGAAATTGCTAATTTTTTGTAGGTGCAAGGAGAATATGGTAGGCTTTAAGCGATAGTCAAATCTTTTAAGAGCTGGTTGCTATGTGGAGCATTCCATTCTCTTTGCATGTCCAGGATATAAAAAAGTAAGGAAATCGAATAACTAATTCCCATTTGAGAGACGTATAAGTATTGGAAAATTAAAACAAATGACAAGGAATATCTCGGAAATGTTTCACTCCACAAAAAACATGTATACGACATAGGTTGTGTGTTTTAACGAGATGTGCATTCTTTGTGTAGTAATTTTTTTCTAACCCTTACGGTTCACCAATTATGCAAAACTCATTCAGAAAGAAGAGGACGTTTGGGAACATTCCCAGAAAATTCAAGATGTACACTTCTTTTGCCATGAAACTTTCTTAAATATATGGTATTTTAATCCAAATCGTTATAACCGTTTTTGAGAAAATCTAAACTTTCGAAAAGTGTTCCATGTAAAGGGTAGTCTGGGGTGGGAAGATTCTCTTGCAAATCTTCGTGTCGCATCTATAAAAGATACTGAACCTAAATACCAAGTTTGTATTTATCCGACTATTGGTTTTTGAGTTATGGTGTTCACAGACATATCCACACACACGGACCTTTTTGTAAAAATGCTTTTTTTGTATTCAGGGGACTTCAAAAGATGTATTTCTGATGAAATGTCGGTATCGAATTTTTGGATGGAATGCAATACTTTCCCTACTTACTATACGTAGTACAGAAAGTAAAAATATTATTTCTGGTTATCTACCCTTATACTAGCAGCGACCATAAAGAATATATAGACCTGCTAGCACGAGTATTTCACCCTTAATACTTTTGACCAATATGACTCTACGAAACTACGTGTTTCAACCAATCATGGCTGCTTATCCCACATTTTAATAACCTCCGTAGCATTTGTCTGCTTTCCGCACCTCCCTAGCATATGTTAATTTGTTTGCGATCGCCATTTGTTTTTCGAATAGATATTTGAGGTTAGCTTCACCAAAATAGCACAACATCAAACAACACAAACATACAGTATGTGGTTTTTCTTTTTTTTAATGGAAGGGCTTTAACTGCTGTGGTCCTTAGCATCCCATTCTATATTGTGCATGAAAGACCGGTAATTTTGTTCAGAGGTCTCTAACCAGTTTGAGGTTCTCTTACGTATCGTAAATGTACGACACGGAAACACACCCGAAATTTTTACACCCGAAAAGAATCCCTTCGTCGGGTTTGAACCCGCGACCTCGAGAACTAGAGCCTAGCACGGTACCCAATGAGGACGAAGGGCGTTCGATGAATTAATTTGGTAAGTTAATTAACAATTTTATTGTGTTTATTACCTTTAATATTTATGTACTTCGTTTTAATATTGAGATAGTCAAATCCTACTCCAGTTTTTATTTTCTCTAAATATACATCGATAAAGTTTATCCATAAAATCAAAGTATCTGATGAGATTACTGTTGATAAATACACTACGTGTTCAAAAATATCCGGACACCCGGCTGAAAATGACGTACAAGTTCGTGGCGTCCATCGACCTCAATAGTCATTAGACATCGCGAAACAGCAGAATGGGACACTCCGTGGAACTCACGGACTTGAACGTTGTCAAGTGATTGGTTCTCACTTGTGTCAGAAGTCTGTACGCGAGATTTCCACACACCTAAACATCCTTAGGTCCACTGTTTCTGCTGTGATAGTGAAGTGGAAACGTGAAGGGACATGTACAGCACAAAAGCGTACACGCCGACCTCGTCTGTTGACTGACAGAGACTGCCAACATTTGAAGAGGGTCGTAAAAAATAAAAGGCAGACATCTATTCAGACCATCACACAGGAATTCCAAACTGCAACAGGATCCACTCCAAGTACAATGTCAGTTAGGTGTGAGGTGAGAAACCTTGGATTCCATGGTCCAGCGGCTGCTCATAAGCCACACATCACGCAGGAAAATGCCAAACGACGCCTCGCTTGGTGTAAGGAGCGTTAACATTACACGATTGAACAATGGCAAAACGTTGTGTGGAATGACGAATCACGGCACACAATGTGGCGATCCGATGGCAGGGTGTGGGTATGGCGAATGCCCGGTGAACGTCATCTGCCAGCGTGTGTAGTGCCAACAGTGAAATTCGGAGGTGGTGGTGTTATGGTGTGGTCGTGTTTTTCCTGGAGGCGGCTTGCACCCCTTGTTGTTTTGCGTGTCGCGATCACAGCTCAGACCTACATTGATATTTAGGCACCTTCTTGCTTCCCAATGTTGAAGAGCAATTCGGGGATGGCGATTGCATCTTTCAACACGATCGAGCACCTGCTCATACTGCACGGGCTGTGGCGGAGTGCTTACACGACAATAACATCCCTGTAATGGACTGTCCTGCACAGAGTCCTGACTTGAATCCTATACAACACCTTTGGGATGTTTTGGAACGCCGATTTCGTGCCAGGCCTCACCGACCTACACCGACACCTCTCCTCAGTTGCTCACTCCGTGAAGAATGGGCTGTCATTCCCCAAGAAACCTTCTGGCACCTGATTGAAAGTATGCCTGCGAGAGTGAGCGCTGTCATCCAGACTAAGGGTGGGCCAACACCATATTGACTTCCAGCATTCCCGATGGAGGGCGCCACGAACTTGTACGTCATTTTCAGACAGGTGTCCGGATACTTTTGATTACGTAGTGTATGTTTTTAGGTCTTCATGAATACACAAAAAAATAAGTTTTAGAAAAAGCTTCCTGTGTACCTCAGAACAGCATAACTGAAAAACGAAAAATCGGATAAGTACCAGACTTGGTATTTAACTTCGGTGTCTTCCAAGGCTGAGACACCAAGATTTTCTAGAAAATCCTCCAACCCCAACTATCCTTTTCATTGAACATTTTCAAAATATTTGATTTTCTCAAAAAATGCTAACGACTTGGATTCAAGTACCATATATAGAAGACATTTACATGACAAATAAAACGCATAGCTTTAATTTTGTGGCAATAACTGTGAAGTCATTTTCATTGGGAAGAAATTATATATAATCTTGAAAAACTGGTAAACGTTAAGTGATAGACAATAAAGTACTACACAGAATTTAGATCTTTTTAAAACACAATTTATTTCAGTAAGCCGTATTTTTTTCATTTTTCTAAAGTCCTGTCCTGACATGCAGTTGTTCCTCGCGATTGAATGGAAAGAGTATAGAACTTTAAGGTCAGTATATAGCGTCCATATTTCATTTGAATATCGATATTCCCTTTGTATATATAACGAAATGTGTAGTGCAGTATTTCTGCAAAGGTTTATATCGAGTAAAATGAAGTAGATAGACACATAGCTTTCATAAGAATAATTTGTAACCTAATAATAAACGATAGAGGGTAGTGAAAGTCATGTGAGTGTAACATCAGACCCTTTTTTACTTTCTCTACTACGTATAGTAATTAGGGGAAGTATTGCATTCCATACAAAATTTCGATATCAAGATTTATCGAAAATACATTTTTTGAGGTGCCCTGAATCCAAATAAATATTTTTGTAAACGTTTCCGTGTGCGTGCGTGTGTGTGTGTGTGTCTGTCTGTCTGTGAACAGCATAACTCAACAAGAAATGTCGGACAAATACCAAACTTGATACTTGAGTTTTGTTTCTTCCAAGGATGCGACACAAAGATTTTCAAGAAAATCCCCCCACCCCAGACTACCCTTTACATTGAGCATTTTTCAAAATCTTTTATTTTCTCAAAAATGTCTCTACTGATTTTGATAAAAATATCATATGTTTAAGACATAGTCATGAAGTGCATATTTTGAATTTTTTGGGAATGTCCCCAAAAGCCCGCCTTATTCTGAATGACTCGCGTAACTGGTAAACCGTAAGAGATAGACAAAATTTTACTATAAAATAGATGTAGATACGTAATGGGAATTCGTATTCGGTTTTTTGTGTCCTGGACATACCAAGAGATTTTGGAATGCTCCACATAGCGACCAGCTCTTAAAACATTTGACTACCGCTTAAAGCCATATTCTCCTTGCACCTACAAGAAAATCATCAATAAACTTAACATCTCGATAAACATGAAGTGGATGGAGAATAAATGGTTGTAAACATAATTTGTACAAGAGTAGAGAAAGTCTTGTGAGTGCAACACATCAGATTCTTTAATGTAATGTTCTTTAGCTTGATAAATCATATCGAACGGTAAACGTATGAAGGGATGCTCAAATGATCCTAAAGTCTTATAACCTAAAACAGTTACCCGAGATTCACATTTGTCTAAAGGAAGCCCTAGAAAAAATTTGCCCCTAACAGATTCATTCTTTAACATCTTTATTAGCTGTTCCTGTTGTTGGTATCCATCGGCGAGATTTATTTTATCAGTTTTTATGCTTTATATGAAGACGAGCTGAGGAATATTAATTCAGACATTCATTATTACCATTATTTATTATATATCACATTTGTTATTGCAACTTCTCAGGAAAACACAAAGACAATTAACTATGTAACCTAACTTCCATTTAGCCAATCCATCTTCCGATAGGAAAACATCCAAGACTTATAAAGGTTTCTAGAGGATACTATCACATTAAGACTGCCACATACAACAGGTAAGTTGTTACAGGAACCTTGTGGCAGTATTTTATATCACAACAATGTAAATGCCACAGTGATTATAGTGTAAATAAGCATTATTGTATGACATTGATTTGAGATGTTTGTTAATTATAAACATTGTTAGGAAATAAGTTTACACGGCCTCACTGAAACTGACAATAAGAGCGGGCAACAATGAGCGAGGGGGTGAGTTGTTTATCAATTATTAGAGACAAGCAAATGACGTCAGATTGGCGCGCTTTTCTGAGAAATGGAGGGAACATCTCCCCTAAAGCATATGCGTTCGTAATTTTGATTGGATATAAATATAGACGCTAATGTTGGCGCGTTTTATTAACCAATAGCAGCTCGGTTATAATATTTAGGCATATCGGGTAAGGGTGTATAAAAAGCTAAAGCCGAGAAGCGGATGGCACACAGTCCAACAGAAGCATTCGCGTGTAATACGTCGTTCAGTTCAACATAAGTATTCGTGGGTTATACGTCACAAAGTTTAAGAGAATCGTCGCGCAATTCAAAATCTCTCGCGTCGTAAAGTTAGTTATAAATGTGAAATACGCGAATTAATAAAGTGCGGCAAATAAGTGATTATAATAACATTAGAAAACATAACAGTTTCAGTCTGGCGTGTATCAAAAGATATGTGAAACGAATAAAGTGTGACGGCAATAAAAGTGTAAAAACAAATTCTTTTATCAGTGTTATCTTTTAGTAAAAACTCCTTTCCGTTTACACACCCTGTTTAAGAGATGTGCTCGACCGAGAAACAATAGCTAGTCGGAGGACAATGAACCCAACATTCAAAGTAGTAAAACAATAACAGGCGCTCAGAAATAAGATAACACGAAGTGACCGCGACAAATTGGCTCCCATACGTGGGGTTGATAAACATGAATCATCTTCCAACTACTAACGAAACAAATATTCAACTTCAACCTGACTACGTAGTAGGACTGTCATGTACAACACATAAGCTCTTACAGGAACCTGACTACATAGTAACACTATCATGTACAGCAGGTAAGTTTTTACAGGAATCTGGCTCTACTTAGCAACACTATCATGTATAGCAGATAAGTTCTTACAGGAACCTGGCTCTATGTAGTAACACTATTATGTACAACAGGTAAGTTCTTACAGGATCCTGGCTCTACATAGTAACACTGTTATGTACAACAGGTAAGTTGTTACTGGAACCTGACTCTACACAGCTACAGTGTTATGTACAACAGGTAAGTTCTTACAGGAACCTGGCTCTACATAGTAACACTGTTATGTACAACAGGTAAGTTGTTACTGGAACCTGACTCTACACAGCTACAGTGTTATGTACAACAGGTACGTTCTTACAGGAACCTGGCTCTACATAGTGACACTATTATGTACAACAGGTAAGTTGTTACAGGAACCTGACTCTACATAGTGCCAGTATTATGTACAACAGATAAGCTCTTACAGGTAACGCATTACTAAATTTAATTCAATTACTAAATCACTTTACTACAATTTACTACATCTTCCCTTGAACCAGCCGAAGACAGAGCCTGTTTAAAATCGGTATGTGGGTTCATCGGAGGAGGAAGCCCACAGTTGTAAACCCATTTCAGCTTAGTTGAAACTAGAGATGTACAGTTTTCGATTCTCTCCTGCTACGCCTCTTGCTTAGGCAACACGCATGGCACTCCCCTGACGTGAGGGAGGCAGCATTTTCTCTCCAACCCTCCTCTGCACTCTGAGCAGTCCGTATGCCCACAGGACCTGGAATCTTTCTGGACGCATATAGTAACTGAGGTTTGTCGTCCAGCGAATAAAACAATTCATGCTTTGGAGATGCAAAAAGTTAAATTGAGATTTATTTATGGACGTTCTTTAACTGCTATGGTTCTTAGCGTCCTGTTCTATATTGTGTGTGAAAGACCAGTAACTTTGCTCAGAAGCCTCTATCAGGCCTGAGGCTCTTTTACGTGCCGTAAATCTACGACACGATACCACCGGCTTTACTTCACTTCCGAAGGAAGCCATGCTAAGGATATTTACGCCCGAAAATATTCATCGACCTCCCCCAGGTTTGAACCCGTGACCTCGACATGGAGCTGCTTATCTTAAGAAGCTAACTGTCTCCAAAGTAACGCAAACACTTCTATTAATTTTATTCTACTTAATAAATGCATGATATTTTGCGGAAATACTTTAGTTACGAGAATGATTATTTCGTAAAAGCTAGACCAAGTGGGAACAGGTTTTCTAAAAGGTAGTTTGTGTGTGGGAAAACGTACGGTAAACAGTGAGAGTTTTAAAGAATATGGTGAATATAGCAAAACTATTTAGAACTGGAGGAGACAATACGTGGACAGTGAAAGTCAAGAGAGAGCTAAAAAGAATAGGAATGTGTAATATTTGGTTTGAAGGATCTGAAAATAAAGTGGATGTGAGGAGAAAAGTAGATAAGCGACTGAAAGATATACACTAGGTGATCAAAAATATCCGGACACCTGGCTGAAAATGACGTACAAGTTCGTGGCGCCCTCCATCGGGAATGCTGGAAGTCAATATGGTGTTGGCCCACCCTTAGTCTGGATGACAGCGCTCACTCTCGAAGGCATACTTTCAATCAGGTGCCAGAAGGTTTCTTGGGGAATGACAGCCCATTCTTCACGGAGTGAGCAACTGAGGAGAGGTGTCGGTGTAGGTCGGTGAGGCCTGGCACGAAATCGGCGTTCCAAAACATCCCAAAGGTGTTGTATAGGATTCAAGTCAGGACTCTGTGCAGGACAGTCCATTACAGGGATGTTATTGTCGTGTAAGCACTCCGCCACAGCCCGTGCAGTATGAGCAGGTGCTCGATCGTGTTGAAAGATGCAATCGCCATCCCCGAATTGCTCTTCTACATTGGGAAGCAAGAAGGTGCCTAAATATCAATGTAGGTCTGAGCTGTGATCGCGACACGCAAAACAACAAGGGGTGCAAGCCGCCTCCAGGAAAAACATGACCACACAATAACACCAGCACCTCCAAATTTCACTGTCGGCACCACCCACGCTGGCAGATTACGTTCACCGGGCATTTGCCATACCCACTCATTGCTATCGGATCGCCACATTGTGTACCGTGATTCGTCACTCCACACAATGTTTTGCCACTGTTCAATCGTGTAATGTTGATGCTCCTTACACCAAGCAAGTCGTCGTTTGGTATTTTCCTTTGTGATGTGTGGCTTATGAGCAGCCGCTCGACCACGGAATCCAAGGTTTTTCACCTCACGCCTAGCTATCATAGTACTTGAAGTGGATCCTGATGCAGTTTGAAATTCCTGTGTGATGGTCTGGATAGATGTCTTGCCTATTACTCTTTACGACCCTCTTCAAATTTCGGTGGTCTCTATCAGTCAACAGACGAGGTACGCTTTTGTGCTGTACATGTCCCTTCACGTTTCCACTTCACTATCACATCAGAAACAGTGGACCTAGGGATGTTTAGGAGTGTGGAAATCTCGCGTACAGACTTCTGCCACAAGTGACACCCAATCACCTGAACACGTTCAAAATCCGTGAGTTCCACGCAGCGTCCCATCGTGGTGTTTCACAATGTCTAATGACTACTGAGGTAGCGGATAATGAGTACCAGGCAGTAGGTGGCAGCACAATGCACCTAAGATGAAAAAGTATGTTTTTGGGTGTCCGGATACTTTTTATCACATAGTGTAGATCAATAGCTGACACTGTCACAATGTAATGAGGAATAATCATTAAGCTTACAGTCGAAACTAAAAACAGAATGGGGTAGAGAACAACATTTTTTGTCCAAAAATAGAGTCAACAAACAAGGGATTGCTTGGCTCAGACTAGGATCATGGTGAGCGATCAAATTTACTAACGAAGAAGGCATAAGAATCTGTCCGTGATGTAGAGAGGAAAAAACTGGGGTTCATACTCTTGGCGCATTTTACTAAGACAGAAAGTTTGAGGTGAAAGTATCTACCAGATTTTTTTATTGACACAAGGAGAGGGTTACAAGATTTTGGATCTTGCTGGTTGGGAGTGGGAAGGGAAGGGATTGGTGATTTTTTACAAAAGGTTATGCAACTCGGATCGGAGTGTAAGGAAGAGGGACAAGAGTGGGAGGGAGAGGGTTAGTGGCGGGTATTTGTTTTTTTTTTTGTAAACAATTGCGTGAACAAGTTACTTTTTTCTACTTTTCTGGTTTGTTTGTGTAATTTTTGTTGTTAATTTCTCGAATTTTTTTTCGAGGGGGGCCTTTTCTTTCCAATTCTTATAAAACATCATTAAATTTAAAGTACAGTGTGACGAATATAGACTGAAACATATGGACTACAGCATATTATACAAGCACATACGGTTTATTTGATCCGTGTGGTGTATGAGTTTAAACGTGTAAAATGTTTAAGACTAATAAATAAACCACTCTACTCTTCTTTTTGAAACATTCTCGACGTTTTTGTTATCGCGTATACCGTTTTGATTGCATTTCTGGCTATTTCTTTGGGTTTTATACATTATATCATACACACATACACAAACTCATACATATTTCCAGACTCTGGGGAGGATAGGGCATAATTCTTGGCTGCAAAAAGATAATTCCCTGCACAGGAGGGAATCGAACCCAGAACTCCTTACACAATTGGCAGGTGCTCTACCGACTACCGACTGAATTAAGGGGTCGGCCTTCACCAAAGTTTATTCCTGGTTCCAATATGTGTATTTTCCGGCATTTTTAGATGTTTCAACTTCGCTTTGATACGTATACATGTTTCTATCTTCTACAATTTTTACATTCTTACACGTTTTCGACCCTTTTGTTACATTTCATCCAGTTTGAAATGATGTTTCTGGGTGACAGAGATAAAGCTGTGGTTTATTATCTATATAGGTGTGCGCATTATTAAACTGGCAGCGCAGGGTTTTCTAAAAGGAGAAACAATTGGTGAATAAATAATTATGAGATTATCAAAAACCACTTGCCATTATTTGTGCGTTTTGTTAAAAGCATACATTTAGAATAGTTGTAAATACAAGGATATAAAAGAATAATAATAATAATAATAATAATAACAGTAAACGTACATGACCTTGCAAAGCTCAAAACATTTGCCAATTAATGGCTGTTGAAATCTCAATAAAAACTTCCCCAACAGTTCCAAGGTGGTGACGTTATGTTATTTCATTGGCAGTTTAGAGCATATAATTAGGTACAACTTAATACAATTGAAAGCAACTTAAATCTAACAGTAATAAGCAGTAGCATGTCGTGTCGTATCGTGTCGTGTCGAGTCGTGTCGTATCGTATCGCGCTTAGCCTATCAAAAACCGCATCAAGTATATGAGACAAGTTTTCCAATCCCACCACTAAACCTTCTCTCCGCCAGCAGGTAGTGTAAGACAGGTATTTTTTTTACCTGCCCAGCATTGAGGAAAACTGCCTATCTTTGCGTATGTTGCCCCGCTGAAAACTACCGGCCGAGACAAGCAGGTGCAGGCAGTACAAAATCACAGAAATGCACTCCTCTAGTTGAAACTAGAACTGAGCGTGATTCTTGATCTCATGGGAGTTTCTGCTCAGCTCGAACTTCGTCCCCAAGGTAAACCTTCCATTCTTGGTAGCAACATCAGCATGGCATGTGTTTGTTATTCTACCACTGGGATTTCGGTCATCCCCTTCCCTTGTGTCAAGGTAGTGGTCGTGACGGTATGTATCTAAAGCTAACCCAATTGATTAACATCATAAGTTAAAACCATTTTATAAACAAATTTTACTATACCGAGACAGATGAATCCGCGATAACCGATGAAGTTCGCATTCAGGAGATTCCGGGTTCGATTCTCATTGGGCCGGCTACTTGTCCTTGTCTTTTTCGCGATTTGCCCTGGTTAGTTGAATGCTGGGTTGCCGTGAATTTTCCTGTCCCCACTTCCTGTCATTTAACTTATCATGTTTCAGGGTAGAATGATCAGGCGAGCGGACGGCGGGTGAGAAGGTGGAGTTTGGCTTGAGGCAATGTCTTTCTCAGTGTGTGACGGTTTTCAGAGAGACATCTCCGCAGGGAGAGGTAGGCCTATGGGGTGTTTCGCCGGCATCAGGATTAATATCTGCAGCCGCCTCGTCCGAAACTGCAGCCTCGGATGTCGCACTCTCCCCTTTACATCTATTCCTCAAGGATGTTTTGAGAGGCACAATTGGCCTCATGTGCCGAAATTCTCCTCTAATAATCATAACCATGTTCCAATTGTTCACCGATTTCTTTTAAATGTAGAATATTTTTTCCATCCATACTTCTCCCTAAGAGACGCACAAATCTAATTACACATTAATATAGATATCATTCAAGCAAAGAGTTTATGTCCAAGTTTTTGTGATGTTAATCATTTCCAAGATATCCTGTATTATTGGTTTGAATTTTGAAATACTTATAGGTACCATTCTCAAGTGGTAAATCCCTAATCCTTATTCTTTTCTTCCCTTTTTCTTCGTAAGCATGCAAAGAATAATCCTGCGGTCTGTGAAAATTGCAACATCAAGAAAGAATTTCCCGAATAACTCCAAACTTGGTAGACGTGTAGAAAAGTGTGCAAGAAATAAGTGATTAGGTTTGCAGAGAGATGGGGTACACCCAGGCCAAGCAAAGCCCTCTCGTGTCAGTTCGACAAGGTCAGTGTAGTCAGTGCAGAGCTATAAAACAAGGTGCTAACAATAAAGTGTGTGCCGGTATGCCTCGTCGACGGGAGCCAAATCGGCATGTGAGCGAGTTCGAACGCGGCAGAATGATCGGTCCCAGAGAAGCGGGTTTGTCATACCGTGACATTTCGGCTCGTACAGGACATGCTGCTACGACAGTGATGCGTGTGTGGAAGCAGTGGATAGATGAAGATCGTACGCAGCGAAGAGCGGGTACTGGACCACGGAACATGACCACAGCACGGGATGATCGTCATCTTGTCCGCATGGCCATAACGGACCGTACAGCTTCATTCACAGTGTTGTCTCGACGCTGGAGCACTGCAACAGGTGTGAACTTGTCTGCATCAACGGTTCGTCGCCGTCTGCTGCAGGTTTGACTGGTGGTATGCATGCCATTGCTTCTGCTTCCATTTTCCAGAAATCACAAGCTCCTCCGACTGCAATGGGCACGAACTGCCTCACTGGGGTGCTGAGTGTCAAAATGTAGTCTTTTCGGACGAGTCCCGCTTCAAAGGGTCCTACAGTGATGGCCGCATACTGTCCGGCGGTACCGTAGTGAGCGCTACCTGGAGGCTGCATTGTTGAGCGGCTTAGCGGACAAATACCAGGCTTGATGTTTTGGGGCGCCATTGGTTACCACAATACGATCTCGCCTCCTACGAATTGAGCGCACTTTGAACAACAACCGGTACCTAACGGTGGTTGTAGAGCCTGAGGTACTCCCCCTGCTTCAGGTAACTCCACAAGCCACATTTCAACAGGACAATGACCGGCCACATATTGCGAGGAATGTACAAGCCTTCTTCGAAGAGCAACGGGTAACATTGCTTCCCTGGCCTGCACGTTCACCTGACATGTCGCTCATCGAACATGTCTGGGATATAGTTGGTCGGCACCTGGTGCGTCACGGTCCTCCAGTGACCGTTGTCACGGATTTGTGGGCTCAAATACAAACTGCCTGGATGAGAAATCTCTCAGGAACTTATTAAAAACCTTTTTGATTCAATGCCACGGCGTATAGGAGCTTTAATTGCAGCGCATGGAGACCACACCAAATACTGAATATAAGGGTCCAAAAGCTATGTATAGATTTGAAATGGTTATAATTTGTTACTTGTCATGTACCTAACCTGTGGTATTAAATTCATTGAATTAATGCGTTTCCTTCTTGGTATTGCAATTTTCACAAACGGCAGTGCAGAATTTCAAAGCCATCGCATAGCGACCCGCTTTTTTAAAAATGTGCCAATCGCCTTGGCCTACTGTATTGCACAACGAAAAGTGTAAAAGTATAAAGGTTAACAAGAAGTAAACACAAGAAAACGCTTTTGTGAGAATAGAAGAGTGAGTAGAGAAAGTGATGTGAGTGCAACACATCAGACATTTTGCTTCTGGGTAGTCGATTATAAACGATATCAGTTGTTTACACAGTATTGAAAATCACCAAGGCTGTCTTTGCAGTGTTGTATAGCAAACTTCTGATGTGATACGTTCACATGACTTTCTCTACTCTCTGTGCTTATTATGGGTATACAAACAATTCTTACCAAAGCTTATCTTTCTGTCTACTTCATTTAATCCAAATAAATGCTAAAATAATTACATTACTGGTTTCGTTATAGATACAAAAAAACATCAATGGTCAAATGTTTAAGAGCTGGACGCTATATGCTGACCTTAAAATTCGGTACTGTTTTCATGCAATCGCGAGAAACAACTGAAAATCGATTAGGCTTTAAAAGAATGAAAAGTATTGAACAATTCGCACGGATATCTCAGAAACGGCTTATGCCACAGAAAAACTTACTTAAGTAAATTGTATTTTTAAACAGATCTAAATTTTTTGTATGGTACGTTTTCGTCTATCGCTTAATGTTTACTAGTGATACAAGATCGTACAAAATTCTTTCACAGGCTGTTCCCAGAAAATTCAAGATATAATTTACTTTCATGTAAATATCTTTAATATATGATATTTTAATCAAAATCTTTAGCCTTTTTTAAAAACTGAAAATTTTCGAAAAATGTTCCATGTGAAGGATAGTTGAGGGGTACATTTTCTTGAATATCTTCGTGTCGTATCTTTGGAAGGTATTGAATCTAAACACCAAGTATGATATTTATCTGACTTTTCGTTTCTGAGTCAATGCTGTTAACAGAACACACACGGACCTTTTTCTAAAAATATTTACTATTCAGGGGGCCTCAAATCATACATTTCCGGTCAAATCGCGGTATCTAATTTTTTGTTGGAGTGCAATGTATTAAGTACATTTAGAGAAGGTAAAAATACTGGGATTGCAAATCATTTTATCTTGAAGCTTGTGATATTCGTATTCAGTTTTGTATGGGTTATCCATTTGAACTAACTTTCTTGTTTTCCCGATTAAGGGAAGCCAGAATATTGGAAACGCAACACAAACCAGTTATCCGCTATTGCTCCCTAGCCAACCTTGCTTCACAAATATCGATATCTGGTCCACGAGGTCATCTCCATATTTCATACCAACACACAGTGGTGCGAATCGGTGATTCGGGCAGCAAAAACAAACATGAACGTCTGAACCCTTTCAGATGCATTCTCCAAACATGAAAATGGTGAAGCAGAGATTCAAAATAATTAAATAGGTTTAAGACTCACTAGAAAATAATAGCACTGATGCTGTGATAGACGTGTTTAAAGCAGCTATGTCGCCAGTACGTACATTTCATCTTCAAAACATTTGCGGGTTATCAGCGCTAGCACAGAGCGCATGTAAACTGTACATGGCCAGTGACGAAGTACACAAATGTTTAAATGAAAGGCGAAAAGAGGCATAATACTACAGGGGTTCTTATTTATATATTAATACGCTGCAACACTGTAACTATACAGAGGTGTTTGAAGTATTGACTAATTAGAAGTACAATGGCACATTGGACTGGATTGTGAAGTGGAGTGGATACGGCACCGATCCAGGAATGAGGATACTGCACCGATGCCCCACGGGGAAGCGCCTCCGGGAGGAAGAGATGAGATGAAGGGAGACACCGGGCGACCGAAACCAGTAGTGACGGCACAGCAATGACAAGGTCCTACAATTTCCAGATTGAGACGTCCCGGCAGTAGGACACGGGGAGTACGCCCAACATAAGTCCAACCCCCCCCCCCGGGGACGGTCCTTATACACCGGCAACCAGGCGAAAGCCGAGGGACGGAGAAAGTTCATAGAGAGCATCGTTTTCCTGCCACGCTGCACCGAAACACCATCGCTTACACTTCCAACCCTGAAACAGATCAAACGGGGTAAAGGACAAATGAAATGATTAATGGAACGAAATGGGGGGTCCGGAAATTGGGATGAAAGAAATCCTTCCAGTATTCGCCTCACGACCCACGAAAACCCTCGAAAAACCCCATGGATCTGAGTGGGCGGTTAACGGAGATCGAACCGGAGCCTCACAAATGCGGGCTACAGACGTTACCGCCTGAGCTATCCCGAACTTTCCCCGTTTGCAGACAAAATAGAAACGCAATACACGCACAAACCCGCAGCACGACGCGCGACCGTTGAAATACAGAAAGTAATTTTGGAAAGTGCGGAGCTTTTCACGGCAGTAGATTATTAACAGACTGATATAATCTTCCGGGCTGGAAAGTCGTGGTTCGTGTGTAACAGCAGTCGCTGTTAACCTTTCTGGGGACAGGTCCTCTGAAGATGGCAACTAAAGAGTTGACCGAAACATAAATGTTAATAATTTTACTTATGGACCATGGACTTCTAGCCCGGAAACCTCTTACCAGTTTATCAATGTTGATAATGTTCCCCACATGATATGAAGCAACTCCGAAATGGCACTCTGGTATTCGTCTTCGCTCGACTGATCAACGAATGAGATACTTTCTATTATTTAGGAGTTACCTGAGTCTTTAAACATTCTATGTGTTACATTTATAACACCTTCTCTACCCACTATCGTTTATTTATAATAGATTATACAAACTACTCTTACGAAAGCTTCTTTTTCTATCTAATACTTCATGTAAACCGTAATAACGCTTTGGAAACATAGTTTCACTGTGCATTTCGCTATAGGCACAAGCGGGATATAGGAAACCGATATCTCGGAAATGGCTGACGGCACAAAAAGATTGTTTGAAACAAATTGTGTTTTAAAAAGGCTTAAGATTTTCTGCAGTAAGTTTTTGAATATTCTGTTTTACCAGTCATTGAAAAGCATACAGAATTCTATTCGAATGAAGAGGCCTTCGCGGGCCTTTCCCAGAAAATTCAAGATATACGTTTTATTTGTCCTGTAAATATATTAAGTATGTGTTATTTTTATAAAAATCATTACAGCTATTTTTAGGATATAAAAATGACAAATTTTCAATGTAAAGAGTTGTTTGTCTTTGGAAAATGTTTGTTGAAAGTCTGTGTGTTACAACTGCCTTTTGAATTATGCTGTTCATAGACACACGCACGCCAACGGATTATTATCTACAATTTTTTTTAATACAAGGGACCTCAAAATATTTCCAACGAGTTTTCGATATCAAACATCTATGTGAAATGCAACAGTGCCTCTACCTACTGGGTAGATAAAGTAAAAAGTTACAACAAATGAAAATTGTTTCTCAAAATCTCTTAACCGACACCAAGAAGATAGTCAATTTTCATTGTTTAAAGTCTTGTCAACATTCAGTTGTTTCTCCCGATGTCATGGAAACAGTATGGAATTTTAAGGCCAGCATATAGCGTCCAGTTCTTAAACATTTGACTATCGCTGTTCTCTGTGTATCTATAACTAAATGTGTAATGTAGTTATATTTTCTGCAATGGTTTATTTGGATTAAAATGAAGTAGATAGAAAAATAAGCTTAAGTAAGAATGGTTTGTATACCCACTAATAAAGATAGAGGGTAGAGAAAGTCATGTGAATGTATCACATCAGATTCTTCCTATAACCTCTGCTTCGATTCGAGTAGAGATCTAGGAAGCCTATTCTCATGCATTTTAATGTTTATTATTGACGGTAAACTGTAATAATGGTGAGATTTAGTGATACTAAATACAGTAACTAGACACCCAACTTCTTTGGGGCTAAGAAAAAACGTATGCACTACACATTTTACTCTTATAATCAAATACTTATGGAACATATTAACATTATTAAATAACTATATTACAGGACAAATATTTTGAATATTCTATATCACAGGTGGCGAAAACGTGATTCGCGAGTCATTTTGACTTGATTTTCACATGCTGCTAAGGGATGCAATACGTGTTGCATATTTGGTGACTCGCGGAAGGAAGTCGTTTTCGCCACCCTCGTTCTATATTAACTGTGTAAAATGAGTGTATGTTCCCCAGGAGGAACGCTGGCATCGCTGACGTAGTCTCTTTCCACGAATCGTAGGGCACGGAAAACCTATGACGCTGTCCCAACGTGCGCTACAGGTGATAACACTATCCTTTGTGTAAATAGGAAAGTTATTGATGCGAAGAGTAATTAGAATAGCTTGTAAGGATAGAAGTGAATTGGAATTTAACAATTAGGAGTTAATATATTTGTTTTTAATTTGCATGTGCTATATGTTTGTGTGAGTAAGGAGGGTTAAGTGTGTGATTTTATAATTATAAATTTTGGAATATGTAGTAGCATGTAAGAGTGTAATTTACAAAAAAGATAATTTTATTTGTTTTAGTTTGAGCATGCGAGATGGATTTGGATGATTGATACTTTGTTCTTTTATAATATTTATTGATATGAAGGATCATAAGAACGGTTGTTAAGTGATGGAAAATTTTAAGTGTGTTATATGGATGTACATAAGGATGAGTGAGTATATTTATAAGTTTTTTCTTTTGTACCTTTGTTAATTCAATTGTATTGAAAATTTGTATACATCATTTTTTATTTTGTTTAATTTAAGTTAAGTTTGATAGAATATTTAAAAACAATTGTTTTGTTTAAGTTATTTTTAAACTGATATGTTAATACGTTTAATTTATTAACATTGATTTTAGATTTAAAACTTGTTGTTTGTTATGTTATTTTTATATTTACTCATTTACTGGTTATTGGTTTTAAATTTATCGCCTTTTTCTTTAGTGTACTTTCCATTTCTTATTTCCTTTTATTATTTTAGTTTTAAATTTAATTATCTTAAAATCTGTAAAATGATTTTGTGCTGAAATAGACAATATTTTAAACAAACGTAAAGGTCTGGGATTGGAAATTAGATTCCAGTGTGATTTATAAGATATTTCATTTATTTATATTTGTATATATACACATATGATATAAATAGCGATCTAGGATGATAGTCATTCCTTCAGAATTTCCTATAAATATTCATAAGTTCCTGATTATATACAGAATGGCGCAGTCCGTTTCCCATTTGAATATTCGTACGGCTGTGACATGTTGACTACGAAGATAAAAGCAGTCGTGTAATACAGAATACATTTAGAATAAAATAAAAATACACAAGTGAAGTACAGAAAAGGACTTATTTATTTATAGAAGATTTTGAAAATGGCCCCCCATGCAGCAACCCGTACCGTGCCACGTTTTAACCAAACTCTGCAATGCTGTATTTGTCAGTTGTCTTCTATCCGGAACCATGGCATGAACATTTCGCGGCTTTCCTTAATCGAATTGTTTACAAAATTTCCACATTTTCTTTGTACTGAGTAGGTAATTTTACAGAGTATGAACACACGTGTAATTCGACTGATAAAATAAACTGAAATGCTGAGAGGGACGCAAATAATTGACTAGAAATAGGTAGCTCGCGAACGATCATTGCATGAGAGTGTCCATTGTTGTAGTTGTTTCCTCATTTCGATACTGTTGTTTTATTCAATTTTCATTGTCACTTAACTACTGTGGTTTAGTTCAACTTTTATTTTCACTTCACTTTTCCTCGCGCGGTGCAAAGCAACGCGCAAAGCAGGTTCACTCGCTGTGGTGTCTAACGCAGGACTTCTCTAAACGGTCGCAGCAGCACTCACTATAGGTAAAAGCTCCATAACCTAAATCGTAGAACAGCACTTAATATAGCACCAAGAACAACTATGTATCTTGCTGACCGTCGCGAGCACGCTCGCCTATACACAGCAGCTGGAGTTTAGAGAGTTCTCGGTAGCGGGACGAGAACCATCCAGAAAAAACTAGTTACCTAGCGATAGGGCTCCTGAAATTTACTTTGAGTATTCGCGCTCCTCCGTGCCCTTTGTGTCTTCAACCGGACAGCCGGCCGATCGCCTTCAAAGGGGTAAGCTCAGGCCATGCGTCACAATATCATGCGATTACAGTCAAAATATCACTCATATCCAAATGGGGGGGGGCGGGCTACTTTTAATTGTCTTAAGTGGCCATGTTCTAGTTCCTGAGGTCGCGGGTTGAAACCCGATGGAAGACGATGGATATTTTTGGGTGTAAAAATCCTTAGCATAACTTCCTTTGGAACGGAAATAAAGCGGGTGGTCCCGTGTCGTAGATTTACGACGTGTAAAAGAATCTCAAGCCTGATAAAAAGGCCTATGAGCAAAATTTGCTATCTTTGACGCCCAATATACAATGGGACGCTAAGAACCATAGTAGCTAAAGTGTCCATAAATAAAAACTCGGTTTAATTTTCAGCTGCTTTTACCTTCGGCACCGTGTACTTCTCCACTAACGTCAGTATATTTGCAATGATATTAACCGTAGAAGGGACAGTCATTCACAGTAGGAACGGAGAGAAGCGAAAATGACAATTAAGCGGAACATTCGACTAAGTTTGACAATTTGGATAAGAGAAAATTAACCGGATAGATATATGGCTTATATGCTCTCATCTTCCTTCAGCAATATGACCCAATAGCTTTCTAACCCAAATAAATTTAGAGCCTAATGAATCTTGATCAATATGTATAGGCAGTACAAAAATAACGCACAGCTAATTTAGTTTTTCTTTTTCCTTTTTTTTCTCTCCCTCTATCACGTACTTAGAGTGAATAAAGTATTGTATTCCACCCAATAATTCGAAACCAAAATTTCACCGGAAGTACATATTTTGAACCCCACTGAACCCAAAAAAAACATTTTTAGAAAAAGATGCGTGTGTGTATGTTTAAAAATACCAAACTTGGTATTTAAGTACTATAAATTCCAAAGATGTAACACGAAGGTTTTCAAGAAAATCCCCCAAACTAACTACCCTCAAATTGAAATGGGCAGGTTGCCAGGTAGGGGAGGGATAATGGAAGGAGCCTTAAAACATTGGTTTAGAGTCTTTAGCTTATACAAAATAAATGTGTTAACACAACGCTTAGGATACCAAGAAAAAAGCTTCTTAAAGAATAGTGAATGGATAACCAATGTACGAATCTATTTAACCTAGGAGAGGTTTGGAGTAGAAGTGAAAATAATGTGAATAACTTTTGTAAAATGGCACGGGGGAGATTTGAAGCCACAAGTATAAAAACCTATTTAGCAGATTAGCAGAAAAGAGATCTCTGGTGTTCTATACACCAGCGAAAAACACATGCGGAAGTGAAAAAATATATAAACATAGTAAATAAAGAAGAGCGAGAGAGAAACTGGTGTGTAGAGGTTAAGAGGTTTAAGGAAGGGTATTCCACAAAACCAATGCCCTCTATGTGGAGGAGAACAACGTGTTGAACATATAATATTTAAGTGCAAAGGAAGATGAATTTTGAGAAAAGAGTGTATCAGAAAGAAATGGTTTAAGACAGATAGACATTTGGTTATAACTGAAATATTTTACCAGGGCAGTAGGCGCTTAAGTAAAGTTACAAATGAATAGATGCACAGTGATTGGAGATAAAGAAAGAAATCTAGAACAAAGGAAGTAGATTAAGGAAAATATTGTAATTTATGAATATGACTAGTACATATGGATTAGTACAATAGTACAATAAATAAAAAGCTACCATTTACATTTAAAAGTTTTGTTATTTTTATTTCCTCAAAAATAGCTAATGATTTTCATTAAAATATCATTTTTAAGGCATTTTCACGGCAAATGAAATGTATACGTACCTTGAATTTTCTGGAAATATTCTCTGAAGTTCTCCTCAGTCTGAAAGACTGGTAAACCGTAATTGTTACACTAAGTCTTATAATCCACACAAGAAATTTAGAGGACACAACATTTAGTTAAAGCACACAATTTTAGTCAAATGTTTTGTAGAGTTAACCGTTTCCGAGACATTGGTTTGAATTTTTAAACACTTAGACTTATCTCAAATGGAAAGTCGTTATTCGTTGTGGAAAGTTGCCATCACATAGTGACTAGCTCTTTAAACATCTAACTATTGCTTTACCTCATGTACGCTTACACCGAAAGTGTAAATGTGAATCGAACGTTTATGTGGATTAACAAGAAATAGAATAATAAGCTTTTGCAAAAATATTCTGTAGAAGACTGAAAGAGAAAGTCATGTGAATGCTATTCTTCAGACCTTTTTCCGTTGGTGCGCTTTTGCATTGGAACTTTCAACTTTCTTATTTGAACTAAAATCTTTAGCGTGGATTGTGTTTATTGATTATTATCCCCCTTTTTACTTTCTCTACTACGTATAGTAAGCAGGGGAAGTATTGTGTTCCACGCAAAAATTCGATACCGAGATTTCACGGGAAATACATGTTTTGAGACCCCCTGAATCCAAAAAAATCATTTTTGGAAACATGTTCGTGTGTGTGTCTGTGTGTCTGTCTGTGTGTCTGTCTGTGAACAGCATAACTCAGAAACGAACAGTCGGATAAACACCAAACTTGGTATCTAGGTTCAGTATCTTCCAGAGATGCGACACGAAGGTTTTCAAGAAAATCCCCCCAAGGAGTACCCTTTACATGGAACATTTTTCGAAAATTTTAATTTTCTCAAAAATGGCTCTAACGATTTTGATTAAAATATCATATGTTTAAGATATTTGTATGACAAATAAAATGTATATCTTGAATTTTCTGGGAATGTCTCCAAAAGTATTCTTCATTGTGAACGACTTTTGGTAAACTGGTAAACCATAAGAGATAGACAAAATTTTACTACACAAAAGATGTAGATCGCGTTAAAATACACAATTTATGTCATATACATTTTTGTTGTTGAGTGAACCATTTTCGAGATATTGCTTGTTATTCCCTTAAATTTTTCAATACTTATTTTCTCAAATGGGAATTCGTTATTCATTTTTTGTCTTGGATATGCAAAGAGTATTAATCTGTGGAAAAGGAAATAGTGCTGCACCTAGCATCCAGCTATTAAGAGATATGTATGTGCTTAAAGGCTACTGTATTTCGATACTGCCCTTGTAAATATATATTTCCCTTGCATGTACAAGAAAATTAGCAATAAGATAGAGTCTGCAAATGTTTATCTCGATTAACATGAAGTAGATGGAGAATAAGCGTTTGTAAAAATAGTTTGTACAAGAGTAGAGAAGGTCATGTGAGTGTAACACATCAGATTTTTTCGATAGTAAGCGCCTTGTCCACCTTTTTACTCTCTTGTGTGAGGTGATGAAAAAACAAAGTTCTTTCTCTTTACCTCTGGTAAAATACTCGGCTCGATCTGGAGGCTAAAATACACATTATCTTTCAAGTCTGGATGAACTGGCCAGTGTTAATCCTTTTACAGCTCTTCTGCTGAAAACTAACCATGTGAAACAATCGCTCATAGGCTTGTGGCAATGAATTTTCAATTCACTCCATATTAAAAACATGCTGAGACCAGGCTAAGGTCTCTAAAAAGTATTTTTAATATGAATTAATATTAATAATTAATATTAATTAAAAAGAAACCCTTAAGAAACCCATAAGCACACAGTATTAAAGTACTTAAGATGCTAGGTGGCCATTGAGATCGTCATCTCTAGTGAGATGCCTTGGTGGTCTATGTGGGAAACAATTTCAATTGGGGAATTCAATGTCCCACCGGGATGTTGACGCATTAGCTCAATGTTAGAGCAACAGCATGGAGAGTGGGAGAAGCGTGTTCAAATCCCGTCTGAGGCATTGAATTTTTTAGATGACTATATTAAAACCAGTCCAGGACAAGGTCTCTAAACAGTATAATCAATTCCAATTAATTATACATATATAAGCTAATTAAAAACAAAATCTTCTATAGATATATGTATCTTGTGTATTATCGTCCATTAGTTATTCACAGATTATAATTTACATGCTATGTTGCATTCCAATCGTATGACTACCATACTATTCCTACAAAAGCATATTCTTTTACCTGCTTCATGTTAATCGAGATAAATGTTTGCAGAAATGGTTTTATTACATACACCCCCTCAAGAAAGTATTTGTCAGAATGTTAATTTTATTACTTTTATAATTGTTTTTAAAATATGCCAAAATTGCAACTTTTTGTACGTGGTGCTTTCAAAATTATCTATCGTGCATTGGATGGAACATTTTAGTTCATATATCCACACACTTTCGTCGACAGGTGACAAACTGGTGGTGAAATAAATTCGTTAAGCCGTAAAAAGTGATGCACTAATTTGTAACACAAATTATTTAAATGTAAAGAGTGATTATAGTATGAATATGCTGTTTGTGTAACATTGACTTGAGATGTTTGTTGACTGTAATTATTGTTGAGAAGTAAGTTTATACGACCTTACTGAAACTGTCAATAATAGCGTGCAATAATGCAGCGAGGGGGTGAGCTGTTTATCATTATTGGAAACGAGGAAGTTACGTAATGTTGGCGCGTTTTTCTTTTAGAATCTTCTGGAACATTTCCCTAGAGCATATGTATTCATAATTTTCATTGGATATAAAAATAGACGTTAATGTTGGCGCGTTTTATTAGCCAATTGCAGCTCAGTTATAATCTTTAGGCATATCGGGGTATATGAGTATAAAAGGCCAAGTCAGAGGTAGATCGCTCTCAGTTCATCGAAAATATTTGTAAAGTACACGTCGCTTCAGTCAGTTCGTCGAAAGTATTTGTACGGCACACGTCGGATATCAATTTGCAGGTTACGCGTAACAGGGTTATGAAAAATCTCAAGTGTGATAAAGTTAATTATACAAAAAGTTGAAGTACGCGAATTAAGAAATATCAGTAATGAAGTTATTATAACAGTTTCAGTTTGGCGAGTGTCAAGATCAATGTGTAAATGTGATAGTAAATGTGTTTGACAATAAAAGTGTAAAACAAATTCTTTAATCAGTGTTATTTTTGGATAAGAGGCTCCCTTCCGTTTACACAACCTGTATAAAGAGAAGTGCTTGACCAAAAAGATCGTAGCTAGCCGGAGGACAGAGAACCAAAATTAAATAAAATACAGTAGCATCCTTCAAACGAACATTAATACTGCCGCAAATTGCTAACACCAGATGGAGCTAACAAGTCTAACAAATGAATCACGTCACAAGATGGCTTCACCGCGTGAAGTAAACACACATACACAAACAACATTAATAAAAGACTCGCAAATTGGCACTCAGAACGTGGGGCAGAATAACCAGGAAGGAGCAGAATTAACCAGGAAGAAGTGAGATAACCAGGAAGGAGCAAAGGAATCAGGACGTGGAGCGAATGGAGCAGTGAATTGAACTACAAGACGCAGGATCCAGAAACAACTATAAGAACGACAGACTACGCGGATGATTGGACATCGTAATTCCGAGATTAAAAGGCAACAGGGGAGTTCAAATACAGAACACCAAAACGACGCAGATTCATCATGATACGACGCAGAAGCGACATACAAACCTAGGAGAGAGGGGCAGGAAGCTGGACATCAAAGTAACAGCAACAGACAGCATCACAGAGGTCAGAGTATAGTAATTTTTTTTAGAAAACAAAATTGTAACATTTAAATGTACCTTAGGAGCGGTAGGATAAAGAAAACAATAGCTACTAATAATACAGAAGAAACAATGATGGAAAGGGATAGTGAAACAGTTAGCTGTAATTCAATACAGGTTACAGAAAATAGCTCAAACAATGTAGGATTTGAGGGAGGAAATGTTAGTGCAGAAAGTGAGAATAGAACAGCAGGAAATGTAAATTTTGATGCTAGTATGATGATGGAAATGCTGAGAAATATGAATAGGGAATTAAGGGAAGATATTAGTAAGAAAATAGATCAAAACAGGGAAGATATGGAAAAGAAATTTATGGAGCTAGATAGCAGTATGACAAGAATAAGAAATGAAAATCAGGAAATGATAGCAAATGAGATAGGGGAAGTTTCAAAGAAAATGTTAGACATGAGCAGGGAAATATGTAACAAAAAGAGTGAGGTTAATACTAAAAGTAAACATGTTGATGTAGAATGTACAGAGTTAGGTAGTAGAATGAGTAACATTTCAAGTGAGGTAAGAGAGATGAAAGAGGTTATGAATGTAGATGTGAATCAGGCGCAAGTTAATTTCAGAGGGGAGATATCAGAAATACAGAAGGAGTCAGTAATGCAGAGAAATAAATTGTACATAGAAGTTAAAGTTTTGCCTGTAAATATTCAAAAGCTAATTTCTGAAGTTAACAAGTACCAAGCTGTTCAGAATGAAAACTCCAATCCAGTACCGTTTAGTACAGATTTGTCAGAGTATTCTCAAATTACAAAGATACCGGGAGCATTGAAAATGACAGCTGTTAAAAGATGTGTTGTTCAAGAAACTTTAGATTGTTTTCAAATGTTATCATGGGACGAAATATCATATGAATCCTTTAAGAGCTTATCCATGAACAAATTTTTGAAGGTTAGGATACGGCTACGAGTAATGTTTAGCCACACACAATTTGATCCAGGAGGGTGAATAGCAATTAGATGTAAAGTAAATGCTGGATAGTTAAAGATGAAATGCAGAGCAACGTATTGGATTGTAAGAGGGTTAAATAAATATGTACGTCATGATAATGGAGAAATAAATTCTGGACATAACTAAATTTTTTAAAAGGAAAATAACATTTTTTTAGTAACTGTAACAGTATTTGAAATTAAGAATGTAAAGATTGAAACTTAATATGATTTTAGAGTAAAAGTACGTAGATATAATTCCAAGAGTATTGTGAATATACAGTACAAAACAACAAAAATGGGGTAAAATAAATTAAAACAAATATTTATGTAGCAAACAGAACATGTGAAACACTGCCTAGATTTAAGAGAAGTAAATATATTTATGTAGAGGGTGAATACTTTTGGTAAATATGTGTAATAATTACAAAAATTCTTAAATACATAAATTTTTGTCAACAACTTAAAAAAAGTAAACAATTTTGTAACAGTAATTAAACAATTCAGGGTACAGTATTTGCTATTAAAAAATTGTTATGTCAGATTAAAGTCTAAACACATTAGATCAGACCCAGTAAATAGTGGCGAGATAAAGGAAAAACATATGTCATGTGTTAAATGCGTGTGAAGTGTTAAGTGAAAGTGATGAATAGTGTGAGTTCCAAGATTTAGGAGACTAAAAACTCAATTATAAAATTTCCAAAGAAGTTGTAAATATTTATAATTATGTTTCTAGTGGGGCATATGATGCAGTAATTTGTATCACAAATCATTTAAATGTAAAGAGTGATTATAGTATGAATATGCTGTTTGTGTAACATTGATTTGAGATGTTTGTTGACTGTAGTTATTGTTGAGAAGTAAGTTTATACGACCTTACTGAAACTGTCAATAATAGCGTGCAATAATGCAGCGAGGGGGTGAGCTGTTTATCATTATTGGAAACGAGGAAGTTACGTAATGTTGGCGCGTTTTTCTTTTAGAATCTTCTGGAACATTTCCCTAGAGCATATGTATTCATAATTTTCATTGGATATAAAAATAGACGTTAATGTTGGCGCGTTTTATTAGCCAATTGCAGCTCAGTTATAATCTTTAGGCATATCGGGGTATATGAGTATAAAAGGCCAAGTCAGAGGTAGATCGCTCTCAGTTCATCGAAAATATTTGTAAAGTACACGTCGCTTCAGTCAGTTCGTCGAAAGTATTTGTACGGCACACGTCGGATATCAATTTGCAGGTTACGCGTAACAGGGTTATGAAAAATCTCAAGTGTGATAAAGTTAATTATACAAAAAGTTGAAGTACGCGAATTAAGAAATATCAGTAATGAAGTTATTATAACAGTTTCAGTTTGGCGAGTGTCAAGATCAATGTGTAAATGTGATAGTAAATGTGTTTGACAATAAAAGTGTAAAACAAATTCTTTAATCAGTGTTATTTTTGGATAAGAGACTCCCTTCCGTTTACACAACCTGTATAAAGAGAAGTGCTTGACCAAAAAGGTCGTAGCTAGCCGGAGGACAGAGAACCAAAATTAAATAAAATACAGTAGCATTCTTTCAAACGAACATTAATACTGCCGCAAATTGCTAACACCAGATGGAGCTAACAAGCCTAACAAATGAATCACGTCACAAGATGGCTTCACCGCGTGAAGTAAACACACATACACAAACAACATTAATAAAAGACTCGCAAAAGTGAGGCGTAAATGAGGAATTAAGGCAAAAATGTTGAAAATACTCAACTTTAAATTTTTTCTTCGTTAAGTAAAATTCTATTTTCATCACAAAATCAAGTAATAGATCAAAACTTGCTCTACTCAATGCATGTATGTTTGGGATATTTTTCAAAAACTTATAAATCTAACAAAATGAATGATCTGAAAAACCGCTAAAACAGGTAAACTATTATCATTTGATTTTTATGTCCAAAAAAATTTAGAAAAATGTTATATTCATTCATTATCTGTTTACCCTCCTCTTATGTAGGACTTACACCCCCAGGACTTACAAGCGGGTGCCTGGGGTCAGAGGCCCGTCGAGGAGCAGACACTCATGGATCAGACAGAGCATCCAGGATGGGTGATCAGCCCGATGCCTGGTATGGGATGAAGGAAGTAGATGAAACGAAATTATGATGAAATGGATGAAAGGAAAGGTGATGATGGAGCAGTTGGTGGAATGAATGGCGGGGGAAACCGGAGAACCCGGAGAAAACCCGCCCAGACGCCGCTTCGTCCACCACAAATCCCACATTTTCTCTAATCTTGTACAAACTATTTTTTTACAAAGGCTTATTCTCCATATACTTCTTGTTAATCGAGATAAACGTTTTCAGAAATTTTCTTGTAGATGTAAGGGAAATCTGGTAGGTTTTAAGCGATAGTCAAATCTTTTATGAGCTGGTTGCTATGTGGAGGATTCCATTCTCTTTGCATGTCCAGGACATAAAAAACCAATAACGAATTTCCATTTGAGAAAAAGCGTAGATAAGTATTGGAAAATTCAAACAAATAGCAAGGAATATTTCGGAAGTGGTTCACCCAAAAAATATATACGCCATAAATTGTGTGGTTTAACGAGATCTACATTTTTTGTGTAGTAAAATTTTGTCTTTCTCTTACGATTTACCAGTTATACTTTCGGGGACATTCCCAGAAAATTCAGAATATACATTCCATTTGCCATGAAACTATCTTAAACATGTAATACGTTAAACAAAGGCGTTAAAGCCATGATTGGGAAAAGGATAGTCTGAGGTAGGGAAATTTTCTTGAAAATCTTTGTATTGCAGCTTTGAAAGATACCGAAGCTAAATGTGGTTGCAAGTTTGGTGTTTATACGACTTTTCGTTTTTGAGCTATGATGTTCACAAACACACACATACACATACACACAGACCTTCTGCTAATAATGCTCAAAACATTATTTCCGGTAAAATCTTGATATCAAATTTTTGGGTGGAATGCAATACTTCCCCTACTTTACGTAGTAGGGAAAGTGAGAATGCTTTCTTTTTTTATTCAAGGATCCTCAAAAATGCGTTTTGGGTAAAATTTGGTACCCAATGTTTGAGTGGAATGCAATACTTCCTCTACCTTTTAGATACATATTAGAGAAAGTAAAAATGTGGAAATTTTCGTCTCCGGCTGTCCCTTAATTTATGTCGCATTAAATACGCGTGCCGTAATTCACACCAGGATTGAAATATTAACTTAACGTCTCCCCACTGCACTGGCAGCAAAACATCCACATAATTGGTTGTAGCCTGTAGCGTATGTTAGTCTGTGTACTTTCTTTCTTATTAGTTTTTTACCCGGGGTCATGCAGTAAGTGGCTCTCTGGTAGGAGACCTCGGAAGTCAGCAGCCGGCCCTCGTAGCCGTGGTCACTGGAGTGTACAGTTTCGTTGCTCCGCCAAGCTGACGATCGCGGGTTCGAGTCCCGCCATGGGCATGGGTGTTTGTGTGTGTTGTGTGTGTAATTGTGTAATAATCGGTAACGTTAACAGTAAAACAGTGTTGGTAAAGGCAAACAAGGGAACTTTAAAAACAAAACAAAAAATAGCGGAGCATACCATATAGTAAAACTTTTTAAAACTGACAATTCTCGGCAGAAGGAGCTAAGTTTATGAGATTCCTTCACACTGATTTATGCTGTAGCGGTGTTTTTTTCTAAATACTAAGAGAGTAGGTAGTGGTCTACGAAGACGCACCAGCAGATGTGTTGTTCAGCTCCCACTAAATACCTGATTTGGTACTATTAGCACTTTGTCCCTAGCGCAATTACGCCTACGCATTTCTTCCAATGTTGTAAGTTGGATCATGTTACTAATTCGGAAATATTTTAATTTTATTACGAAACCATTTAAGAACAATATTTAAAGTCATAGGTCTACTTCAGTAAAGTGCAACAAACACAATTTATTGCGTGCTGGGCCCTTGTATATAATTTCCTTTTTTAACGTCAAAATGTGCACATTTAACTTTAAATTGAATAGTGGTTTACTCATATATGAGAAGGTAATAACAAGGTTAATCAAAAATAAAGAATAATTATGCTTCTTGCAGCTATTATATGAATTTATTAACTCTTAAAGCACTCTTTAATTATACATTGAGTTTACAAATATGAAGATGTTCGAAAGTATTTAGTCTTCTTCTTGCACATTATAGAACGAATGTAATTAATTGCATTTGACGTTATAATTACTTTGAATAAGCTCGTTCGAATCCTAAGGATTCACTATATGCCGCACGCAAGATATAGAATTTTGAAAATTACTCACAAGGGTATACAAAGAATTTTGACTAGGCCGAAAAGCGTCGCTACCCTCAGTGGTTGGTAAATGCTCAACTGGTGGTAGTTCCTCTTCGTGCTCGTTAGGAAGGCGACCAGCGAAGAAGCGAACCATGTAACTTGATGTCGCTTCGAAAGCCACCTTGACGGGAGGGACAGATCGCCTTCCAGCGTTCCAACAGCGAATCTTTGAACAGCCTCGACGGATCCTTTATGCTGGTTGCGTCGCGATTTAGCAGGCGCAACGCATAAGTGATGGCACTGATGGTGATTAATATGTAGCCATCGCAGGTCTAGCGTAAATGTTGAATACAGGACAGACTCACAGGTTACATAATTAAAGGAACTAAGGGCGGCTGATGCACAAAAATAACGTATTCTCTGCCCAAATTCACCTAGTCTAAAAGCATAAGATCTCTTAAGCATTTGAATTTTAAAAAGTGCCATGAAAACACGTATTTGATTAATTTTTGCAGGACTGTGTGTTTCCCACTTCTTACCGATGGTATTTACACAAAAGGAAATTTAGAATTCAAAGGAAACTAATATATACCAATTTAAATTTGGTGGCTGTAATAACATATGAGGGCAGTCCCAGAAGTACCCGACCTGACGTATAGATAGCGGTTGTTGTTTCAAACAAATGACTATGGTATAAATTGCCACCCTTATAAATCTTAAGTTTGAAGCTTGACAATGCTACATTGTTTAGTAATTGTTCGGCAGCCATTATAAGTGAACTCTCTCAGCGAATTTGTAAACACGGATAAAACTGGCCATCGTTATGTGATACAATACTTTCATTTTAAAGGTCTTAGACCAATTAATATTAACGCTGAGCTAGATTCTACTCTGGGGGAGTCTGCTCCTTCGTTTACAATACTAAAATATTGGGTGGCATAGTTTAAGCGAGGCCTTATGAGCTGTCAGGACGAACATAGCAGTGATCGACCAAATGAGGCAACCACACCAGAAATTGTGAAGAAAACTCACAAAATGGTATTGGATGACCGTCGACTGAAAGTGTGCGAGCTAGCAGACATCGTAGGCATTTCAAAAAATGATGTACATCGCATACTAACTGAAAATTTGGACACGAGAAAGCTGTGCGCAATATGGGTGCCGCGTTTACTCACAATGGAACAAAAACAGCGTCGTTAGGATGTTTTAGTCGTGTTTGACGATGTTTCGCTGAAATAAAACCATGTTTTTGCGTCGATTCATAACCATGGATGAAACATGGGTCCATCACTTCACACCAGAGACAAAGGAACAGTCAAAACAGTGGAGTGAAAGGGGAGAATCAGCTCCAGAGAAGGCGAAGGCAGTTCCATCTGCAGGCAAGGTCATGGCGTCATTTTTTTCGGAATGTGCGTGGAATAATTTTCCTTGATTATCCTCAGAAAGGAAACGCAATCAGTGTTGATATTATGCAAACTGATTGCAAAGCTTGAATGATGAAATCGAGCAATAACGGCCGCATTTAGTGAAAAAGAAAGTTTTGTTTCATCAAGACAATGCACCAGTTCACATCCATTATCGCCATAGCCAAAATCAATGAGTTAAAGTTCAAATTCATGCACCCTATTCACTTAGCCCCCTCTGATTATTTTCTGTTCCCAAAGTTCAAGAAATGGCTTGGTGGTAAAAGATTTGCCAACAATGAAGAGGTGGCGTCTGCAGTTTATGGCTATTTAGCAGAACTCCACAGTTCTCACTATAAGCAGGGTATCGAAGCGATTGAACATCGCTAGAAAAAGTATATCGAGGTGAAAGGAGACTACGTAGAGAAATAAAGATGTTTTTTTCCCAAACTTTTTGTGTTTTCTTTGTTAGCTCTGGGACAGCCCTCGTACAATATACACTAAATCCAGAGGTGAAATGCATTTAAAACCTTAATATGTATGACTAATATGCATATTTGCAATAATCTATAACAACATATTACAGTGAATGACACAATTCCAACAAAACAGCTTACGTTAATGAACATTGCATACTTCATTCTAGATTTTTCAAGAGCCAATGACGCGCACCCAATACCCCATGCTTCTTCAATATCTGCGTCTTCATAATCCACATCTCCGGTTTCAACTTCTTCTTCTTCTTGATATCGCCCATATTATTATTTTCAGACAACCCGCTTTGAGTCACGGCATCAACCATCAAGTACTGGATCGATGGATCATTTATTGCTGCCAACATCGAAATTCAAACTCAGAAAATAAAATAACAATTTGCAAATTTAAATTATAAAAAGAATGCCTTGTAAAGATATTTCCACGTCAAATTGCCTTGATTGTCGGTCTAAATACATTTAGTAGAAGAGTTTTTAGATGAAATAAAATTGAAAACTTGATTTGATAAGTATTCAAATCTATTTGAATAATACTATGTTTTAGTTAAGGTAAATATTCAAACTATTTCTAGTTGAATAGTTGTGCACTGAATAATAATAAGTAGTTCTCTTCATATATAGTAATGACTCAAGACAAATAGTGATGGCAGCGTTAATACACAAATTTAGTAAAAAGTGGTCGAGTATAAGATATAGATGTTACACCACATAAAATTCTCACTACAATAAAAACAAACTCTGAAGTATGGTTACCCTAGCCTCCTATTTAATTGTATTTCAGTAAGTCATTGTATTAGTTATAGCTGTTGAATTGGCAGCACTGTGTTACCGGAAATCCGAGGTGATGAGTAACTTCATTATAGATTGTCTTTCACTAATAATTTATTCAAAATGATCAACCACACGGTTGTGCAAAACATAATTCGCAATATATTATGTGTGTGAAATGCATTACAGATTCTCGGAAATAGAGAGTGTTCAAACCATTCCTCGATCTGTAATAATGAACTTTTCACACTCATCGCAATATACCTCTGTGCTACTCATTTATGTTAAACTCGACTGTTTTTCTTGCTCGTTACAAACAGGTTTCATCAGAAATGAAAATCCGTTGCCTTATTCTGGTGCTCGCTCTAAGAGAACGAGCACGGAGTTTCAGTTCCATAAGTAACTCTCAGTTCACAAAGCCGAGTTAGTGTACATGGTACATTTAATACAACTGGGATATTTAATTTCCATTTTCCCTTTCGAACCATTGACAATGCGCGGTAAAGCACATCAGAAGTGTGCGTAAAGCAGCAACGTTTTCTATTCTCACTCTTCCTGGAAGTGCAAGAGAAGTAAACAGTGGCAGTGTTGAGCATTGTAATGAAAAATGCACCGAAAACACCGGATTTTCTCAGGTAGTTAAAGCAGGCAGCTGGGAGTAAATACTTTTATTCCCTACTTTTGACTTAAAAAAATTATGATGTGTTGCACTCGCATGACTTTCTCTACTCTTGTACAAATTATTTTTACAAACCTCTTTCTCCATCTACTTCATGTTAATGATATAAAGATTTGCAGAAATTCTCTAATTGCTAATTTTCTTGTAGGTGCAAAGGGTAGGCTTTAAACGATAGTCAAACTTTTTAAGTGCTGGTTGCTATGTGGAGCATTCCATTCTCTTTGCATGTCCAATACATAAAAAATCGAATAACGAATTCCCATTTGAGGAAAAGTATAGCTATTGAAAAATTCAAAAAAATAACAAGGAATATCTCGGGAATGTCTCACTGGACAAAAACAAATGTATATGTCATAAATTGTGTGTTTTAACGAGATCTAAATTTTTGTGTAGTAAAATGTTGTCCATCTCTTATGGTTTACCAGTTATGCGAAAGTCATGAAGAGGACTTTTTGGGGACATTCCCAGAAAATTCAAGATTTACATTTCATTTCACGTAAAAATACCTTAAATATACGATATTTTAATCAAAATCGTAAGAGCCATTATTGAGAAAAGCAACATTCTCGAAAAAATGTTCAATGTAAAGCGTAGTCTGGGGTGTGGGGATTTTCTTGAAAATCTTCCTGTTGCATCCTTACAAGATACTAAACTAAAATTCCAAGTTTGGTATTTACCTGACTTTTCGTTTTCGAGTTGTGATGTTCATAGACAGATATACCTACGGACAGGTATTTTTGTTTCCAAAAATGTTTTATTGGGATTCTGAGCACCTCAAAACATGTATTTCCGGTGAAATCTCGGTAGAAAATTTTTGGGTAGAATGCAATACTTCGCCTGCTTACTATATGTAGTAGAGAAAGCAAAAATCAGTCAGAAGAGTAATACACTAATTCTCAACCGTTTAAAAACGCATTTCACATTTGGCATTCGTAATTAATTCCTCGAAACAGTTATATGTTTCCCTTAAAAGTTTGCATCAACCCACATCGTCCTTTTACAATTAACTCGTAAACAAAAGCTTAGTAACTGTTAAAATTGTTTAACAGAGAGTGTCTTACTTATACTAGAGTGTGTGATGCCAATACTAGACGTCACTTTTGGGCCCTATTGTAAAAGCTTAATATTGATTCTCTCATATTTAAAACTACATAAAATCTTCACCCATTAGCTAATGCAAAGAATATTTATGAAATACTCTTTATTTAATAAATTCATAATACCTAATAACAGTTTAATACTCTCACGATCATTTACTCATTCTTATATTTTCAATTAAATGTGTATAAGTCTAATGAACGTTGATCTCGATTAACAAAAATTATAAAAATAAGTTTCTGTAAGAATAATTTGCTGAAGAGTGAGTAGAGAAAGTCGTGTGTATGGAGCACGTTCGTTTTATTTTTCGGTTTTTTCTCAAGTTAAATAGGAAAGGGTATAAACAAAAAATCCTACTTCGCAATAGGGAGCAACATGAAGTATAGACGGAAAAGATCCATATAGGTACAATTCTTTAACGTCGGTATATTTTGTAGAAAAACTTTATAGAGAAAGGGCTAGAAATATGAATGGGGTAACTCTCCCCGTGGATGAGAAGAGCATGTCTACCTGTAGTAATTTCCCAGGAGCAGTTGAAGTTTGTTCCACTCCACTTTATGTATCCCAAGTGGCAAGAGAGTTTCGGAGGCATGACCCCCTCCCCTACCACAATCAATGTCAGCTGTAGACAGATTTCTACGTCATACCTGACGCCACAGCGCAGGGCAATTTGCTGTGCCCTAAACCACAGCAGTTTAATCAATTAATTAACTGTTACGTGCTGGAGCTATTTTAAAGCGCTATTTTGTTAAACATTACAACACACGTCATCAGACACTGCTGGAGTAGGAGTAGAAACGTTATGCTAGTTATAGTGCAATGCCAAAATTCAGGCATTTCTTACCGCAGGCTTATTCTTTGGGCTGGATTACTTGCTTTGCTTATATAGGTTTATTTATCGAGCCACACACAGAAGCGTCAGCATGCTGTGACCTCATAGTTTTTCGTTTTCTCTTCCTGCTCTTAAAGGATTAGCCTCTACAGCCTGCTCCAGTGCCCATTTTTTCCTCGGTCTCCCTAAATCTCTTACCTTTCGGAACACACCGGATAGCCGCTGCGGGTAGCGTTTTTCCTAGCATACTATTTAAATATTGACACCATCTTCTGTTATTTGACGTTATTTTATCTATTGGTGGTTCTAGCTGTACTTCCCGTCTTCTTTCATCATTTGGTTTCTTATCTAATAAAGTGTAACCTAGGATTTAGCCGTCTGAATTTTTGTTTCCTTTATTTTTCTTATTGTGGATGCGCCTCCGTATCTCAAGACTGACAAGTTTTATCTGACCTTGATAGTCGTTATTGTGGACAGAAATCATGGTTTATGAAGGAATTTTCGGCAAAGAGAAAATTAAACTGAGTTTTATTTGTGGACGCTCTTTAACTACTATGGTTTTTAGCGTCCCATTTATATTGGGCATGAAAGACTAGGAATTTTGCTCAGAGGCCTCTTTATCAGGCTTGAGGGACACGGGACCACCGGCTTTACTTCCCTTCCGAAGGAAGCCATGCTAAGGATGTTTACGTCCGAAAAAAACCCATCGCTCTCTACCCGGTTTGAACCCGCGACCTCGGGAACCAGGGGCTAGCATGGTACCACTACACTACGGAGGACGACTTTCGACAAACAGAAGTATATGTTTAAATGCATTGCATTCGTACCGTATGATGCCCTTTACTAACAAGGGGCCACTGTAACATTGATTGCAACTTTTTAGTGAAAGTAGATCGAATCTAAAAATACCATCTCCGCTTTCTCTCCCACAGGCCCAAGTTGACAATAAAAACCAAATTATTTACAAATTAGAATGATTCACTAATAATATATAATTGCTTGCACATATCGGTGTTTGAAAAGTATTAAACCACAGAACTTACAAAACTGTGCAATTTTTATCTATTCGGTTTTTTCTTGAAGGTACCCACCCATCACTGGGAAATAAATTAAGCAAATGCGACAGATTTCTCTTCGCTACATGAAATCTTGGTTGTAAGTATCTTAAGGCGGTCTTGCGCGCAGATACTTATAGTCTTGGTGCGTGGAAAACTTTATTATCCCGTCCCATCGACGGTTGTGTTGATACATTGACGAAGGCATTTGGTATTTTCTTTCCATAGTTCTATGTTTCCATGCAGCGCAGTGTGTGTTAATTTTTCCCAAACATTAATCTCGGAATAAACCTATTGCTTATGCATTATTCAACTGCTGGAACGTTTGAATGTATACGTATGTTTACGTCAATTCAATAATACTCTATTTCTTTATAAGGACATAATATAAAGATTTGTCTAGATTTGTTTTGATATGAACCTTTTTTTTCAAGTTTGTAGTGATATGAAAAGTATTTGTAATAAGGTTTCTTGTGTTCAAAATTTGCCTAGTTTCTCATATGAAAGCTGTTTAAACATGCATAGGATTATATTATAATTCATATGTGTTACGCATTTCACTTGTCAGTTCCGAATTCAATATTCTGATTCTCGAGAAATGCGACCTTCATTTCCCTTGTGGCAACTTTGCATGCATTTACTGCAGCGTCTGGCATAGTGCGAGGCAGCTGATCGTTGAGGGGAGGATAGACCTAAAGTTAGCCGTTACAACTTAAACCTATGGGAGAGAAAGCCGAAACAGGGCACTTTTGTGTTCGGTGTATTTTCACTGTGAAACATCGCAGCTCAATCTGCGGCATCGGTGTGACAGTGGCCCCTTGTAAGTGTACAGGCATTGTCAGAAATGATTAACTGCCAAGAAATCATTACGTTCTTGGGAGTAAGGTGCCAGAAACAATGAAAATTAAGCATTAACATAACGCAAAACTTAAGCATAAAGTTAACGCGATAAATTGTCATTTACAACCAGAAACGGAAACAAACAGCAGCCAATCGCAAGAGAGCGTGAAACAACTGAGCTAATAGCGGCCTGCGAAGTGACTACTGAAAGTACACACGACAAAGAATAGTATGCACATGTATCAAAATGAACAAGAGCTAGGTACCCGGTTAAATCACGTTCAACTTGCAAAAAAAAAAAAAGAGCTCATTCATTATTATAATTTGTTTTACTGCGATTTCTACGATATCCTAGTGATTTCTAGCCCGTGTTCTTACACAGTGTTTAGCGAATCAACACAGTGATGGAAAAACTTATTTGACGTGGTAGGATGATCGCACAATGAAAATCGCTCTCTGATAAGACTTGGTTATTACATTTGATGCAGATAAACTCGAAAGCTTAGACCTTGCAAGCTTCTAATTTTAATTCAATGTTTATTTGTATGTTTACGTGCTTCATTACATATCATCCAATTCTTTAAGTTTACGTTAAGCTTAATTTTGATTGTTAATGCTGCCTAAGGGACAATTCACAATGAAACTTATGACATAAATATAATGCAAGCATAATAGCTTGTTTCAAGCTTTTTTAATGCATGAGATTGCATTGGCTAACACTGTCATAAACATGATCATAAACTAATAACGTAAACATAGAAGTTTGCAGTCTCCAAGCTTTCGTGCTTATGTCTACATCAAACATAAGAGACTAACCAATCAGACATCGATTTTCATCACGTGATCATTCTGCCACCTCACGTCAGATTTTCCATCGTCATGTACTGACTCACCACTGTCTTTTTTGCAGTAGTCCGCTACGATACGAGTGCGTTCGGTGGGAAGAAGTACTAACTGTATATTCCCCTATCACTTTGTCCCTCACTCCCCTCTGATCCCTAGCCTTGATGACGTTACATATTATCAACAAAACAGTTGCGCCCTCCTCCAAGCGTACACACATCGCGGCCGACTAGTACAATATCACGGGCTAGGAATCACTGGGATATCTATAGAAATCGTAACAAAACAAATCGTGATATTAAGTGGTGCTTTTTTGCGAGTTTAACGCCTTTAACCAGGTATCAACATGAACTCTTCTTCATGTTGATACATATTCATAATCTCTTTTGTGTGTATACTGTCAGTCGTTGCTTTGCAGACCCCCATATTAGTTCAGCTTTTTCACGTTCCCTTGCAATTGGTTGCTGTTTATGTTCATGGCTGTGAATGACAACACATCGTTTTAAGTGTATCCTCAAATTTTACGTTGCCATATTGATGCTTAATCTTCCTTTCGAATGATCCCTAAAAGTAATTGCAACTTGGGACTTAGCGCGTGTTTATTAGATGGAAATGAACCCTCCATTTTATTCTAAATAGCTAGCAGTTATTACCATTTTTCTTAAGCACAATACGCACTCAACCAATGAAAAATGCCAGCACTCAGAATTGGTATTTAACCTAATAAGTATTTATTACCTAGTGCATAGAGCAATCCTTGGTGGGACCGGTTTCGCGGCGTGCGGCTGGCCGGCGAGGCTGGTTGCTGTGTCGGCGTGAGAGGACAGAAAGTCCGCGGTAAATATAGTATGGAATTTCGCGTAAGTTACATTATAAACACTTAAAAAAGAAAATTAAACTATTGATGTATATAAAGTAAGTATCCATTAATGGCCCCTCGTTCCTCTGATTTAACCCCCAACGATTTTTTCCTCTAGAGGGCATTAAAAGAGAGCATTTACGAAACAAATCCACACACTTTAAGAGCAACTTAAAAATAACATTCAAGTAATTGCTGTTATTTCACAGAGGGAACTGCAGATGTAATGTGCAATTCTCTAAGCAGGTGCCAGTAGTGCTTGAACAACATAGGGAGGTAGTTCCAGCTTCTCCTTGCTTAATATAGTCAGTATTTTTTTTAAAAGTTTTATGTCATCTGCGTTAGAAATAACTTACACGATAAACCGTACTATCTTTACTACGGACTTGCTATCCCCGCACAGCCAACACAGCAACCAGCCTCGCCGGCCAGCAACATGACGCGAAACCGGTCCCAACAAGAATTGTTCACCCCGTACATTATTACTTTTAAATACTGAAATGTCCAAAATTTTAAATTCAGTTATTCAAAATACAGAATGACTGCGTACTCCTAACAAATTACTTTTAACAACGATATTAACAAAAATGGAGTTCACATTATCTGCCTAGTGCTTTCATAAAAACGTGATTGCCATCTAAATTAGGTACCACGTAAATGCTTACCCGCGCAGCTATTCGTTCTTAAAATGTAATTTCATCAATTAGTTGAGGTTAATGAGCCCTAGTTATAAAATGATTAAACGTGAGGCTTGATAATGAAGGGAGCAAAATTAAACTAACTGAATGTTTACGCTGCTATTACACCGAAATAATTTATATATACTAAGCGTTAGTATAAACCCGATTTCAGAATTCGACGTGCTGTACATTTGGTAATGATCTGCCTGCAAGGCGATATTATGTGAAACAGCGCAACATCTCATCTAGCAGTTTATATTTATGTATATAATACATAGCATATTCTATTTTAGTCCAAAGAGTGAGATTTCATAGTGTTTCCACTCCTTGTCAATGCCTGTTAGACTGTTAAGCTGTGGAGTATTGTCTATTGCAATGATTAAGCTTCATGTTTTAAAATGAAAAGAAAAACCACTTCTTCCTGGTTAATTTAACATAATTTTTTAACAAATTATACTTAAAACAGTTGGTATCGCTAGGTTAAGGCGACAAAGCTCAGACATTAATAAAGGAAGAGAACAAAAAAATAAAAGGAATTTCTTAATGGAAGCTGAAATATTCAATACAGTGCATGCGTTTTTACTCAAACTAAAATATGTTGTTAATATTGCAATTTACTAGTCGGCCACGATATGAGTGCGTTCGGCGGGAAGAGGAACTAAGTAGTTACGGAAGAAGTGGCTGGGGATCGGAAGAAAATGCCCACAAATCCGAGTTGTATTTACTATCAAGGCTGAGGCTGTAGCACTGTTTTCATTATATAACTCTACATTTCCCTAAGGCCTTGCCCCTCCCTCCACCCTCTGATCCCTAGTCTGGCATTGCCAACAAAAACAGCGGTGCCCTCCTCCAAGCGCATTCATATAGTGGCTGACTCGTAGCCTATCCAAGGATCAGAACAATAAACTACATTTTGGCCATAATATTTTTTGGAAATAAATTTCTTAGAAAGTTTGTTTGGCTTACTATCGTGTGGGATTCACAAAGAAACGTAGGTAATGTATTTCGTAAGCAGGTGTACACGTCAGAAAAATTTATATGTATATAAATAGCCTGTGCGTGTGTGTGTGTGTGTGTGTGTGTAAAATACATGCAATATCTTTCTAAATAGTGAGTCGATGTCCAGTAAAATTTATTCAAAAGCTTGCAGCTCTGAAAGAAAATACATAATGAATTCTCGTTTCTTTCTGTGCATTTCGGTGACTTTTTTGGCATACGTCTTTCTTGCATGTGGTTGTGGTTTATGGTGATAAGTTTGTCACATTAAATGACTGTGGATTGCATAACTGGTTATTAAACCACAGAACACACACCAACACACTTGCATTGGTATGCCAGGTAGATTTATTGAGGAACCTTTTTATTAAAGAAAATGTTCTTTGAAAGAGAAGCCAAGAAGGAACACAAATGTTGATATGCAGTCCATCTATTTCGAAGGTAAAGGCCAAATTTTCTGCCAAGAATCAGCAAATTGAGAGGTGCAGAACAACAAGCAATGAAAGCTTCGCCTAGATGCTAATAATAATGACGAAGGGTTATTTCAATCTAATGAAGATGATATGCCACGACTTCGTTATAATGGTTTATAGGCATTATGAAGAAACCAAACATGATTAAAAGTGTTATGGATTTATGTGGACACACAGGGAGTGTACAGGACTGTCTAAATGATTAAAATTCTTTATCCTTTAAGCAGGCAAAATGGTCATAAATGTATCGTTTCACTTTTATAAAATGACAAACATAGCGGATAAATAAACATCCTTTAGTAATTTTCGATTCAAGGTAATAAAAGTTAATATATGTTATTACTAGTGTAAGAAACATTCACTTGGTCTGTTGCAAACGATATGAATCACTAACAGGCCGTAGTCCCATGCTAATACAAGTTGTTTTTGTTGGTGAAATAAGAAGTATCACATGGAGACATGCCAAGTTGTATATCTCAGGGTAAACAACTGGCAATTACACCTTAGAACCCCAATAGGTGCTACTTCTTTCATCATGAGTAAAAAATATAGCATCTATTAACTAAGATAATTGATACTCTAATGCTCTACACGTGTAAGAGATGACGCAATCGCTGCTCTAGGTTTGATTCATTATTTCCAACTGGATAGCACGGAAAGTCTAAAAACAACAGGAATTCAGATGATACCAGGAATAGTTGGTGTAATATGTAAATTTGAATCCGCTTACCAGTTACACCTCGCGATATCGTATCGAGCGGCGTAGCAGCCTCAGCTCCCAGATTTTAAACATCATGATCAGTGATATTGCTGGGTCCTGGGTTTGCCAATGCTGCTGTGTAGGACTCAATGTGAGCAATCGTTTAGTCTGGCTGAATCTCTTCTGAAGCTGGAAGCATGAACTTTGTGACCATAGAGATCATCAAAATCCCGTTTAATTTTTCATACTTTCCAATGCGATCACAAAGTACGTTCAGGTGCACGAAAACATGCCAATAGCACTAGTGTTCTCTAGCATTTTAGATCAGCAGAATCTACTTGGTGTTCAAACCAGCCCCTTGTTGAACCACTCTTAGTGGCATGAAGTGAAACGAATGAATTGCGAATAGTGTTACCAATGTACGAAGGCTATTTCTAGCTAAGAAGTGAAATTTAGGGAGCAATGTTACTTTAATGTGAGATGCTACTATGCACTACTTTTTAATGTCTGCCCTTTATATTTACATATGTCCCCTTAGAAACTGCACATGGACAGCAAATGAAAAACGTGGTTAGAGCGCTGCAACAGCAGTACAGTAATATATGTCACAACTTTGGGCTCTTGCTGAATAAACCTATAATTTTATTCCTTGAAATCATATGACACTATCACCAGATGTTCCTTAGCTTAATAAATTTGGTAAAAAAATTGTGGGTAAGTTCCTCTCCACAGCATCCTTGGTTATTGTTTCCGCATTTCATAAAATTCGATTTTACCGGCTTAACTTAGCACAATATTTTATTATTGAATTAAATATGGTGTTCGCAATTGTTTGTGTTCACACTAATGATTTTAAAAATCAATAAATATGTAAATTTTCGCCTCGCAGTGTAGCGTGACACTTTGGTTAGAATTTTGAGAGTCAAACGACGCAATCCACTTAAGCACTGAGGATCCAAGAAAACTCTCCTCGAATGCAGTAGTAATTTTAAAAAGTCGAGTACCAACTCGCGACATACGCAGAAGTAAATACTGAACGAAGTCAGTTATACTTCGCGGAACTAGATGTATCAACAACACTAGTCTCTAGAACGTCGAATTTTCGAAAAGTCCCTTCGAATAACAAAAGTTTACATGAAATAGTATCGTGGCATTGATAGCCTTGCTTCGCGAATTACACACTGGTGTTTTGAATTTGAGGCGCAGGATTGGCCAAAGTAACCGGACAAATACCGAGAATGTATTTTAGTTATAAACGGTGACACAAATGCACAGTTTTATCAATATCCTGAAAAAAGAAAGAAAAAAAAGAAATAAAAAATAAATAAAAATAAAAAGATAAAATAAATAAATAAAAAAGTAAACATTTCCTTGCAATCATGGGTGTTTTCAACGCTAAAGTAGGCGACAAACCAGACGATAATATTATGGGAAGATTTGAAATTGGACAGAGAAATGCCAGAGCAGACAATCTGATTGAATTTTGTCAGGAAAATAGTGTATTCATAACAAACACCATTGTTATAAAACCTACAGCCAAACTCTACACATGAACGTCACCAGATGGCAAACATTAATATATATATATATATATATATATATATATATATTATCCTAAAGAAAGCCTTGGAGTGTAGAGGGCCAAAACCTTGGTCATGCATCCACACATCCCTTGGATGCAATCCCGTGAAGTCATATTAAATAATTAAAAGAGTCGAATCATTAACCAACACAATATTGTCTCTTATTTTAGACCTATAGACGTATGCAGCTTTTCTAAAAATGAGTAATAAGTTTAAAAATATGTGTTACACTCACATGACTTTCTCTACTCTTGCACAAACTATTTTTACAAACGCTTATTCTCCATAGGCTTCATGTTAATCGAGATATCGAGATGTTAATCTTATTGCTAATTTTCTTGTAGATGCAAGAGGAATCGGTAGGCTTTAAGCGATATTCAAATATTTTAAGAGCCGGTTGCTATGTGGAGTATTCCATTCTCTTTGCATTACCAGGACAAAAAAAATGAATAACGAATTCCCATTTGGGAAAAAGTATAAATATCGGAAAACTTAAGGGAATAACAAGCAATACCTCGAAAATGGTTCACTCAACAAAAAAATGTATATGACATAAATTGTGTATTTTAACGCGAGCTACATTTCTGTGTAGTAAACGTTTGTCTATATCTTATGGTTTAGCAGTTATGCAAAAGTCGTTCACAATGAAGAATACTTTTGGAGACATTCCCAGAAAATTCGAGATATACATTTCATTTGTCATGAAAATATCTTAAACATATGATATTTTAATCAAAATCATTTCAGCCATTTTGAGAAAATTAAAATGTTCGAAAAATGTGCCATGTAAAGGGTAATCTGGGGTGGGGGTATTTTCTTGAAAATCTTCATGTCGCATCTCTGGAAGATACTGAATCTAAATACCAAGTTTGGTGTTTATCTGACTGTTCGTTTCTGAGTTATGCTGTTCACAGATACACACACGGACATGTTTGCAAAAATGCTCTTTTTGGATTCAGGGGACCTCAAAACATATATTTCCGGTGGACTCTCGGTATCGAAATTTTGAGTGGAATACAATAATTCCCTACTTACTATACGTAGTAGGGAAAGTAAAAATTGGTGCAATTGAAATCAAAGCCGTTGGACTTCCATACCGTCGACTTTTACTGCTACAAGCTACTGAGTATTCATCTTTGATCGGTCACGGCAATGTCAGAAAAAGAAAGCCCTCACGTGAGCAATAAAAGTATATGGAGGCCACTATTACTTTCAACACAAGGATGGACTGACATCAGGTTTAGCTTTGGATTCTTTCTCTTATCTATCCGACACTGCCACTGAGCTATGCGTCGTGTTTTCCTTTGCTTTTATTTCAAAGTGAATCTGACAAAAAGAAATCCTTGCATGCCGATTGTTTCCAGGATATCAACCTTTTATTGTGGTTTATGTTTTACCCTGTTGTGTAACTCATGTTACACAAATCGTCATGGCAGATACATTAATTGTAGTTCAAACTTCAGTATCACCACACTATTCTGCTTTTATAAATATCTGAATACTCTCCAGCTATAGCTGTCCAATATTTTTACTTTACACTGCATTCTAGGTTAGAAACTAAAGAAGCAGTTCACGATAAATAAAATCGGTTTAATCCAACATATATCTATGCGACATAGATCCCGATTTGATTCAAATATATACCTGTGAACTCAAGGTCACCGAAACAGCATGCGTTGCTCTCGCGTCATAGCAAGTGTAAATCAAATGTCACTTAGTTGTAACATATAAAACTTTAGTTTGTATTTCAGTTACTCTAAAAAAGCAGCACATAGAAAGGTTGTATTCGATGAGCAAATATTTTATGCTGAAATACCAAAGAGAATAAAGTTAAATGTAAAGCAGTTGAACCGTTTGTTTACCCTGATGTGTTTCCTCGTTTTCAGAATTAACAGAAAAAGATTATGGAGAAGGTGTATCTAGTTATAGTTCTGAACAGGAGAATAGAGTAGCCGTTCAACTCTTCTTCTTCTTCTTAACCTCCTCTTATGTAGGACTTACACCCCCCAGGATTTACAGGCGGGTGCCTGGGGTCAGAGGCCCGTCGAGGAGCAGACACTCATGGATCACTCATGGGTGATCAGCCCGATGCCTGGTATGGGAGGAAGGAAGTAGATGAAACGAAATGATGGCGAAATGGATGAAAGGAAAGGTGATGATGGAGCAGTTGGTGGAATGAATGGCGGGGGAACCCGGAGGACGCCGCTTTGTCACCACAAATCCCACATGCGGGTCCCTGGGATTGAACCCGGGCCACCTCGGTGGGAGGGGAAGCGGTCTAACCACTCTGCCACGGCGTCGCCCCGGTCAATTCACGGTTAAGAAAATCAACATAGAAACTTTTACACTTCTAAAACGGAAGACGTACATGTATTTCCATGCAAACTGTTTTAAAGTCACTTGTGGCAAAATGGTCCTTACGTAAAGCTCTATCGTTGATTTTGAAACAAGAATCTCCCATGTCTATCTGCTAGTTTTACCTTCTCTACTACGTATAGTAAGTAGGGGAAGTATTGCATTCCATACAAAAATTTTATATCGAGATTTTAACAGAGATACATGTTTTGAGGTTCCTTTAATCCAAATAAAGCATTTTTGGAATCATGTCCGTTTGTGGTCTGTCTGTGAACAGCAATACTCAAAAACGAAAACTCGGATAAACATCAAACTTGGTGCTTGACTTCAGTATCTTTAAAGAATGCGACACGAAGATTTTCAAGAAAATTTCTCCAGCTAGACCACCCTTTACATGGAACATTTTTCGAAAAGTTTGATTTTCTCAAAAATACCTCAAAGATTTTTATTAAAATAACATATGTTTAAGATGTTTTTATGTCAAATGAAATGTATATCTTCAATTTTCTGGAATGTCTCCAAAAGTCCTCTTCATTCTGATTGATGTTCGCACATCTGTAAACCGTAAGTGATAGACAAAATTGTACTACACAAAAAATTAAGATCTCATTAAAACACACAATTTATGTCATTTACATTTTTTGTGGAGTAAACGATTTCCGAGATACTCCTTGTTATTTGTTTGAATTTTCCAGTACTTATACTTTATCTCAAATGGGAATTATTTATTCATTTTTTTATGCCCTGGACATGTAAAGAGAACAGAATGCTCCAACTAGTGACCAGCTTTTAAAAGATTTGACGATTTCTTAAAACCTCCATATTCCCCTTGCACCTATAAAAAAATTAGCAATAAGATAACGTTTCTGAAAATGTTATCTCGATTAAAATGAAGTAGATGAAGAACAAGCATTTGTAAAAATAGTTTGCACTAGAGTAGTAAAGGTCATGTAAGTGCAACACATCAAGATTTTTTTCCTTAATACTTTTCTATCGTCAATACAGGTTAGTAAATTCTACATAGACATATCTTAGGTGTATCGCGTATCACTGTTATTTAACACTCCTCAATAGTCAATCTTTATCCCTCAAGTATGATTGGTTTCCCAGAGTGTGTGTAATGGGACAGATCCTGCTCTACAGTATTTTGACTGAAAATGATGATTTGTCTGCGGAGCATCGCAATATAGTGTGGCCTGCTGCCATAGACCCGTGCTTTTAGCGGAGCCGTCGCAATAGAAATGAATCTATGGGTGCGAAGTCCAACGAATGAGGGACCAGGATATAAGCCCATCATGGTCAATGCAAATTTAGGATAGACAAGATGTATAAAAGCATGTACCATGTGCCATCCATCTGTAGCTTTAAGGATCAATGGATTCATTAGACGGTTCCATGCTCACCATACTCAGATTAGTTGGAAGTCAATATATGACTTCGTATTTCAGGGATGCATCTTAATGTCCAGTGTTCCTGTGTAGCACGGTGGCATAAGTAGTGAACAACATGCAAAACGCCGGTGTACAAGAAATATCAGCGAGGTATACCACAACCGAGTTCATTCAGTTGCCGGCAAGTACCGAGTCTTCAGTATATAACCTGACCTCTCGCACGATATTGTGTGTCAGAGCCATTAGCAGCTGGTTTACCCATTCACCACACCCGCACTCACGACAGGCTTTTTGTCCTTCAGTTATAGTTTATTCAGAGTCTTTTAAGACAGGTAATGGGGAGATAAGGCCGTCACGTGGCCGGTACGGCAGCTATAACAAAGAGCCGACACACGCTGCCGACTGGGCATGTGCAACCGATTTTCTACCTTTCCCCTTCTACTGTCTCAGAAGACTGGACAATATCATGATTTCATTAGCATAAGTAGTCCACTTTAATTTGCGAAGATGGTAAAGCAGTTGTCTTTAGAACAACGTATGTTTGTATTTAAATGTTATTTAAAATACGAATCGGTTCGTCGCGTTCGTGAAGAATTCATCCTGATGCTTCCTGTACAATTATGTCCTTTCATAACTTTGGTTCACGATCTTATGAATGAATTTCAGTCTGCTGGTTAAGTGCAAAACAAGAAACACATGCGAAGACGTACAGTGTTAACAGAAAAACTTTAGACGAAATTGGCGAAATTTGGAATTTTCCAGCATTTACTCTGAAGTAAGAGTTAACTTTTGCTATATTTTATGTGGAAGACAGTGCTGGTATGGCCAGCTGTGGCATGTCGTGCTATTCCGACGCAAAACCCCGTGCGAACGGTCAGTTTTTATACCAAAGACCATGTACGAACTGTGTTGGGACATGAAAAAAAGCAGACCAATACAGAGACCATCATAAGAACATTCCATTTACGGAGACCTGTGAATTCAGCATCTAAAAGCAAGTGAACACATAGTAGGTCAGAACCACCGCCATCGAAACAAGAGAATGCAGCACACAAGGCTTTCGTATCTTGGTTACAACTTCACACTAAAAATACTTCTGGATTATTTCGTATTCATGTGGATTTTTTGTTTCACAACAGTACCTGGAAAATAAGTATTTTCGATGGAGAAAAGACTTAAAATCATTCAAGGACTGCCGGCCCTTGGAGCCGTGGTCGCTGAGTGGTCGCTCCGGCGCTCCACGAAGCTGAGGGTCCCGGGTTCGCACCGGCATGGGTGTTGTGTATGTGTGTTGCGGAAATAAGCGGTATGAAAACAGTAAACACAGTAGCATAAACTGGGTACAGCACGGGAACTTTAAAAAAGAAGGAAAATCAAAGTTCGTGAAACGCCTTCAAGAGATTTGACCATTTAAGAAATTACGTTTGGAATGGTTCATTCGGGGATTTCATATTAATTGGAAAAATTATAGGGGATTTTAATGTGGTCTTGTTTAGCGCAGTCGCATGCCATCTTCAGTATCATAACTATCATGCAGTATTTTTCGTATGTGTTGCAATTTTGAACTGTCTCAATGACAAAACGTTTGCCTCGTAGCGAATGGAACTTAAGAACAAAATTAGATTTTTAGAGAGAGTTTAACCTACCTTAAAACACTTCTGGTTTAGAGACCTGATGAATTATGTGATGATTGAGGGCAAAGAAACCCGAAACCGATAGAGTTGTGGGTTATACGACATCTGTCTTTATACGATAAGGGAAAACGACAGAAAAAAATCTGATGTGATACGTCCGCATCACTTTCTCTACCCTCTACCATTATTAGTGGGTATGCAAACTTTTCATACCAAAGCTTATTTTTCTATTACATTTAATCCAAATAAACTTTGCAAAAATAGCTACATTACACATTTCGTTATAAATACAAAAAGAACAGTGATAGTCAAAAGGTTTAAGAACTGGATGCTGTATGCTGGCCTTAAAACTGCATGCTGTTTCCACGCAACTGCGAGAAACAACTGAAAATCGATCACTGAAAGAATTAATAGCATTGAACAATTCGAACCTTTAATAACTGTTATCTCAGAAACCACTTATGCCACAAAAAATTAAAGAGATCTGTGTGGAACGTTTTGGTCTATCGCTTAACGTTTACAAGATTTACAAAATTCCTTACAATTGAAGAGAACTTTTTAGGCTCTTCCCAGAAAATCCAAGATACACATTTTATTTCTCATGTAAATGTGTCTCATACATGGTATTTTAATCACGATCCTTTGAACCAGTTTTTAGAAAATAAAACTTTCGAAACGATGTAAAGGGTAGTTGGGAGTGGGAGAGTTTGTTGTAAATCTTCGTGTCGCATACTTGGAAGATACTAAATTTAAATACCAAGTTTGGTATAAATCTGACTTTTCAATTTTGACTTATGCTGTTCACAGACACCTACACACACATACACAGACATGTTTCCAAAAATGCCTTATTTGGATTCAGGGCGCCTCAAAACATGCATTTCCAGTGAAATCTCAGTATAGATTTCTTGGATGGAATACAATACTTCCTCTTAGCAGACAATGTAATAATAGTATGCAGCAACTCACCTCTACCGAACTCCAAGTATAATGAGTATTTGACAAACACGTTTCCCATCACAACGCGGAGATGGGCACAGGAGGGTTCGTCGCCTACAGCAGTAGACCAGGTGCTTTTAAATAAATCCTATTACGTACGCTGGAACTTAAAATTCTAATAACTTACTGATCATGAAAGAATAAATGGCTTACTAAAGAAAATGAAGAGCATGCCATCTACAGTTATTAAGAGCTATGCATATACAGAAAAGTCTGACCTGTCATTCTCGGGCGATTTTCTTAATCTACTATTACAAAAGTGTTTTCCCTTAAGATATTTGCTCCCAATTATTTTACCCAAATATGTTTTCTCAATAAATGATCCAGGGTTTTATTTCTCAAAAATTTATTCAAATATATTGTGTTAATTATTTTTGAAGTTAATCCACTATTAATGGTTGCCACGGCTTTGAACTAAATATTATTTTAAACAAAATTGATAAAATACACAAGTAATTACATCACTAGATGGCATAAATTATCAAATGATATATCTGTTACAGTTGAGATTCTACACATACCAAAGATTGGTGCTCCTTGTTGGTGTCCCAATTTAAAGCTACTGTTACTACTCCGCCTGTAAGCGAAAGTATTCGTGTCCTAGATTAAGATGAATGGAGGTTGAAGTAGGAGCATACTAGCACGTAGCTACTGAGAATCCAGAAGCTCCACTTGAGTAAATTTTAAGGACGGGACTGCCATGAGTTTCATCACTAGTGTTTGTTAACACCCGAACCCATGTCACTAAATCAGCTTGGTGAATTACCCCTCTATTTAAAACTAACCAATGTAAGAAATTTCTTATTTGTAACTCTACGCAAAGCAATATGGAATTCCTAATTATATAAACGTGGTTTATTAATGGGATATTTAATACAGTTCCAAATATTGACGCAAATTCTTACAATTATTAGCACGATAAACAAAACAAACGACATTCACATTGCAAGGATAAGCAGAACTCTCCGTTACGGTAATGTGTCACTTTCATACAACTCTATGAAAGCAGCAAAATCAACATTATTACAAAACCAGGTATCATCTAGTTCATTTCGTAATCTCAAATATATGTAACGTAGAGTCAAATCACCTAATAAGAGCTATACAAGGTTTGCATGTTAAAACAAAGATTAGAATAAAAAATGGAAATAAAACACCAAAATAAGGAATAAACATATATCAAGGTAGATGGGCGAGAGAGAACAGGATTTTCTTCTCTCACCCATCCTTTTTAATGTACATATGGACAAATGTCATTAAAGAATGGCAATATTTTATTTTAAATAAAAATTCTAAAACATGGCTGCTGGATTTGACCATTCTTCTCTTTACCGATCAAAAATAGCAATAGCAGCAGATGAAAATGGTCTAAACAGAAGTGTATTTAATTTAACTCAAACAGTCAAATTATAATCTACAAATATCAGAAATCAAGCATGAAGGCTCTCATGGTAAAGAACCAATGAGGATTAAAATTATTACAAATAATAAAACTGTGGAGTAAATAATGAATTTTAATTATTTGATGGTCTTAGTATGTCTTAATACAACAAATGAAATTAATAAAAATTGAGCTTATTTCAGCAGATATGTGGGACAGTTAACAGGTAATTAACAAAAAATTAAGAAGACAAATTTGCTGAAACTTTACCAGTGGTGTTATACGAGTAGGATTGCTGTATAATAAAGGTATCGAAAGAAGAGTAGAAGTAGATGAAATGAGACTTTTTTAAGGTATATAACAGGGTATACATTATTGGATAAAAACAAAAATCAAGAAATTCGAAACAATTAAACATGTTTAATATAATGAAAAGGTTTGAAGAATACCCAAAAATTGCCATGAACATGTATATGAACGAAAAAGAAACCTATATCTAGACACTTTTTTAAAACAAACGTAACGTGCTGATCCAGTTAGGGCATAAGTTGGATTTGTTACGTAACGTGAAAGGTGTGGGTTATGATAGTGACGCTGACCTCTGACGCATCTGTGTTGTTCCTGGCAGTTGCTTCAGTGGACTCAGAGTGCTGGGTTCGATGGTTGGATGGCAGGGATTTGGAATTTGTTTTTGGTAGAGCTGAGGTTCTTGTTTTCAGGGGTGGTGACACTGCCTTGATGATATTAATAATTCTGCCGGCGAAGTTTGAGTTATTTCTTTATTTTGGTTACGAAGATCCCTATCTGGTCAACCCGCCACCTTCGTCGTCGAAACCACTGTTATTCTTATCACTTTCGAAGTCGCTACTTATGTGTTTCTCCGACTAGCCCTCGAATTGCCTAGATTTCACAACTTCATTTTTACACTATAAATTTTCTGATTATTTTCTCCTAATTTTGTTTCGTCGACCGTCCTCGTGGTTAGTTTGTACCGGAATGTTTCGGCGTTTCTTTTCCTCTTTCACGCCTTTCGCCAAACTTAGAATTTTCCCCCACCTTTCTTATGTTTCGTTCCGTTTTAAGTTCAAACGTATCATATGATGTATACGCGATCTTTTGATTTGCTATCATTTTGTTTCATGATTTTTATTATTGGCTACCCCCACTTGACAACTTTCACATCTGCTTCGTACAGCTTATTTTGAGTTTTAAAATCTTACCACGAATATTCTTAGATCGTAAATAAGGCACGCATACTTCCTGACCCTTCTAAGCTTTGAAACCGTTGTAAACGACCTGTCCGAGCCAAGATACAAAGCGAAACTTCCGGTAGGCTCGTTGTCGTCCACGCAGGTAGATACATCCTTGGAGAACAACAAACCTTGTTTCCTGTCTTTCCTACAAAACCCATTCCTAATATGAATTTAGTACATTTTTGTCGTTATGTTCGATCGTATATTATTATTATTATTATTATTATTATTATTATTATTATTATTATTATTATTATTATTATTATTATTATTATTATTATTATTATTTCTCCTGGTCTCGATAACCAGCTTCAATAGGAACTAGGGTTCAAAATCTTTCACAGGAAATGTGATAACGGTTTATTGTAAAAACTTTATATTTTTAACAATGCAGTAGAATTTGAAGAAAGGTTGCAATAAATTTAAACATTTAAGAAAAATCAGGGTTAATACCATTTAATTTCCTGCCATTGCAAAAGCAATATAAATAAAAATTATGAATAATGAATGCTTCTCCCGCAAGTATAAAGTTTGAAAGCCAAGAGTGTAAAGTTAAATTTGAATGCTTACAAAAACGATGTGATTAAATTTAGAAATAGCCGAAACATTAACCTTGCCATTAAGCCATAATCTCGCTGAAGTCCAACACAGCTAAAAGCCGTGGAAGCTCGCTCACTCAGGTCCCTCCTTGGTAACTGTCTTCTCGTCCCGCCCGGGAGCTTCATGTTCCACTCACGTCTAGGAGGGCGCTGTATGAGTGACGTGGAAAAACAAGCCAATAGTAGAGCCGGACCTCCGTAATGACGTTCCACCAGTTGCTACGTCAGAATGACATCTTTCAAGAACGTTCCTTGTGTTGATGAGCTGGCGACATGCCCACTGCCAGGGGAGGGAGTAGAAACGTAGAAAACCAAAAGGTAAAAGAATTCTGGCTGACCTAATAAGAAAAGATGGACCAGTTACTCAAATTAATGGAGACTTTAAACCCGTGAAAAATGACGATCAGGTAGAATAGAGACACAAGACCTGAAAATCACATACAATAGTCCAAATGATCGTACACTTAAGGAGAATATTCATATGCTGTTGGGCTTAGCATTTATTTCACTTCAAGATCTTGAGCAATATTAAATAGTATTTTAGAATTAGTTCCAGACACGATTCTGCTAAACACAGTTTGCCTTGAAGAATAATGCATTCATGGTAAACCGGCAAGAGGTTTACGAACAATCCCTCTCGATAACACCCGGAACTGTAGAACTGTACGTAGAGAACTTATCTGGATCCCATCAAACTAATAGTGTTAGCAAAGTGTAGCATAGTCGTTTCCATTTGTTAATAGGGTAACAGTAACCCTCGATAGTGTCGTACTCAATTAATTCCAGAAGGAACAAGCTGACCAGCCTGGGCTGGTCTATGAAGGCAAAACCAAAAAGGAATAGCAACATCAGAATTGCATTAACGTAACTGTTCTGGAGCAAATTAATTACAAATGTGAAGACAAGATCCAGATTATTTTAGAGCACATGGTCATTAGTAGTAATAATAATAGTTTAAACTTGAAGATAAAATTAGTTTACAAGAGTCATTGCTTTACTTTCTATTAAAAGTATAGTATAATAAATTCATTTTTCATATTCAGCAAAAAACAAAATAGCTTCGGAAAAGGTATAGTCTGTTCCGCCTCCATTAAATAGACCTTGCAATTTTTTTTTTTTTTGATCTTCTATTGATCTACTTCCTTTTGGGTTGCACACAGTTCATTGCCGCTTTTGTTATCCCTGTGATTGAGATTCTTTATGTTAACTCTACAATTATATTCACATTGTTTTATTATTCCTCGAATATTTTCTAATATCTGAACCTCTTTTTCTATCCAATAGAGTTATTTGAAAAACTTCATTCCTCCTGCCTCAATTCCTTTTTCTTCTGTTTTTGTTAGGAGCAGTATAACAAATCAGCAGAGCATCACTTCAAATAACTTCAATAAGGTTCTCATTCTCACCAGTTTTCCCTAAAGTTCTTGATTTTATTCCACAATAATGATTCAATTTGTTTAATTTTTCATTGGTTTCACTTTTTGTTGCTTGTTATTGAAAAACTGAAATATTTAAATTTTAAACTTATTCTACTATTCTCTTATCTATCATTAACCTTAACTAATTAAATGACCACCCCCATAGCGCAGTGGTAACGCACCTGCCTCTGGCTCGCGGAACCCGGGTTCGATCCCCAGTACTGACGTGTGGATTTTCCCCCCACTGGAAGGTCTGACACGTAGTACACTCAGCTTCGTTAGGTCCATGAGGGGCCAATTGAGGAGTTACATCATGGAGACGTAGTGACACTGGTTAAGAAGACCGCCTTATGACCGGGAGGGATCCGGGGAGTGTCCCACCCTAATACTGTCCCTCACCAATGACGCCAGTGTTAGGCAGAGGGTGGGGGGATGCAGCGGTCGGGGCAGTAGCCCTTGGCCCGATTCTGGGCTGGAGCGCTATGGATTTGATTTGAATAAATTTAATTGATTGGTGGCCAATAAATGGCATGGATTTGGTTTTACTCACAGTTACTTTCATGTTAAAAATAGAAGCTGTCTGATTTATTTTGAAAACAGCTGGCTATAAGACATTTTCATTTATGATCATCTGGTCATCACCGAATAGAATAGTGTTTCAATTTGTCTTCTTTTCAAATCTATTGATATTTGGTTTAGTCATATTCATATGACTTCGTTCATAAATAGATTAAATTGTATCGTTGACAAGGGTCACCGTTGTCGAACCCTTTGGTTTATTTCTGCCATTTTATACTGCTAGTTATTCCCGTTTGTACTGCGTTATTATTGTAAAGCCTCTGTATTGTTCTTAATAAGTGATACTGTTTTCCCTTATTTCTAATATTAGCCATAAAACATATTCTTTACCTTATCGAATGCTTTACCACAATCGATTAAAGCTAAGAATGTTGATAAATTACTTTCATTTTGCAATTATTTGTGTCTTTGTGAATATATAGGTAAAATCGGAGCATGGTCTTCATCCCCTCCCCGACTGGTTTTAGGGAAGAGCCACGAATTAAAAAAAATCTGATGTGTTACACTCACATGACTTTCTCTACTCTTGTACAAACTATTTTTACAAACGCTTATTCTCCATATGCTTCATGTTAATCGAGATGTTAATCTTATTGCTAATTTTCTTGTAGATGCAAGGGGAATTGGCAGGCTTTAAGCGATAGTCAAATATTTTAAGAGCTGGTTGCTATGTGAAGTATTCCATTCTCCTTGCATTACCAGGACAAGAAAAACGAATAACGAATTTGAGAAAAAGTATAAGTATTGGAAAATTTAAGGGATAATATCTCGAAAGTGGTTCACCCAACAAAAACAAATGTGTATAACATTAATTGTGTATTTTAACACGATCTACATTTTTGTGTAGTAAAATTGTTTCTATCTCTTATGGTTTACCAGTTATGCAAAAGTCGTTCACAATGAAGAATACTTTTGGAGACATTCCCAGAAAATTCGAGATATACGTTTCATTCGTCATGAAAATATCTTAAACATATGATATTTTAATCAAAATCGTTAGAGCCATTTTTGAGAAAATTAAAATCTTCGAAAAATGTTCCAAGTAAAGGGTAATCTGGGGTGGGGGATTTTCTTGAAAACCTATGTGTCGCATCTCTGGAAGATACTGAACCTAAGTACCAAGCTTGGTGTTTATCCGACTGTTCGTTTCTGAGTTATGCTGTTCACAGACACACACACGGACATGTTTCCAAAAGCTTTTTTTTTTGGATTCAGGGGGTCTCAAAACATGTATTTCCGGTGAAATCTCGGTATCGAATTACTTGCTCTACGTAGTAGAGAAAGTAATAAGCTTCAGAAAAAATAGTTTGTATACCCACTATAAACTACAGAGGGTCGAGAACGTCATGAGAATTTCGCATTAGATTTTTTTTCTAAGAATGGCTAAGAATTATTTTCTTAAGTAGATTTTAAGATGTTTCCGGTACTAAACACTTCCTGTATTCTCGATACCTAAGAGTTAGAGAAGCTTAAAATAGGACTATTTTCGAGTAATGAAAATTGAAAGAAGAAGAGGAATGGATCAAAAATAAAGTTCTTTGTTCACTGCAGACTTAATAAAACAGCAAGTATATAACTGCAGTGACATTCGTGTATCGCCACGTGACGACACAAGAAAACCAAGACCCAAACACAAGCCCACTTGAAAGAAACAACAGTTACATCTTCGACTCTCAGACGATATAAATGTTAACAAAGGGGAGCCTGCCCTGTTATCGACCGAGATAGGCCTCGCAGAGCATGCGCAGGCAGCCGCGTGTGCTGGGTGACACAAGTGGACGGCATAGTAGCACGCAGATGCTACCGGCGTCGGGACGCTACAGCGACGTTCTATCAGCGAAACGGAGTTAACGGCACGTGGTTCACCTCGTCAAGACTACTGACCAGGTAAGTGCCAATGCACGTTTGTTGGTCTGCCATGTGACCACCATACACCACACTCTAAAAGTACTGTGTTTTTTTATGCTTAGATCATTTTTAAAACGAGACTTGAAAGGCTGAATGTCGTCTGTATGAAATTCAAAGTTTGGGTGCTTGCCGAGATGAAACCACTGAGAAACAAAGCTGGATTTTGTGTATCTTATTTAAGTGAGTGTTTTCTGTGCACTGAAGCAGAAGTACGAGGATTGAAGCACAGGGGCAAGACTTATATCCTCCTTTTTTCTTTGTTTCTCCTTTTTTACTCTTTCTACTACATACTTACGTCAGTAGAGGAAATATTGTAATCCGCCCAAAAATTCGATACCAAAATTTCGTCGCAAATACACGTTTAGAAGCTCCTGAATCCCAAAAAACATTTTCAGGTCTCTGTGTGTTTGTGTGCCTGTCTGTGTGTATACAGAACAACTCAAAAACCAAAAGTCCTGGTATTTAAGTTCAGTATCTCCCAAAGTTTTCAATAAAGTCTCCCAAAATACCCCTTATATGCACAATGATTCGTTATTTTTTATTTTCTCAAACATTTCTAATAATTTTTATTAATATACCATATGCTTGAGATGTTTGCCTGACAAATAAAATATATTTCCTGAATTTTCTGCAAATAGTCTGTGAAATCCATTTCATTCTGAATGACTTGTATGAATGGTTACCATAAGGAATAAACAAAATCTCAATACACAAAAAATGAAAATCTACTTAATGCACACATTTTTTTCAAAATGTTTTGTGGTGTTAGCCATTTCCAAGATACTCTTTGCTAGTGGTTTGAATGTCCAAATATTTATACTTTTCTCGTCGTAGTTCACTATTCGTTTTTTCTCGTGGTCGAGCATGGAATCTTAAAGCCATGACGTAGCGATCCGCGTTTTAAAAATCAGACTCTTGCTTTAACCTACTGTATTACTTTCTCCACCCCAAAATGGTATACCAAGATTTCACCGAAAATATGTTTTGAGAAACCCTGAATCCCAAAAACACACATTTTTAGAAAAAGATCCGCGCGCGTGTGTATGTGTGTGTGTGTGCAGCATAACTCAAAAACGAGAATTGTGTAAATACCAAACTTTGTATTTAGATTTACTACCCTCCAAAGATACGACACGAATATTTTCAAGTAAACCCCCTGACCCAAACTACCCTTTACATGGAAGATTTTCGAAATTTATTTTCTGAAAAGTGGCTTTAACGATTTAGATTAAAATGTCATATACTAAAGAAATTTACATAATAAATAAAGTTTTTGGGAATAGCTTGTGAAGTCCTCTTTATTCAAAAGAAAACTTATATAATCTTACATAACCCGTAAACCTTAAGCGATAGAGGAAAAGTACTACACAAAAAATGTAGATCTCTTTAAAACACACGATTTATTTTAAATAATTTTTGTGTTATAAGCCATTGCCGTATTTTGCGTCATTAATGGTTCGAATTGTTTAAAACTTAGCCGTTATTTTGAAGTCCTGTCGATTTTCAGCTGTTTCTCGCGATGTCATGAAAAGAGTGTGGAATTTTAAAGCAGCGTGTAGCGTCGTTTTAAAACATTTGACATTCCCTTTGTATCTATAACGAAATGTGTAATGCAGCTATTTTCGGAAAGGTTTATCTCGATTAAAATGAAATAGATAGGACAATAAACTTTCGTAAGAATAATTTGTATACCCACTAATAAACGATTGAGAGTAGAGAAAGTCATGTGAATGTAACACATGTCTTTATTTTTTAACTATAGCGGGTGTAGAGCTGTGAGAAAGTTTATCCCAAATCATATTTTTAAAACGAGAGTTGAAAAACTGTAAAATTCATCACGCTTGAGTGCTGGCCGGGTTAAACCATCGGGAATAAAAAGCTAGACCTTGTGTATCTTATTTTAGTACGTATTCTCTGTGCACTGAAGCAGAAATAGATCGTTTAAAGCACAGGAACGGGACGTAAATCTTTATTTCTTATGTTTTTAATCTAATCTTTCATTGAAAAGATTACTGAAAGACGGCATGAATCACCGCTAATGAAAATTTCTTGAATAATTCTTCTTCCATATTTACATACAGCAATAAAAGTTTCGAATGAATTAATTCTGTTGGCTTAATCCTACATGTACAGTCAGGAAAACGAGGTATAATTAAATCTATTTGTTAAAAGGGAACAGTCAAGAACTGTAAATTTTTGGGAAATCAATAAAAATTGTTTTATTGATAATAGGTGATAGTTTAGATTAATGTTGGTTGTACATGTTTAGTTTCTACCTATAGAATGACCTTATAGCATGAAAAAATCTGTTTAGAGTTTTAGAAATTGTCTTTTGGAAAGAGTTGACTGATGTCCTTTTAACAAAATACACATTTTAGGGCATTTATAATGAGTCATTTTATGATTTATTTCACTCAGTTACACAAAGACTCATGCGATATCTAGTATTCGTAACATTTTACATGAAATGGAACACAAATCATTTGTAATACCATTAAGTTACTCCCAATTAGGTCTAATAATCTAGATCCTTAAAGACCTTATCTTATTATCCACTGGTCATTCTAGACTAGAATGTTCTCGTAAAGCGCAGGTAATCGCTGGATATATATACTTTAAGTTTGGCATCTTTGCTAGTTTTATGGGAACATTGAAAATTGCATAAGCACACCTTTCTGGCGGAGTAATAGGTCCTCTACTTTGCCTATTACCGATTTTCTTTTCTTTCTTTCTTTCTTTTTCCTTTCTTTTCTTTTAAGCTCCATTTATACCTCGCCTTTAACTACATTGGTCTTATCGGTGGCCTTTCCCATCGTCTAAGGCAATAGTGTTAACTTGTATTCGCTTGTCGTTGGGTTTTTTGCACTTTGGGTTTCACTGATTAGATTTACACACACGTTCACACTCTCATTCATACTTCCAGACTCTGGGGAGAAGAGGGATTAATCTTGGCTTGAGAAAAACACCCAACCTCCTACCGGGAATCGAACCCCTCACACAGCAGGAAGCTGCTCTACCGACTGAGCTACGGGGTCAGCCACTGATTTTCTTATTAACTCTATATGTATATTAGGAGGACAGTAGAGGATAGCTGCTTTATTGTAGCTCTCAAGAAACAGTAAACAAATGAATCCCTCAGAAGCGCTGCCAGTGGTAGTTTGTTAAAGGGAAATCTGTCGGTGACTATCGAATAGAGGACATTTTGCTCTTTTAAAACAAATCATAGTTCTACCAATATAGTTTACAAAACTCAGTGACTGATGCCCTTTTGACATATCACGATTCAATTATGAAAGCATAAACTTGTGAAAACCAAATAGAAATGTTTTAAAACTCCTTAGTAACTCTTAAAATGAATTTATTGCAGATGTACAAATTAAATTTCCTCTATTAAATAGGAAATAAAAATCATCTAAACCATATGGTTTAAATCTTTATACTTTAAAAGGTATCCATATTATTATAAACAATTTTTTAATTTCCTTTGCTTCCAGCTTTCCTTTGTTTTATGCTTGAAATGAAGTAACTCCATATTGAGATATACGTGAGATAGGGGCACTGCCGTCTATAAAATCATCATTGTAAGAATAACAAATTCAGTTGTCTATTTGTAGCAAAGATAGTACAGTAATTTATATTACAGAAAATAACGCTAAATACTAATACTTTAAAATATCTATATAACTAATGTCTTTTTTTTACCTTTTAAAAGTAATATGAAATACGCCGATGAATGTTCTTCAGAGTTGTATTTTAAACTTCGACACATTGCAACAGTTTAAATTCATAAATTACTGAAGATTCCTCAAATAAGCTGCCCTTAATTTAATACTAATTTCAACAACATTTTTGTACAAGGAGATAGACAAAGCTATTGTAGCTCTACTAGAAAATTTTCATTAATGGAAACCGTATTTTCACCCTTATATTTTGCAGTGTAATTAGCTTAAGCGTATCGTAACAGAAATCAAGTCTTGAAAGCCCTGAACCGTAAAAGAGAGTCTGTCTAAAGTTATAAATTCAAAACCTTTACTTTCGACTATTACTAATATATTATTAAAGCATACTCCTCGAAAGACTCGTTTTTCATATTCAAGACTCAAACGAACATGAAAGCAATGAAGAGTTACGCACAGTATTTCAACTATCCCATGATATGTCTTCAAGTTTTGCAGTTGATGAGTTGGATAACAAGTGCAGCATCGATTTCTATGGTGATAATGCGTGTTGAACCCTCAGCGTATTGATTTCTGCTTTTATTGTTTTTGGTTTCGTTTCTTGTTTTTCTTTCTTTCATTTCAACAGAAATTGTTGAGAAACAGATGAAACATCTGCACCTTCTGATAACCTTATTAGGAAATACCGAAGGAGCATTAATATTATCCTTTTTCTGGTCTTTCTTAAATGTTTGCTCAGCGTCACATGTGTCTCGTTTTACATTAACAGCAAACTAAACTTTTGGTCAGACAATAATCTGATTCATAAAGTGGTGTATCGCTTGGTTGCCAATGAATCTTTGTACTGTGACGTTCGCATGCGATATACAGAGCGGTCCCTCAGCCATCTGGCCGGTAGTCGCGATGCGAGTTCCGCGCGCTATATTCAGTGTATCTATTTAATATTCTCATTATTGATACTGATACCATATTATTACTGATTTTATGATGATTATTACAATATATTGATTACCTATTGAACAAACATAATTACTTTTTTTATTTTATCAGTACTAACCTTTTTCACAGTCGGTGTTGAAAGTGGTGTCCTTCGGCAGATAAACATTCTTGGCACGTGATGAAATTACCATTCACATGCATAAGTTCTTGCTGCGTAATTTCCCTAATTTCTGTTCTTATGTTGCTTCTAAGATCGCCTATGGTACGAGGGTTATTCCTATAGACTATTTTTGAGAGTTCCCCACAGATAAAAGTCACACATAGTAAGATCCGGCGATCGAGCCGGCCATAACTCTTTAGAGATTATTCTGTCAACAAAACCATTCTTGGTGTCTTCCAAGCAAGCTTCACGCGGTCGTAATTGATGGACAATAGTCACTCTGTATGGTTTTAATTCAACAGTTTCGTAGACTTATGTTTTTGAAACACTGACTTCTTGTGATGCACGTCGTAAAGGTTTATTCGGAAACCGTTCAAATGCTTCGCCAATTTCATCAAGTGTTCCTCCCGTTAGAATCCGTCCTATTTTTACAACTTACAACATTAAATGATCCAGTTCTCTTCACTTTATTCACTAGATACTTAAATGTTTCTCTACTCGGAACTGCAACACCAGGAAATTTATCGTTTAATTGCCTACACACCTCTCTACATGAGTCGGTTTTCTCATACGTGTCATACATAAAAGGTCTTTGTTCAAACGAAAATTTGAGTACCATTTCTGGGTTGTAATAATTCGATAATTCAATCGCACACAAATACACACGCGTCTCGCGCTATGCACAAGAAGCAATAACAGCTGACTGAAGCCCGCTGCCACATGTCCGATAAGTGGAAGAGCCCGTTGCCTTGAGTTCATTCAGACGTGTCGCACAAGACTGCCGTGCAATTCCCGCCCAGAGCGCTGAGGGACCGCTCTGTACATTCCTAAAATAAACTGTTCTTATTGGAAATATTCAGTAAAACTTGTATGCCATATACCATTTGAACCACTATTTCTTAGTTAGCGCCAACGTAGGATTGTTTACACACACATATAGCTATAGAGACCAAACAGCATTTGTAGGGAAGCGGGCAGTACATCTTCTGCTCACTTCTGCTCACTTCTGCATATGGGACATTCCATTTCAAATCTTCCGAAATAGAAGGAAAATCGACATTACATTTTTTAAACGAAACAAAACTTCTGGTATTTGTGGACAAGCCCGATAATTTAGAATCTCATAGTTTTGTATTTAAAATTGTTCAAATTTATCGAATCTTCCTAAAATTTCCAACTTCAAGCCGTTATAACCCTGAAAACTTTAAATCTAATTATTTAAATCGAGCTTCATTTTTATTCCCAAAACTTCAATTTCATACTGATAAGTAAACATGTTCTTAAATGAAAAAATTTGTTTTTTCAAGTGTAAACGTTTACGGATTAAGAAAAATAATGGTATTATATATGGTAAGATTCCGTAATTTAAACACAAACAAGCATATATTTTATTGTAATGGTTACTCATAAGGTTTTGTCTAAAATAATTAAAGAAGTAAATTACTTTACGCGCTCAGGCTCGCTCTCGCACGTTTGCTTTGAACCGAAGGTCAAGCAATCTGCTGTGCATGGTTAAACAATGAGAACGCTCACTAAGCACTATGCGGTTCTGAGTATTTCCTCACAGATTCACAGAGCGCTTAATGATCATCGTGCATCAACCACGTAAATGGCTGCGTTTATTCACTTTTTGTGTAATAACTACGAACACCATAACATGACCACATTATCGACTTCTCTTAATGACACTATGGATTATTCTCATTCTAATATTTTGGTTTTATAAAAATCCGGAGGCGCTTAAAACAAGTAAAAACTCTAAATATATATTGTGAATATTATAAAAAGAATTTATGCTGTAATGAAATGTGAGCTTTCATCTACAGAATGAGATTTGATACAATATTCTGAAACAAAGGGTTCCGGAGCTATACGCACTTAAAATGCGACAAAATAAATTAATACGATACATTTATCGTTCGACAACGTCACAACCATTAGGTTTGGATGCTAATATTTGAAAAATATGTTTCCTTTGGACTCCTTAGTTGGAAAAATTACAACGCAAAAACAAAAAATGCGAAGGTTTTTGCCGTTCTTTTTCACATGGAATGTCTCACATATAGTTCTGTTCTATAAATGTTTTTCAAGGTTTGAAGTCTTAATTTAGCTTTATTTCGTAGCAGTTCAGGTGCATAAGATTTCATCATAGGTAATCCCAACAGACGTTATGAGTTAATCGATAGATTTGCGAATGCGAAGCAAGAATGAATTTATCTGATAAAACTCGTGAACTTGGCTGTGATTATGTGTGTGTGATTTTGTCGTTAATAAACTGTGATATTATATAATTATATAAGTAATTACCTTCTTACCTGGGTCGTTTAAAATCAAATCAACATTGTCATACCACGCCATACTTAGTAAACTAATTAAAAATGAAAAGTGTCACGGAATACTAACCAATACTACCAACGGTGGGAAAATAGTTAACGTCAAAATTAAAGTAAGCTAAAATCAGAACACAATACAGATACATTTTTCTCTAGAACACAGTCTGTTTCGAAATGGGACTGTTTGAACGTAAACTCGGTCAAACTAAAAGTGGTCGGTCTCTTGAGCAGTTATATGCTTTCAACGTCCCTTCGAGTGAATGCGGGGTTCACAACCGTCAATTTCTGTGCGCCGCTTTGGCTAACTCTGTAGTACAAGCCACAAGGAACTGATTTGGGTTATCTCCATGCTAACTTCTACGCCAGAAGCTCGAGTTCGATTCTCCTAGTATATTGCTATATTTTACTTTTTACAACTCGTTTTAATGTAATATAGCTAAATAATATTGCCTGTGTTGCTCCATTTTACTTACAAATATAATTGCAATAATGGTGAAATCTATGGGTATAAAAATAAATTGAGTATGAAACCTCACCCCTACCGATAAATTAATACCATGGTTGATATCTTCCGGTATGACGGACTACATAAAAATAAAGATAAACTGTTGTATTTTTACACATGTATTTAAAAATGAATAGGAAAAAAAGTCGAGTAGCTCCACGGAGTTTAGAAATTTCAATCTCAGGAACAGTAAGCTAACTCTAACATCGAGCTAAGAGTGCTGCAGTAAGCGCGGCATTATAAGGACCTTTAAGTCATACTCCACTTGAGAAACATAAATCAATAAAGTGTGTTTACTTGAAACATCTTTCTCTTTGAAATCACGTATATGAATTTTTTCTCGGAAGACTTTTGTGATATAGTTGTGTTCCCCATTATAACTACTACAAGAACATACGCAGTCTTGTACAAAGCCTGGCTGCCCCAACCGCTCACAGAAGTATCCGATTCGAGCTCCATCTGTCAGACGACGTTCAGTTTTAAATTGGCGAGTGTACATTTATTAAAATCACAATTTTCAAAGTTAAAAGTTGAGGATGTTAAGATCGAAACAACCTAGATGAATGACGTAGCTTATTAACCACTCTATACTGATACTATTACGGATCACTAACATGCAGAAGTTAGGTACGAGGGATATTCAAAGTCTTTGGCCCTATTTTTTTCTGGTAACATAAGATACATACAGCCAACTAAACATGTATATATTATTTGTTGTACCTTTCACTATTTTTTCACATAGTCCGCGCCGGTTCAAACATTTGTCCCATCGCAGCACTAATTTTGCAATGCCGCTGCGTTAGAAGTCGGCCGTCTGACTACGGAACCACTGTCGCACTGCTGTCTTGACTGCGTCGTCGCAAGTAAATCGCTGTCCTGCCAGGAAGTTCTTCAGCGGACTGAAAAGATTGAAATCACTAGGGGCAAAATCCGGCTGTATGGTGGATGCTCTAGAAACTCTCAGTGAAAGTTCCTTAGCTTGCCGTCGGTCTTGTTTGCCACATGTGGTCTCGCATTGTCGTGGACGATGATCACGTTGTCAACACCGAAAATCCTGCAGGTGCTTCTTTCTGATCGCAGCCCACAGAAGTGACAGTGTGGAACAATATCTGCATTGATGGTGGCACCTCGCGGCATGAAATCCAGCACGAGCGGTCCACGGCAATCCCAGAATGCCGTTAATATCACTTTGTGAACAGATGGCGCAGTACGGAATTTCTGTTGACTGCGGATGTTTCCACACCATACTCTGATGTTTTGATTTCGACGTGTAATGCAGTACCCACGTTTCATCGCCAGTAACAATGCAATTGAGAAAATTGTCACCCTCCTCGGCTTATCGTTGCAGATGATTCAAAGAAGCAATCATTCGCTTGCCTTTCATCACGTGTTTCACTGCTTAGGAACCCATCAACATGAAACCATCCTGTACCCTAAGCATTCGTGAATGATGTCGAAAGCACTCCCAAAAGAAATGTCGAGCTCCTGAGCAATGTCTTTGGTGCGCAGGTGCCGCTCTGCTTTCACCATCGCATCCACGCGGGCAATATTGTCATCAGTCACCGGTACTCGCGGTCTCCGCTCACGCTCATTGTCATGCAGATTTGCACGGCCATTTTCGAACTCAGAACACTACCATCTCACACTTTTCAAAGCAAGACACCTTTCCCCATATGATGGCTGCATTTTCCTGTGGATTTCGATGGGCGTTCGTCCCTTACTCCATAGTAAACGGAACACACTTCGTTGCTCGTAAGCCGTGGACATGTTAAGCACACCTGCCATTTTGAATACACTGACAGTAGCGCTGCCGCCGCAGCAGCTGGAAACTCTATGAGGACCGGCCCATGAAAAGTCCACTACTTTGAATGTATATGTTAGGTTTTGTTTAACATTCGTAATTTGGCCGAAAAATATAGGAGCAAAGACTTTTTTAATTACCCTTGTATATCCTTTAAAATCGCATCCTTACAAGCATATAAGATGAACGATCGTGATTGGACGATATCAGAGGCATCTAAACGTTATTGACTAATATCAAATACGCGGCGTGTGAATGGAAGTCATCACACAATCACATGTAACCGACAATCATTTCATGTTTTCGGAATGGCTGCAGTTGCTGTTACTCTGGTTAGATTCCTTTAAAATAGAAGACAACAAAATACAAAGCAAGCAGAACAATATCAATACACTCACTCAATGTGGCACGTTTCATGAAGTGACTAATAAAGCTGAAAACAAGGAATAACTACCGGATATCGACATATAACATTTATGAGATCTGAAATATTTAGTGTTGAAACAGAAATACAAATGAGTATACCCTTATATTGGAGAAAGAACACATTAAGTTATTCTGCTGACTTCGAATGTTGGGTTTCAGTTGTCATGTCCTCTCTGTGAATGTATTAAAAATATTTTATTTATTAGTTTGGCAAATTTTCGCAAGTTTTCTTGAACGTTTTTATTATTTCTTCGATTCAGTCCTTATTGCTTATACACTTATGTTCCCTAACTTTCTTTACCTAGAGTTACCTGTTTAGGTATCTTTTCTATTCTTACGCTGTAGCATAAATTCTATAAGGTTTTCATAATTTTTTTAATATTAAAGGGATGAAACACCAGGGGAATATACCCCCACGTGCCCCTGGGAGGAGGGCGTCATCCGAGTGACTCGCTGTCCCCACCGAGAGAATTTCCTGTAAGCCGGCACCTGAAAATTTAAAGCCGGCCTTCCCATTACAGGATCGAAGTGGATACGCCATTTATGCGTGTCAACCCCTAAAGGGGAAGACTACCGGAAAACTTCGGTGGGGCCAAAAGCAACCTAGCAGACTGTCTACTGGCTCTCCAGGGTGGTACCGTACAGACGTACCCAATCTCCCATGGGCATCGGGAACCACTGCACCGCCGAGTCCAACCCAATCCAAACTACACTTATGGTGGGGGCTTGGGCGTTTAGCCCAGAGTACTTCTAGTAACGTCAGAAGTACCACGAGTGCTCAGAGTCCGTAGCGCCCGTTCCACTGCAGCTGAAGTTTTCGAAACACCCCCCCTTACGGGAAATATTAAAGGAATGGGGACGGGAGGATTGGACAGTTTAAACTCACTAAATTGATTCCAGTTGGTCTAGTTGCATAGCAGACAGGTTTAATTCCTTTAGGTAGACATCATCCGCCTGAGCGGTGATCCTATGTACAGACATGAATAAAAATATACTATTGATCTAAACCTTTGTGTAATTATTTTAGGAGAAGAAGTAATAAGTTTCGTGTACATCCCCTGCCGTTCTAATTTTAATATGGAAATATTAAAGCAAGCCTGAATGGAGAATAGCAGTAGCCGGGTTACATTCTATCTTATATTCACTTACTGGATGCCTTGCTTCGCCACACCTAGCATTTTTGTTCTGTATATATTTTAATCTTCGCTAGAGTTAAGAGTTTTCAAATACACACTGAAGAAGTGTAGTTCCGTGATATAGTTCACGATCCAGACAGTTGTAGTATAGCAAGCTGTGCACAGCGAGACTAGAATGGTACGTCCTGTCGTTTTGCTTTACCTTCACTGCATGTTTTGGTTTATTTTAATTATTAAAAATCTCTTAACAGTTACGTTATTTTTATTTGAATATTTTGGATGACTACACAAAACACGTAAAAAGCTTTTGTTACTTTATCTACCGCATACATAATAGTTAGTGAAGATATTGCATTCCACCCAAAATTCGATACCGAGATTTCACGGAAATACATGTTTTGAGGCCCCTTAAATAAAAAAAATATTTTTAGAAACATGTTCCATGTGTGCGTCTGTGAACAACATAACCGAAAAACGAAAAGTTTGATATCGCCAAACTTGGTATTCAGGTTCAACATGTTTCAAAGATACAACATGAATATTTGTAAGACAATCTCCCATCCCCCAACTACCCTTTATATGGAACATTTTTCGAAATCCTTTATTCTCTAAAACTGGCTCTATTTTGATTAAAATTCCATAAATTAAAGATGTTTACATTACAACATTTATTTCTTCAATTTTCTGTCAATAATCTGTGTATAATCTAGCATAACTGGTAAAACTTAAACGATAGACGAAAACGTACCACACAAACACATGTAGATCTCTTTAAAACACACACAACTGATTTCAAATAACTATTTTTGTGGAATTAGGCATTTCCTGTCGTCCTCCGTGGTGTAGCAGCTACCATGCTAGCCTCTAGTTCCGAAGGTCGCGAGTTCAAACCCGGCGGAGGGCGATAGACTTTTTCGGGCGTACAAACACTTAGCGAAGTAAAGCCGGTGGCTCCGTGTCGTAGAAGAACCTCAAGCCTAATAAAGAGGCCTCTGAGCAAAATTTTCGGTCTTTCATCCCAACATAGAAGGGGACGCTTAGGATCACAGCACTTAAAGAGCGTCCATAAACGAAACCTCAATTAGCCCTTTCCGAGATATCCGTTATTATTCGAATTCTTCAATACTCAGCCATCGCTTTAAGGTCCTTTCAACATTCCAATTATTCCAATTGAATAAGTATAAAACTTTAAGGCCACCATATAGAGTCCAGTTCCCTTTATAACGAAATGTGTAATGCAGACGTTTTCGGAAATGTTTGTCTCGATTAAAATTAAGTAGATATGATAAACGTTCGTAAGAAACATCTGCAAATCCACTCTTAAGCGATAGAGGGTAGAGAAAGCCATGTAAATGCAACAAGAGCTTGTTTTTATTTTCGCAGTTTAAACACTGCTATCCTAATTTACTTTTACTTTAAGCAAATGCGAATACACCTTCCACAATATAGTCGCGGTCGTCTTATAAAACTCACCCTACATTCTAGTTTAAGGCAGCTGTGATCTAACCCACAAGCTCAAATTCTTCCACCCATCTGCACGGAAAGCCGAGGTTGCCCAAATTCTCCTCATGCCAAAGAAACTTCTGCAATGCTCTGAAAGACAAAAGAAAACAACAAGCTTTTCAATGCATTTTTCAAGATCCCTCTGATTTAATGGATGAATGCTACACGTCCGGTATATAAATCAAGTATTTTGTTATTTATTTTTAAGTGAGTAAATACAAAGAGAATAGCGACAATCAAATGTTTAAGAACTAGATGTTATATGCTAGCCTTAAAAGTCCACACTGTTTCCATTCAATAGCGGGAAATAGCTGAATGTTGAAGGGACATAAAAGAATGACCAAGAAATGAACAATCCGAACCACTATTAACCGATATCTTAGAAATGGCTATTGTCACAAAAAGACTTATTTGAAGCAAATTCTGAGTTTTAAAGAGATCTACATTTCTTGTATACTACGTTTTCGTCTATCGCTCAACATTTACCAGTTATACAGGATTATACAAAATTCCTTCCGAATGAAGAAGACTTCTAGAATATTCAAGATATACATTTTATTTGTGATGTAGGCATTTTTAATATATGGCAATTTAATCAAAATCGATAAGATCAGTTTTGTAGAAAATAAAAAGTTTCCAAAAATATACCATTTAAAGTGTAGTTTGGGGTGGGGAGATTTTCTTGAAAATCTTCGTGTCGTATCTGAACCTAAATACAATGTTTGGTATTTATCCGGCTTTTCGTTTTCAGTAGTGCTGTTCACAGACACATACACGTTTCCAAAAATGCTTTATTTGGATTCAGGGGGCCTCAAAACATGTATTTCCGGTGAAATCTGGTATCGAATTTTTGGGTGGAATGCAATACTTCTCCTGCTTATTATACTTAGTAGATAAAGTCAAGAAAATTGTTGGAGGGACAGAATGAGCAGGACACCATGTAAACCTAGCTCAAGAGACAGGCGACAACTGTTTTTGTGGAGGGTAAGGGAAAGATGGTGAATAAATACGACAAAGTTTGATTCTTAATGGTGATTATATAGAAAAGTAGCTTAATGGTGTTATTAACTGCTGCCAATAAAACCGTTGTGATATTCACATTGGTGTGGATTTCATATCCTATCGGGTTGAAAAAACTAATCCTCGTATTATCCTTAAAAATAAAGCTTTATTTTGGCCTTTAGGCAATTGAACGATTATTTTGAGGCACTTGGGAGCGACATCTGCCTTATCTCTAACAGTAAAGCTATTGCAACGTGCTATGACAAAGTATCTGCTTTCTAGTATGTGCGGTTCTATAAAAAGAAATAGTACAGAATTGTTTAATTTGTGTTTCATTTTATATTGGATTTAACATAACAATGAACATCATAAAATGCGGAAAAGTTTTTTCTGGGTTATTAAGCAGTCGAGCAATAAAATCTTAACATCGGAAAATACAAAGATAGCATTGCATGTGTGTGTAATTTTAACTTTAGCGTTTAATTTTAAATTAAAAATAGAAATGTAAATATTATGGTATAAAACACCAGCTGAATAGCTAAACATATCCTTTTTTAATTTTACGGATATAGATAGCACAATAAAGCATTAATTATCAGGAATTGAAACTAGAAATGAAAATTTATCATATTAAATAGGTTTTGTTAATAGAATGATACTGCTGCAGCATAACGCATTGGATCTACAGATATGGGTTGATTTTCACCCTAGGGGTGGTATCAAATGTCTGTTAAGGAATTAATTTGCCTTAACTCTTACTATATACGCGGAATTAAATATTGAAATAGTGAGCAGAAAAGAGGTAGGAATACTTTTGGCCGCTTTTTGAGGTTAGTGGGACCACTGTACACTGCTCCGATTTTTTTCATTAGTTACAAGCCAGGATTATATGTAGAAATACACTGTGTTTGCTTGCTTGCCAACTTTTTCCAGCTCTGTTCGTTTTTGTAAAATGAAACCGAGCCAAGTTGGGTCTCCCAAAATGACCAGAAATCTGTTGTTAAAATACATAGAAGCTTTGAACATGGGGCTTTAAGCCCATGAGTCAGTAATAATACAGCTTCGAGTTTTAACAAGAGAATAAACATCCAAGATGTGGAAGAGCATAAATTCACAAAGAGTGATACAACTTTGCATTGTGAACATCAGGTATAGAGAATGTTATGGAAAACAAGCATAATAGAAAAAATTCTACCAATCCTTATACTTTCAGAATTTTTATACCGTTTTTAGGGGTTTAGTTGGGCAGTTTAGTCAGGGAGTGGTTGTGTTGTAAGACTTTGGCCTCTCTAGTGGCACTTTGGGCTCTTGTGTAGGATAAACCATGGCCGGCAGTGCTGCTGAAGGATTTTGACAGCAGCAGGGGAATTAGTTGTCCTACAGAACTACCATAAGAGATAGATAAAATCCTATCACACAAAAAAGTTTGATCCTGTTAAAGCAAATAATTTGTCAAACAAAAATCTCTGTGGATTAACTATTTCCGAGATTGTTTTTCTTCTTTTTTTCAACAGTTTGAAATACTTGTACTACTTATGGTGGCTATTCAAAGAAAATAGAATTTCAAAGTCATCATATAGCAAACTATAGCTTTAGCCTACTGTATCCTTCTCATAGCTACAGCCTCTATTTTGGTTTCCATTGATAGTTAAGGATATTAAATATATCTTATTATTAGGTCGAAAAATGTGTAATAAAAGTTTTCTCGGTTGTGAAGAAGTGTAGACAGAGCATTAGCTTTTGTAAGAATAGTTTGTAGTGGAGAGAGTGAAGAAAGTCATTTGAAAGCAGCACGTAAGATGTTTTATAACTTGTATTTGAATTGCTTTTTAAACTTTTCTTTTATTTCCAATTCTGCACTCAGTAAATATGCTGCATCTCAATATTTCACTTTAAAACATATTTAAAACAACAGGAGGAGGTTTTACTTTTATTTTTAAGTGAATATTTAAGAATGTTGTTAGTAGGTATATTCATATGTATAAACAAAATAAACCAGAATAACGAGCAATTATTAAACCAAAAGTTATATAAAAACCCTAAACGTTTAATGCTATTAATCATTGTTGATACTTGCTAGTTTAAATGCTACTTTGTATTACGTTTTAAAACTGAAAATTCGCCTTATCTCTTTTAACTATAGATATCAGGATGGTCGCCTTCGTTAAACTAACGGCTATTGGTTGTTTTAATACTCCTTCTTTGGTCTTCATTTTTGTAATGGGTTCCCAACAAATCCTAACGATTAATAACGACAAAGCGGGACAAAGCATCATACGATTCGGTTTACGTATGTCGAACCAAAAGTATCCAAGATGTTGCTGTCCCATGAGACTTCACACATTTGTTGTTGTTTAGATAGTTTTGTATTTCATGCTACAATGAAAATCACATGATGCGTTGCATTATAATACCGTAATTATTGACAGGAATAAATAAATGATATTGGGATTGATTAACCGCAATAAATAATTTCCATATATTGAATCAACGTATAATGGAAGAAGAAAGGTTTACAACTTTGTAAGTGAATAAGGAAGTCAGTACCAGGCAGATTACGGGTTCAGGAAAAGTAATTGGTTAAAGTATAGAGCAGCTAAGGTATTTAAGTGTTCCGGCGAACTTAGTCAACAAGAAACCCATTAGCTCAAGTTTCAGGTAGCTAGAATTCAAGACGTTAAGAAATAACAGCTGTGTGAAGCTGCAGGTAGGCCAGTTATTAAAAAAGAGAAAGAATTCTTAGAACTGGTAGTCAAAGAATAAACGTTTTGTTTTAGATTCATAATATTTGGTAACATAAAATGTAGAATTTTGGTGGAGTAATTCTAAAATAGGTGGAACTTAGGTTTATAAAAGAGCGTATATTGCTAAAATTTGCGGCTTTTCCTTCTTTTCTTTCTTGTACAACCTTAGGAGGCTACAGTCTTTTACGGTGATGGCAGTTCGTAGCGCCCAAGACCGCGTTCGGTTGACCTTACTTAGCGGTAGCCGCGAGGGGTTTTGCCATTAAGCATTTTACCCACTCACGGCAACTTATGGTTCTAGTTTTTTATTACAGAAGCAGTTACTTCAAACCGTAAAATTGATACTGCAGAAGTTAGCAGATATTTAACAACAAATTAAATTTAATTAAATTTAACATTTATAGTTTCGAGGATAGGGTTCATAATCAGTTTCATTCTTTGTCTTCAAACGCTCGGCAACTCGCTTCAACAGCTCAAGTATACTCTGAGAGAAAGATCTCATAGCCAATCACTGTAGCAGCTGGTAGCAGAATCAACAGCGGATGCTGGAGACGTCAAAGAGTGACAGCGGGCATTCGTCGTCAGTAATGACTATTTTCCCATACGCTATAGTACCAATACACTTGGATTTGTTCACGAAGCTAATGGAACGATTTTAAAGGAAAGTTTCCGAAACAAGGACAGTTTTCCGTTGAAGGAACCCACGATCAGCAAACAATGCAAGATTCGTCCAAACGTTAACGTGCTAGGATGAAAATATTTTAAGATATTTATCTCGTAAAATATTTTAAAAAGTATTAAAAGGTAGGTAAAACATACACTACGTGATCAAAAGTATCCGGACACCTGGCTGAAAATGACGTACAAGTTCGTGGCGCCCTCCATCGGTAATGTTGGAAGTCAATATGGTGTTGGCCAACCCTTAGCCTTGATGACAGCGTTCACTCTCGCAGGCATACTTTCAATCAGGTGCTGCAAGGTTTCTTGGGGAATGGCAGCCCATTCTTCACGGAATACGGAACTGAGGAGAGGTATCGATGTAGGTCGGTGAGGCCTGGCACGAAATCGGCGTTCCAAAACATTCCAAAGGTGTTCAGTAGGATTCAAGTCAGAACTCTGTGCAGACCAATCCATTACAGGGATGCTACTGTCGTGTAACCACTCCGCCACAGCCCGTGCAGTATGATCAGGTGCTCGATCGTGTTGAAAAATGCAATCATCATCCCCGAATTGCTGTTTAACAGTGGGAAGCAAGAAGGTGCTTAAAATATCAATGTAGGTCTACACTATGATCGTGCCACGCAAAACAACAAGGGGTGCAAGCCCCCTCCAGAGAAAACACGACCACACCATAACACCACCACCACCTCCGAATTTCACTGTTGGCACTACACACGCTGGCAGATGACGTTCACCGGGCATTCACCATACCCACACCCTGCCATCGGATCGCTACATTGTGTACCGTGATTCGTCACTCCACACAACGTTTTACCACTGTTCAATCGCGTAATGTTGACGCTCCTTACACCAAGCGAGGCGTTGTTTGGCATTTTCCTGCGTGTTGTGTGGCTTATGAGCAGCCGCTCGACCACGGAATCCAAGGTTTCTCACCTCACGCCTAACTGTGATAGTACTTGGAGTGGATCCTGATGCAGTTTGGAATTCCTGTGTGGTGGTCTGGATAGATGTCTGCCTATTACTCTTTACGACCTTCTTCAAATATCGGCGGTCTCTGTAAATCAACAGACGAGGTCGTCCTGTACGCTTTCACTTCACTATCACATCAGAAACAGTGGACCTAGGGATGTTTAGGATTGTGGAAATCTCGCGTACAGACTTCTGACACAAGTGACACCCAATCACCTGACCACTTTGGAAGTCCGTGAGTTCCACGGAGCGTCCCATTCTGCTGTTTCACGATGTCTAATGACTACTGAGGTCGCGGATAATGGGTACCAGGCAGTAGGTGGCAGCACAATGCACCTAAGATGAAAAACGTATGTTTGTGGGGTGTCCGGATACTTTTGATCACATAGTGTATTTGAAATAATGCTCCTCATCGTAATTAAATTGGAAAAGAGCATAAACATGTATGTATTCAATTAATTCCTAAATTGAAAGGCATATTCAGATATTTTGAAATAACTCGAATTCTTGAAACTATGGATACTATAGGACAATTTCACATATCGCATCCACCATGCGGTTGGCTCTTCCAAAGATAGCAGTAGCAACTGCTACATTGAAAACCGCTTTCTACTGTAACTAAGCAGTTGATGTCACTTCGGTAAATAAAACAGTGTATGTTCAATATAGTCAAAACGATTAACTATTTGGACTCTTATGAAATTGTAAGCATCCGTCGGAGACTTAGTTGCGAACTGAGCACCGTCTCTCACCGACCGTCATTTTTAGTGTGGTATAATCGATTTCATTCCTTCATACCTCAGTTCTAGTATTTCCAGAATGTATAACGTTACAGCTACATGGAGAAATGAAATAATTATAAACATTTAAAAAGCATCTAATATGGCGTGTAATATGGCGTTCCGCAGGGATCTGTCCTTGGACCATTATTTTTTATTGTATACGTCAACGATCTCCCTGCTATTATTAATAAAGATTGTTTTATGTCCCACGAATATGCTGATCTAATTTTAACAGCTTTCCATACCATGGTACGTAATTGAATACATATGTAAGTGAAATTAATAATATTATTGTGAATTGGTGCAGTGCAAATAACCTTAATTGAACCATATTAATACTGTTGATTTAGAAATGAGTAAACAGATAATTTGGACAATGATGTTAAAGTTTGAGGTATATATTTCGATTATCTTGGCACACACATATGAATTACTAGAGGCCAGTAAAATTAGCAAACCAATACTCATGATAAGACTATTGAAAAACTACCTTAATATATAGATCTACCAAAGTTTTAAGGACACCTACATGTTTCAACAAAATTAATACTGTCCTTAAACTATTTCATTCAGCGCTCTTTTTGTTAAAAAAAGTAGCCTAATAATACCTACATTTTGAAAAATAAATTGTGTAAAAGTCATTGTTTCATATGTTGTGGAATTGTTTCACTGCTAGAATACTTTTAAAAAATTCTGTTATTTAAATCGTTGTGGAAAATTAAATTGAGTTTTGTTTATGGACGGTTTTTAATTGCCGTGGTCCTTAGCGTCCCATTCTATATTGCGCATGAAAGACTTGAAATTTTTCTCAGAGACCTCTTTATGAGGAGTGAGGTTCTTTTACGTGCCGTAAATCTACGACAAGGGTCCACCGGCTTTACTTCCCTTCCCAAGGAAGCTATGCGCGAAAAGATTCATCGCCCTCCGTCGGGTTTGAACCCGCGACCTCGGAAACTAGAGGCTAGCATAGTAACCACTACACCACGGAGAGCGACAAACCTTTGTGGAGATCTCCCATGAAAACATATAGTGTAAAAAATTAATTTTTACGAGACACGCTAACTTATAGAAAGCATTTTTAATGTAATATTACTATCCTATCCTACTTCATAAAGAATTTACGCAATGTTTTCAACAAATTTGAAAGAAACGTCTTAAATTAGTACTATTTGACCTTGGATTATATCGCATGATGAATCATCCACCGAAGTTGGAGTGGTGTCTGCTTATAGTGTATCATACATGCTGTAGAGTGCATCACGGAATGCGTTGTCACAACGCTCAGTTGTGCTGTAGCTTGCATTTTGTTCTGTGTAAAGAAGGATATAAAATTGCAAGGAATTGGTACACATAAATGTGGCAAGTTATATAGATATATTTCCACGCAATTAGGGATAAGTAAAATGTGTTACAGTAAACAAATATAAGAAAAGCAGCAAAGTGAAGGCCAAGGTTTACATCACCCTGGGAGGATAGAACTATTGCAGTTATATCAAAACGAGATCGGAAGGTTTCTGTTCCCAGAATTCTGAGGGAATATCAGGAAAGAACTGGGAAAACAGAGTCATCAATGCAGTGGCGTAGCTTGATACTATGTTCTGGGTGTAATAGATATTAAAAACTGAATTTAGAATATTTTAAATGATGCACAATTTCCCACACTCATAAATTAGTGTGAATTCTATATTACGATTCGATTATTATTTGTTGTTGTTTTAGTAGTCATTAGCATCATACTAATTGCCGAAATTGACTAAACATACATTTTAAACTAAACTAGATTATAAAAACATAGCGTTAGGTGTAACTTTACAAAATGCTGACAAACCATTGTATGATTGTAAATCATGAAAACAATGTAGGTATTCACTTAGATTTTCTTGTATATAAGCTCCAGTCAGCGATTTTTATTGCAAGCTTTTCTTTCAATGTTTTTAACATTTGATATTACTTCAACACTCCATTCCTTTTCTCCGCCAAAAAGCCTATATACAAAGCAACACACCATGTTATGAATTTAACTGCTAGTTAATCAATTAAATTTACTATACCAGGATGTTTTGGTTCTTTTCCTGGAAGACAATACCAAGCTTAGGAATTAGTCTTTTGCCTTTAAGTTCACACTTTTTAATAGGATAGAGCCAAAAACTGAGTTTTTAATACATAATGCACTAAATCGATGGAATTGTCCATATTTCTAAAATTATAAATAAAACACGCACAATGAAAACAATATACAGGTTTACGTAAAATTAACACTTTACTGCACGGCTGCACGCACATAATGCTGGTTCACCAATAACTGAGGAATTAAATGCTTACGTTACACTGCCTTGCCCTACTCTTGTCTCCAACCGTTATTGTCCTGTTTCCGAACCTTGGAGAGAGCAGGTATACAGAGACTAAACACCTCATTAAACTTGTTAAGTCTCTACTGTTGCCTTTGTGCCCTTAGTGTACAACCTCTTCCTACAACGAGAGGTCGAAATTTAGTAGAAAAAGCTATATAAGTCCACTCTTGATGAGACTTGCACTCATCAGCCATCCCAGACACTACTGGACTTTGCTGCCGCATCATGAGATTTCGAAACTGCCTAAGTACGCAATGCTACAATCTGACACTTAGCAGTAGCGGTTGGGGCGTTAGGGTAAGCAGTGGTGAAGGTGATTGTATTAATTAGTTTTTCACCACTTGTCTGAGGCTGTCTTTATTTATATGGTTACTTATTTTCTCAAACTCTACCCTTACGCTACGCCACTGCATCAATGACTTTTTCTCCTGGACTTCCTACGTGGCACTAAAGAAACCTCTCCAGACCGCGATTTGAGTCGAAATCGAAAGATTTAGTGCAGAGGTAAGAATCGGGAATAGAAACATGAGAAGGTTTTATTAAGTGACGAGTCCCAATTGCAGCCTTACCCCAACCGGTGTGTTCGTGTAAAGGTGAGTCCACACTATTCAACATATCAACAGTTAATATTCAACAATTAACAAAACGTTCCATTCAACATGTTAAATGCCTTCAACATATTATAACTGTGAACCTTTAACATTCCATCCACACCAGTTGACTTGTTGGGACAACAAAATCTCTCAAATAAAATCAAAATGGACTCCAGTGATGAGGATTTGACTATTGCTATTTGTATTTTTGCTTGATATGTAATACAAAGAAACGTGGAAGGTGATGAGGCTCTATCTTGTTAATTGGCACAGGAGTGAAAATATTTTAATGAGTTTAAAATTCGGAGCAGGCTTGACTTCATTTTCTTGAGAACAATCAAACTGACTTCAACTTAGCTTTGAGCAAGGTTTCTAACCTATAATTCATAAAAAGGAACACATTTGAGAGCAGCCATTCCAGCTGTCAAGAAGTGAGCCTTTTTTTGTAATTCCCTAACAAAGTGAAGCTATTTTTATTTTCTGATATTACACCTCTGGAACAACAATAAACTGCACATAGTTTGGTATAATTGTCCATCCTTTTTATTACATATATAACAATGTTCCATAATGATAGCTCAACAAAGATTTTATTAATGAAAGTGTCTTTTCTTTCGTCCATTCCAAAACTTCACATAAAGCAACCAAATCAATGATACGAGCACAGAACGAGTCAACACGGAACTACCGAACACACTAGCGTGAAGGAATCAGAAGTGCGCCGTTGCTATGGTTACAGTCTGGAAACTTCTGAAGTTCACCCAATCACATACACAGAGAGGGAATTGACTTAACAAGTTTTCCATTAAAAGTGGAAAACACCCAACATGTTAAAAGTATCAAGCACAACACTTTCGGTTAACATGTTAAGTCAATTCTGCCATCGAAACTTGGCCAACATGCAAACTGTTAACATGTTGCACTTGACAAGTTTTGTTAAATGTTAACCAGTGTGGACAGGACTTAAGACGAACAGCTATTGAGAGATTCCTTCCTGCCTGTTTGTCACCTGCGGTCCAGGGTGGTCTGAAACTGTGTTTGAAAGCCAAATGTGGCCCAATAGACTATTAAAATACTCTACAATGTATGTCTGGAGCAATAGATCATTGTAGTGTAATGATATATAATATTATTGTGTTTAAAAATAAAATCTTTCAAAATTTAAATGGGTATCAAACTATTGGTAGAACCGGGAATTTTTATAGTTACCTTGCATATGGTCTCATCCTCTGCGACAATCACTCCTCTGTAGACATGCTATTAATTTTACAGAAAAGGTGTATTAGATTGATTTGTGGAGCTCAAGCAGAAGCTCGCTCTAAAGCAATCTTTGACTAACTACCTATTCTTACTTTGCTATCTATGTGCATTCTTTTGTCTTCTATATGACAAAATGAATCTTCTTAGTTTTACTAGATGCTCTTCTGTTCATAATTATAGCACCAGAACTAGATGTTTACATATATACACTATGTGATCAAAAGTATCTGGATACCGCCAAAAACATACGTTTTTCATCTTAGGTGCATTTTACTGCCACCTACTGCCCGGTACTCAATATCCGCGACCTCAATAGCCATTAAACATCGTGAAACAGCAGAATGGGACGCTCAGTGGAACTCACGGACTTAGAACGTGGTCAGGTGATTGGATGTCACTTGTGTCAGAAGTCTGTACGCAAGCTTTCCACACTCCTAAACATCCCTAGGTTCACTGTTTCTGATGTAATAGTGAAGTGGAAACGTGAAGGGACATGTACAGCACAAAAGCGTACAGGCCGACCTCGTCTGTTGACTAACAGAGACCGCCGACGTTTGAAGAGGGTCGTAGAGAGTAATAGGCAGACATATATTCAGACCATCACACAGGAATTCCAAACTGCATCAGGATCCACTCCAAGTACTCTGACAGTTAGGCGTGAGGTGAGAAACCTTAGATTCCATGGTCGAGCGACTGCTCATAAACCACACATCACGCAGGAAAATGCCAAACGATGCCTCGCTTGGTGTAAGGAGTGTCAACAGTACACGATTGAACAGTGGCAAAACGTTGTGTGAATTGACGAGTTGTGTGGAGTGACAAATCACGTTACACAATGTGGCGATCCGATGTCAGGGTGTGGGTATGACGTATGCCCGGTGAACGTCATCTGCCAGCGTGTGCAGTGCCAACAGTGAAATTCGGAGGTGGTGGTGTTATGGTGTGGTCGTGTTTTTCCTAGATGTGGCTTGCACCCCTTATTGTTTTGCGTGGCACGGTCACAGCGCAGACCTACATTGATATTTTAAGCACCTTCTTGCTTCCCACTGTTGAAGCGCAGTTCGGGGATGGCGATTGCATCTTTCAACAGATCGAGCACCTGTTCATACTGCACGGGCTGTGGCGGAGTGGTTAGACGACAATAACGTCCCTGTAATGGACTGGCCTGCACAGAGTCCTGACTTGAATCCTATAGAACATCTTTGGGATGTTTTGGAACGCCGACTTCGTGCCAGGCCTCACCAACCTACATCGATACCTCTCCTCAGTTCCGCACTCCGTGAAGAATGGGCTGCCATTCCCAAGAAACTTACCAGCACCTGATTGAAAGGATGCCTGCGAGAGTGAACGCTGCCATCAAGGCTAAGGGTGGGCCAACACTGTATTGACTTCCAGCATTACCGATGGAGGGCGCCACGAACTTGTACGTCATTTTCAGCCGGGTGTCCGGATAGTTTTGTTCACGTAGTGTATATATTTAAAAATGTTATATATTTAAAAAAATTAAATTGACCCCAAAATGACTTTCACAACGTACTTCCAAATAAAACACGGCTAATGGCATTTCCTTTCCCCCATAATATAAATTAACTAGTATTAAAGACATTTCTTTCCACAACGCTTAGATTTGGAGATAATATTGTAGTCTCAACTTAAATGGTCCACCCTGTATAATGTAAGTGAAATTTATAATATAAGCAGTCTTAATGTTTTGTAATTTTAAGTGTTATTTTTATAATTGACATTTCTCTGACCATTTTGTTTTTCTGAATAAATATAAATACAATAAAAACCTCTTGTGTAGCGTTCAAATAACTTTTTACGCCTGCTCTTCACCAAGCCACCCTTACGAAAGTTTATTCCTCTATCTACTGCTTGTTGATCAAGACAAATTTTCATTACATATTTACACATTTCTTTATAGCTGTAAGATGAATCCAGTAGGCTGCTAAAGAGATAGTGAGATTTTTAAAAGCGGATCGCTATATGATAGCTTTGAAATTTAAGATCCTTGCATGAGCACAATAAAAAGCAAATAGCAACTTATATCAAATAAACGTTCTTATGGCGTTAACCATTTTCGAGATATTCTGTTACTGGTTTGAATTTTATCAACCAAGAAGTTCTTTCTTTCTTGTGGTCATTTTGGACATATAATTTCAAAGCCATCACATAGTGATCTGCGTCTTAAAAATCTGAATAATGCATTAGCCTACTCTATTCTTATATCCACAAGGAAATGTGTAATGAAAGTTTGTCTATATCAATGAAAAGTACACAGAAGAATACTATTATGTACGAATACTTCTACTATGTGAGAACAGTTGTAGGAGGATAATTATATAAAGACAACACATCAGACGTTTTTATATTACCAGTCAATTTGCTATTATCTTACTTGGAAAGAAAGAAAAATTGCATATTCCTTAATTCCTGCATTAGATCACACTTGGAAAAACGTAAGCATAGAAGAACGAATATTTCTGGAACCGCTTATGGTATGTAAAAGCTTCTTTGACTCTAAACGAGATTTTTAGGGATGTGACCCGATACTCTGGATACTCGGTGGCATCGAAGTATGCCTAATATTTTGAGATAAACCTTTGCTACTTTTTCGATACATTTAAAAGTTTAACTTTTGCATTATAAAAGTTGTTGCGTTTAACTTTACGCTAGATAAGGAATGAGAGACATCACGTTATTAAAGTCGCCTTCAATAACGCCTCGCACGCGTTGCCAAAGAATTGCAGGACTATAGTTCTAGATAGACCTTGACTGCTTTCACTATAAGTGAATGCAACATCTCGTAGACTCTCCTGTCTAATTGAAAACATGCAAAATGAGGGGGAAGGTGTAGAATCACTCATAAGCAGTGCTAACTTAGTATGTGAATGAAGACCATTTATTTGACGTACTAAATCAATAACCTAGATTGGTGGCTCACTCTCAGCCATTACATTTACCTACTCCGGTGACCAAAATCTGTGAATCCAGCAGGAACAAATCAGAACATAAAACTTGAGATAATACAGCGTGTGGAAATATTTATTATTCTTAGTTGTTTGAGTTTCATGTAAAATATGTATTAGTTTGTCTTCAAAGTTGCAGAATAAACAAGAAGTGCTAGTATTTATTTTTCTGTGGATAGAAAAACCTTTAAAAGATAGTTTTCAACATAAAATATAGGTATATATAAAGCAATTATCATTGTTATCATTATTATTATTATTATTATTATTATTATTATTATTAACCTTGACTAACAATAGGGGATGTATAAGGTGGAACATTTAAGTTGAGCCTGTAAAATATCTCCAACACTAAGCGTTGTGGAAAGAAATGCGAAGTTGCCTGATACTATGGGGGAAAGTAAATACCATTAGTCATGTTTTGTTTGGAGGACGTTATGATGGTCATTTTACGGTCAATTTAATATGTTAAAGGGAATCTACAATTAGGGTCAATTTAAATTGTCCCTAAAAACTTTCACAACGTCCAACCAACCATCCAACGTCCTCCAAATAAAACCCGACTAATGGCATTTACTTTCTCCCATAATATCAAGCAACTTTTATTCAAGACATTTCTTTCTACATCCTTTAGTTTTGGAGATATTGTACAGTCTCAATTTAAATGGTCCACTCTGTATAACCTGTGGCATTATCAAGATAAAAAATCTAAAGTATTACACTCACATGACTTTCTCTACCCTTATACAAACTATTTTTACAAACGCTTATTCTCCATATGCTTCATGTTAATCGAGATATCGAGATGTCAATCTTATTGCTAATTTTCTTGTAGATGCAAGGGGAATTGGTAGGCTTTAAGCTATAGTCTAATATTTTAAGACAAAAAATGAATAAGTAATTCATATTTGAAAATTTAAGTATTGGAAAATTTAAGGGAATAATAAGCAATATGTCGAAAATGGTTCACTCAACAACAAAATGTATATGACATAAATTGTGTATTTTAACACGATCTACATTTGTTGTCTATCTCTTATGGTTTGCCAGTTATGCAAAAGTCGTTCACAATGAAGAATAGTTTTGGAGACATTCCCAGAAAATTCAAGATATACCTATTATTTGTCATAAAAGTATCTTAAATATATGATATTTTAATCAATATTGTTAGAGCCATTTTTGAGAAAATTAAGATTTTCGAAAAATGTTACATGTAAAGGGTAATCTGGGGTGGAGAGATTTTGTTGAAAACCTTCGTGTCGCATCTCTGGAAGATACTGAACCTAAATACCAAGTTTGGTGTTTATCCGACTGTTCGTTTCTGAGTTATGCTGTTCACAGACAGACACACGGACATGTTTCCAAAAATACTTTTTTTGGATTCAGGAGGCCTCAAAACATGTATTTCCTGTGAAATCTCAGTATCGAATTTTTGGGTGGAATGCAATACTTCCCCTACGTTGTAGGGAGTAAAAATACTGGCAATTGAAGAATGTAAAACAGGAACAATTCCGGAATTAGCATACAATATAGCGTTTATACACAGAAAACTACTAATAAGAACATAATTTAGTGAACAAGCTATGTCCTTACAGTTTTTTATAAAATGAGTATCGAGTATCAGTTCTCATAAATCAGTATCGGTATTGAGTATCGACCCAGCATTAATAGATTTAATGATGTTTTATACAAGTAACTAATTTGTGATACTTTTGTTATGGATCAGAGGTTGATATTCCCACAGCAATGTGTTTCTATAAAAGCAAAAGAAATCTCAATGCTGAAAGAAATGACCAAAAGCACTAGTACGGGAAGTAAATCCATCGCAATACGAACACTAGGTTATTGAAAGCTCCAATATCATTTAGTTTTATCATAGTTTTCAATATCGAAAATTTCGACCACAAACTTACTGGAATCATGAGTTTACTGCTTGTTAGAGCGAAATAGGCCAATACATTTTGTTTTAAGCATTTGCAGAATGACGTATATGCCAACTCATAACTCTGTTTTGATTTCTTCGGTATTAACCTGTCATATCCACTTTTCCAAGCCTCTTCGATCTCCACATCATTAGACACGTTATCTATTACTTTTTCCACAATGAAGTCAAATTGCTAACAGAACTATAAAACTACAACATAATATCCTGATACGGACAACACTTATTTACAAAAATTCTGGTCCCATAGCAACACAAACATCAATAATAATAAATAATAATATATTTCAGATAACATCTCAATTAATATAACTCAAATTATATAAATACGCACCGCAATAAAATAGTATGAAATACACATTTGGTATAACGCATAACGGAATCTTGGAAACAAAAAAAAAAACTCAACGCTAGCCTCGTTTATTTAAAATCTTTCCTCGACCCATATCAAGCGCTTACCAAACTAGTATCGCAGTATACTATAAACATTTTTATATTGAGTTCTTACCTTATGATGCTTTTCGATTTATATCCTAGCGACCCTATTTGTTTAAGCCCGGATGCTACATAGGAGGTTAACTCAGGATAGAGGCTACTAGCATAGGAGCGAAAGCAGGAATTGAAAGACAGAATAACTAATGCTGAATCCGTCTAACAATATGCCCAAATGGTTTATTCCATTGACCCAAAGGATCTAGTCTAGTCACTTCAATAAATGTACACCTGTGAGAGTTCTGGCTGGTCTTGATAGTCGCAAAATAGATTAATCGATTCCGGCGATGTGGTTGACAGCGACAGGACATCAAAAGGACCGAGATGCTCAACGCACCTGAACGCAAGAGCCCTACTTGAAGGCGGTTTATATTGTTTTTGATGCTGACTTAAGCACATCAGCATTCCACTTCAACCGATCCCCGACCTGTCCCGATTTCAAAACTTTCTGGGGTTGCACAACTTCCTCGTCGCTGTTTTGAATGTTGGTGCAGGATTCTTACAGTACAGAATTAAATGAGAGGCCATTGGATATTATATATTTTATTTGTTTCACTAATGTCCAAACAGTACGATTTTTTTATCAAAAGTATTAAAACTTTTGGAGGAAAAATTCTACTTTTCGTTTTTCAACTATCTGCTCCTCTTCCTCTCTGTCTCTCTCATACACACACACCACCACGTTTTGTTTTTCTAAAAATATTTGGGTTTCTTTAAGGGACATCAATGCATTTCCAACAAATTTTCGGAACCTTTTCTTGGCAGAGAAAGTAAAATTAAATCATGCAATGCTAACACTTCGGAACCTGTTCCATATTCTATAAGCACTTTAAATGCCCCATTCATAAGCCTGAGAAAACAGTCACAAATAGCGTACGTGTACTCTTAAGTTGATGTTGTTTACTGCTGTTATGGTATACAGCATAGACCAAGAGGTTTAATTTCAGTACAAGTTTAACAGCATGAGTCGAACCTATACGGCACCTTTTAGTCCTGTCTCGACACCCTTTTACGTTTTCATTTCCTCTCCAACTACTTCCAGAGAGCAGTCGCTCTGACCGTAAGCCAGATTATTGCTTTGTAGTGCGCTATCCTCGCTCTCAGGTGTCGTAGTGTCGAGATAAATAGCTTGCCATTAATCCTATTTCCCTTTTTAAAGTCAAACTTCCCTCTGCGTAGCGAGACCTATATCGACTTTTGTCGCTTTCATTGTCTCGGAGCTTTTTAGTTATTTCAGTCTCTCAGAGACTGGTGCTAACTCTAAAGAATCAATCAATAACCTTATCTTTTCTCACAGAGAGCTTTGAGTAACATTTCTCTGCAGCGTGCTTTACAACAATGGTCCAAAGAACGTCTGCAGCACTGTATGCCTTTATGATTATTATCACTTAATTATGAATAAACAAAATTAATTAGCATACTCTTGGGTCACCTTATCAGTTCGAGTTTAGAAGACATTGCGGGTTGCAGTGGAATACGGAGCAGCATAGTATTTGTTGGTTTATTTTTTAAAAACCGGAAAAGTACACCATATATTTAGTTTGTCTACTACATACCTATAGTAAGTATAACCATTGTATTCCACTCAAAATTCGATACCAAAGTTTCACCGGAAATGCATATTTTGACGCCTCTTGAATCCAAAACAGCATGTTTAGAAAAACGTCCTTCTGTATGCGTGTGTGAATAGCATAACTCAAAAACGAAAAGTATATTAAGTACCAAACTTAGTATTGAAGTTCAGCATCCTCCAAGGTTGCAAATATTTTAAAGAAAATCTTCCCCTACTTTAAGTACCCTTTACATAGAAAAAGTTTCCTTCTTTTTGATTTTCTCACAAAATGATTAACAATTTTGATTATGTGACACATTCACATGACTTGCTCTACCCTCTCTCTTTATTAGAGAGTATACAAACTATTCTTACTAAAGCTTATATTTCTATCTACTGCATTTAATCCAAATAAACCTTCGCAAAATAGCTTCTTTACATATTTCGTTATAGACACAAAATACACAGCGATAGCCACATGTTTAAAAAATGAAGGCTATATGCTGGCCTTTAAATTCCACACATTTTCCATGCAATCGTGAGAATTAACAAAATCTATGGGACTTTAAAAGAATGACAGACATTGAACAATTCGAACCTTTATTAACGGATATCTCAGAAACGTCTTATGCCATAAAAAGCTAATTAATAGTAAATTTTGTGTTTTAAAGAGATCTATATTTTTTTGTGTTGTACGTTTTCCTGTATCGCTTAACGTTTACAAGTTATGCAATATTATACAAAATTCCTTCCGAATGAAGAGGACTAGCAAGCTATTCCCAAAAAATTAAAGAAATACATTTTATTTTCATGTACATATCTTTCATATATGGTATTTTAATAAAAATCGCTAGAGCCACTTTTTTAGAAAATCACCATTTATGAAAAATGTTCCATGTAAAGGGTAGTTGGGATTATGTTGAAAATATTTGTGTCATATCCTTGGAAGATACTAAACTCAAAAACCACGTTTGATAATTATTCAACTTTTCGTTTTTGAGTTATGTGCTCACACACAGACACACACGGACATGTTTCCAAAAATGCTTTATTTTGGATTCAGGGTGCCTCAAAACACATATTTCCAGTGAGATCTCGGTATCGAACTTTTTGTGGAAGTAGTAGAGAAAGTAAAAATATAATGTATAACTCGAATTGAATGGAATTGCCCTCTTCGTACGGATAGAATTTTGTATAACGTACAACTAGTAAATCATAAAGAGAAAGACAAAAGTAATTTTTCTAAAGTACCCTCGCTATTCAGTTGTTTCTCGTGATGTCATGGAACGAGCATGGAATTTCTGGCTAGTATATAGCAATTAGCTTTAAAAACTGTTTCGGTTTCCCTATTCCCTTTGTACCTTCAATGAAATGTGTAATTCAGCTATTTCTGTAAAGGGTTATTTCGATTAAGATGAAGTAGGTAGAAAAGGGAGATTTCGGGGAATAGTTTGTAGTAGGTATATAAAAATAAGCGATAATGGGTAGAGAAAGTCATGCAAATGTCACATCAGAAATGTATATATATACTTATTTATTTATTTATTTATTTATTTATTTATTTAAAGTAATGGAGCAATGAAAGCACCGCAACAGAGTTTGAGAATTTCATAACGTGACAACTCTTCCAAGTGCACGAGTCATGTTTGAAACCTACTAAATCCATGTTTACACTCAAGAGGAACCATGGCTAAATACTTAAGAACGTGTAAATGAGACGTAAGAAGTGCTCTGTGATCAACCTTGAGATATAGCGTTCATACGTCTATTAAGCATGTCTTGTTTTCGTTTTTCAGTGTGTACGCTGAAATGAAAGCAGCATGTTTACACGGTTGATTAGTTATGCTTTAAAGACAGTCATGGAAGGCGCGCTGTTGATGTGCGGTGTGTTGCTGAGGTTTTTGGAACGGGTTATTACGCTCTTTGTTTTAAAAAGGAAGAGGGAAAAATGAAGACCTCGTAAAAGAAAAGGATGGTAGAAAGGAATCATGGATCGCTTTAGGTGTGCTTCAAATGAATTCAAAGAGAACATTTTGATTTTTACTTTCTCTACTACGTATAGTAAGTAGGGGAAGTATTGCATTCCACCCAAAAATTCGATACCGAGATTTCACCGGAAATACATGTTTTGAGACCCCCTGAATCCAAAAAAAGCATTTTGGAAACATTTCCGTCTGTGTGTGTGTCTGTGAACAGCATAACTCAGAAACGAACAGTCGGATAAACACCAAACTTGGTATTTAGGTTCAGTATCTTCCAGAGATGCGACACAAAGGTTTTCAAGAAAATGCCCCCACCCCAAACTACCCTTTACATGGAACATTTTTCGAAAATTTTAATTTTCTCAAAAATGGCTCTAACGATTTTGATTAAAATATCATATGTTTAAGATATTTACATGACAAATGAAATGTATATCTCCAATTTTCTGGGAATGAATCCAAAAGTATTCTTCATTGGGAACGACTTTTGCATAACTGATAAACCATAAAAGATAGACAATCTTTTACTACACAAAAAAGGTAGATCTCGTTAAAATACACAATTTATGTCATATACAGTTTTTTTGTTGAGTGAACCATTTTCGAGATATTGATTGTTATTCCTTTAGTTTTTCCAATACTTATACTTTTTCTCAAATACGTTATTCATTTTTTATGTCCTATACATGCAAAGAGAATGGAATGCGCCACATAGCAACCAGCGCTTAAAAGATTTGAATATCGCTTAAAACCTACCATATTCCCCTTGCATCTACAAGAAAATTAGCAATAAGATTGACATTTCGATATCTCGATTAACATGAAGCATATGGAGAATAGGCGTTTGTAAAAATAGATTGTACAAGAGTAGAGAAAGTCATGTGAGTGTAACACATCAGATATTTTAAAAATAGTTTATTGCCTGGGTCGTCATCGGATTTAACAGTCTTTGAGGAATGTGAGCTTGGTAATAGAGTTCAATTACATATGACGAAGACCGTGCTTTGGAATAAAAATTATCCAAATTTCAATATTGTAAAATTTACAAATTTACAAAACTTAGAACAACAAAACAAGAATACAGACAATTTTAAGATTTTATAAAGGTTCAGCTGTTCCACTTCTGACTTAAGGCAGCGAGAACTGGGCCCTAAATAAAAGGGAAATCAAGTCTACAGAGATGAAATTTTTAAGACAAATACTGCAATATAGTTTAAGAGATCAAGTAAAATATTGACATAAGGGAACAATTAAAAACCTATAATTTACAAGAAAAAATTTATTCCTTAAAATACCAATTGTATGAACACATTCAAAGAAAACGGATTTAAACAGATTAACAAAAAGAATATTTCTTTACTCCCCACGAGGTGAAAAATCAATAGGAAAACCAACACTACGTAGGGAGGCAGTGTTAAGCGGAACAGACAAATTCTATTTTGAGGTAGAAGAAGAAGAGTTTATTCCGATATTCTGGAATCAAACCCTTTCTATAGATGCTTGTGCTACCAAAATTGAAATTATAAGCAACCTTCGACAGTGATTCTAAACTGGAGATTGCTTCAGCTGCGAGCAGCTACGGCTGAACAACACGAAATAATCAAGTATGTTTTTAAATATATAGACGTGCGAAAAACCGACACGTGTGTAGTGATTTCCAAAAAAAGTGGTCGATTATGGAACGCTGCTATTTATCGTGGTACTGGCAAATATAGCCCTACCCTCTGCCAGCGTAATTTACCTCCCTCAAAATATGGCCGAAATACTGAAGGGTAACATGCATACTGTAGAAATAAGGACGAAAGTTTGTTTTTTTGTTGTTTTAATTCACTTGAACCTTGTATTTTCATACTACACTACCTTAACATCGAGTTTCTTATTGACGTTCGATGACGGCAATATTTTGAACCTTTGTCTCCATGTCGCTGATAAAATCTGATATAAATGTTGTAGCTCTCGTCCAGCTTAACGACGCATGCAAATAATTCATTCCTTCCTCCAGAAGGCCGAAATCTGTAGTAACGGTTTGGCCCTTCCTTTTATACCAATAGTAATGAAACACTTCCAGAGAGTGGTATCCGAAATACCATTTCACATGGTTTATATCATCGTTCATTGATTCTTTTTTGAGTCATGAATTGTTTTTCAGACCAGTCACATACAGAATTGAAACCAGCTGGGTGGAGTAAATGGTTGGTTACCTCAAGGTGGAAAATTTACGGAGGGAAACATTGTTGCGATTTAGGGTATTAGGTCACCTTTTAGGGACGTCAGTGTAAGTATACTGACGTGCATTAAATTGACCCATAATGGAACGCAGCTGATTATACAACCTAGCACCTCCCTCTGTCAATATGACCTGCTGTTCGAGCTAATTGTAGGCACTGGATTTATACGGTACTTTACCTCCCCCGAAATATGGTCCAACTGCCGTAGAGTAACATTAACTTAAATCTTGTACCTTCATATTACACTATCGGATTAATTATAGCCTTTCGATAGCGGTAATAATTTGAATCGTCTCCGTATCGCTGATTAAAGCTTTCACATAAAGGTTGTAGTTGTCCAGTTTAATGACACATGCAAATAATTCTACATCCTTTCCTCTACAAGGCTGAATCATGTTTTTAATTCTTTAGCCTTTCCTTGTGTACCAGTCGTAGTGAAACATTGATAACAGTGTCCATTGGTTCGTGCTAGCGTCTCTGAATTGTTTCTCATCCTAGTCACATACCGACTGGGTGAGTCAAAAGTTGGTTACCTGAAGGTGGAAACCTTACGGAGGGAAATATACTCATGCGATTTAGAAGGATAGGCCACTTTTTATACACGAAATTGTACACACGTCGGCATGTTCAAGTCCGCCCATTGTAGCTTAGTGCCACTTCTGAGAGAATTTCTTGGAATCTGGGTTGATAGTATAGCTGGCGCAAAACTTCTGGAATCATGACCTTGATTGACATCCCAGTTGCCGAGCCTAGGAGTGGTTTATGTTAAGCTTAAACGACGAAAGTGATATAATACCTTTGCTTACTCACAGTAAGTCTGCATAAAAGTGTTCCGCATCTGGTTATAATTTCAAAGAGAACAATACCTAAATGGTCCTTATTTTATATTTGTGACATTTATAACCATGGCTCCTACGTTCTCAAAGTTCAGTGATAAGGTAAAGAGTAGCCAACGCAACTGGTGTTCACTGAGTTCCGTTTCCAAAGTTCTCAATATAAGAAAAAACACATGAATGAAGGAGTGTCATTTGACACACCTGGGAAGTAACCTAAGGTCCCGAACGTGTTACAGAAATAGAAGATTTCGAAAAATGCGTATTCGGCGCACAATTCACAATTTCTATGTGGAAGAATAAACTGTGCCAACAATAGCCAGATTGCTCATCAAGCTGAAAGACAGTATAAACTTTGAAGGAGGTGCTACAAGTCTCAGAAAAATTCAAAATTACATTTTGTATGTTCAAAATGAGCACCGTTTGTTATGCGAGGACGACCAGAGCTTTTCCGTTTGCATACGCAAACATCAACGAATTTATTGTATCAACTGCAAATTTTTTATGACGAGGCGGCTTGTTGTTGATCTTACAACGAAACGCACGCTGCAATGAAACAATGATTTCCCTCTTTGCATAATGCAGCACCAAAATGACTTTTCCTGTGGTGTTACATTTTCTCGTAAACAAACACAGTGCCGTTGTAGGCACGAATAGAACTAACAGGTGGGGCTTAAAACTTTGAAATGTCCTCTATTCAATAATGTGTCGTATGTGTCGCTATCTATTGTCCTTCACTAGAAATAAATATTTAAAGTATGTTCCTTCTTTTTGAATAACTCTGTACTTGATCAGATATTAATACAACGTGGTCATAATGTACTTAGACTGCCACCGTATCACCCAGATCTAAACCCAATCCAATTAATCTGGGCTGATGTCAAAAAATGGGGGCATGCAGAAATATCACTTTTAAATTAAAAGATGTGGAGATGTCGCCAGCGATTTGCAGAAATTGGAAGACTAGAATGGGAAAATATATGTCGACATGTAGAACAAATTGAGAATCATTATTTCGAAAAAGATGGAATTGTAGAAAATCAAACAGAAATAACTCTCATCCAGGATAATGATGCAGAAAGTAGCGACAACAGTGATGACAGCAATGATTGAGTGATTCTGCAGGAGAGGAAGGGCTGTCAGGTGTGCAGGAATTAGATGAGATGATAAACAGTGTTTTTATATTAAGCGATTTTTACAGCGCTAGATTTAAATATACTGCATATAACTATAAGTTTATCACTGCAGTGCAGTGTATAACCGGTGTGCGGATATTTGACAATGACTGTCCCACGCACTCCTCCAGTAAGCAGACGACCGGTCACCTCCTGATCTGGTAAGTAACTCGCCTCATAGCTGTCATTAAGATTTTCACATGTCTAGAACTGTTGCGCCAAATATAACCTTTACTGGGAAATCCACTTTGATGTACTATCTACAAAATCATTCCAAACATGTTTTGCATTATATACCCTTAAAACTTCAGTTAATCTTTTTGTACTTAAAATTGTCTACTTTGCATATTTCCATAGTCATTTATTATACGGTATAATATTCTGGGGAAAGTCCAGTTATTAAAATAGAATTCTTATAATACAAAAAGGTACAATCAATAATGTTAAACCTTTGCAGCAACGCAAGCTGCAAACCTCACTTCATACTGTTATATATCTTGACTGTTCCTTCGCTATACATTTTTTAAACTCTGGTAACAATGTATAAGCAGAAATATAGTTTTAACACAAATGCTGATATTCATGACTATAACACAAGAAATAAATCTAAACAGCACATTACAGATTATAAAAGAACCCTATATGAAAAAAGTTTATATTATAATTGCATTCAATTGTTTAATTAACTCCCCACATATTTAAAAAAAGTTAAAACCCTAACAGTCTCCAAAACAGATTTGAAAAAATTCCTAATAAGGATTGTTTTTATTCAGTGGAAGAAAATCTAAAAATGAATTACTTTATAAACTTTCTTATGGAATATACTATATTTACAATTCCTAAATTTAGTTTAGGTACCTACTCATGTAATAAATTAGGATTTGTGTATTACATCTAATTAGACCTGTTCCTTTTGTACTAATACTTGCATTGTTGAGGAAGCCAATATTTCTGTATTGAAATCAAACGGTGAATAAAGTTGAGTACTACGATGTCTTCGAAAGGTACACTTGACAACGCTGGAAGTTATTCATTTTGTGATAACCCACAACAAACTGCAGGTATGCACCTGCTAGAACACAACGGTCACAGCTCATCAATCAAACAACTGTTCGGCTGTACTAGCACACAAATGGTTCGCTTTAAGCGAGGACGCCCATTTGCATCGCTTACTACGTTACCGTTGCAGGATTCCAGCTTAATTTTCGAGGCTTTGCAATTGAAATTGGCTGCTATTTATTTTTACTTTCTTTAGCTGTAGTAGGTAGAGAAAGTATTGCATTCCACCCAAAAACTCGATATCGAAATTTTACCGGAAATGCTGTTTTGAGGACCCTTAATTCAAAAAAATTAATTTTTAGAAAATTATCCGTGTGTGCTTCAGCGTGTCTGTATCTATGAACAACATAAGTCAGAAACGAAATGTCGGATAAATAATAATGTTGGTATTCAGGTTCAATACCTTCCAAAGATGCGACACGATTTTCAAGAAAATTTCCCACCCCTAACTAGCTTTACATGGAATATTTTGGAAATATTTTGATTTTCTGAAAAATGGCTGTAACGATTTTGATTAAAATACCATACACTAAAGATACTTTCATGACAAATAAAATTTGTATTTTGAATTTTTTAGGAATAGCCTGTGAAGTCCTCTTCATTCGAAAGGAATTTTTATAATATTGTATAACTGATAAACGTTAAGTGATTGTGGAAAACGTACTACACAAATAGTGTAGATTGCTTTAAAATACAATTTACTTCAAATAACTTTGTCATACAAGCCATTTCCGAAATATATGTTATTAATGGTTCGAGCTGTTAATACCGTATCATTCCTTTAAAGTCCTGTCGATTTTCAATTGTTTCTCGGGTCTGCATGCAAAGAGTATGGAATTTTACGGCCAGCGTATAGCTAAACATTTCTTAAACATTTGACTATAGCTGTTCTCTTTGTATCTATAACGAAATGTGTAATTTAGCTATTTCTACAAATGTTTATTTCCATAAAATGAAGTAGACAGAAACATTAACTTTCGTAAGAATAAGTTGTTTACCCCTAATAAGTTATACAGGGTAGAGAAAATCATGTGAATGTAACACGTGAGACTTCTTATACTCTGAATAACGAGTTATCGACGCATGAAAGAATTTAGCATCCAACCAGGGATAACGTCTAACTGTGGTGTATTCCGAGTTCATACAACCGACACTAAGCTTTGCGTTTACTGAAAAATGTAAACTTCCAAGTGAGCGGGAGTACATTTCAATATTCTCATATTTTGAAATGACCCAGTAGGTTCCTTTACACTAAGAACGAAACGAAACGAAACGTGCAGTAGGCCACGAGAGACGTACATATGTGCGAAGTGATAGAGAATAGCCACCAACGTTAACGTAATAAGCGCGGCGATCATACCACACTTTTTACAGGAAGAAACCGGAGTAGTGCCCAATGCATTGTCATATCGTTGCATCTGTATGAAAACTAAAATTTGCAATTTTCATTTGGATGATCAGAAATGTTTATGACTGTTTGGGAATGTAAAGACCACATACTAAATTTCAGTCAGGTATGCGTTCAGGTATTGGTTCAGAGATATTAATGTTTTTGTTCTGGATTTAATTAATTTGTTTTAATTAAAAATGTCCCACGTGGCTATTCTATGTTGCCTTTGAACAGATCGTTAAAAAAAATTCCATGTTGGAACTTTTTAAATTTCAAATAAATATGTCAGAAAAAAGTCCCTTGCATTTTTTCGATTAATGCACATAAAGCTAAGAAAGCAACTATCACATTTCAAAAACGACTATGTGAGTTTCTTTATTAACCATTCTTGAACTTCTGCTGAAAATTAAACCTTAATCAGTCAAAAAGTTTGACACGTGGAGCATTTTAAATAATGAAAAATTCTGAGAAAAAAATTGTGAGTAAAATTGGATAGTGCATTATAGTTCTATGTTCGGAGGTGTTTAAAATGCCGCGCAGAGTTTTAAATTTTGCTAATGTTAGTAAATCAAAGGCGAAAATGAAATTATGGAGCGTAAACATACAAAAAAAGCAAACATTTTAATTTTTACAATTTCTCCAGATTCTTACTCAATTTCACGTATGCACTGGCTTAAAGTCATAGACTAACCTGGAGGGATATGTACATTACGAACGGTGCATGCTATCGGAATCCCGCGCTTCATCACAGCCCTTGGTGTAAGAGAGAGGAACATATGAATGAGCTTGCTAGCGTGTAGAGTGTGGGGGAAGGGGGTACTTCCGCCGCAGCAGTAAGGGGGAGAAAGTGAAAACTTGGAGCATACTGCCAGAGGACTTCTACTTTAGTGTAGAGTTTGAAGAGGAAGAGGCACTACACAGTGTAAGCAATGAACTCAATAACCCCGAAAATGAGACATTTATTCCTGCAAGTAAAGTAAGCGAGTGCCAAATAACATAAGGATAGTGTATTGAAAAAAAAAAATTGAGTTTTATTTATGGACGCTCTTTAACTACTATGGTTCTTAGCGTCCCATTCTATATTGGGCGTGAAACACCTGTAATTTTGCTCAGAGGCCTCTTTATCAGGCTTGAGGTTCTTTTACGTGCCGTAAATCTACGACACGGGACCACCGGCTTTACTTCCCTTCCGAAGGAAGCCGTGCTAACGATTTTTACGCCCGAAAAAATCCATTGCCCTCCGCCGGGTTTGAACCCGCGACCTTGGGAACTAGAGGCTAGCACGGTACCACTAGTCCACGGAGGACGACAAGGATAGTGTAACCAATCTCGTTCTAATAAACAAAAATGGTTATAAATTCAATGATTTAATATTAATTTAAGTAGTTTGACAAGTTCTCTAGATACTGTATAGAGATACACGAGGGTAAGTCAATAAGTATCCGCACATAATTTTTTTTTACTTCCTCTACTACGTATAGTAAGTAGGGGAAATATTATATTCCACCCAAAAATTCGATATCGAGATTTCACCGGAAATACATGTTTTGAGACCCCCTGAATCCAAAAAAAAGCATTTTTGGAAACACGTCCGTGTGCGTGTCTGTGTGTGTTCGTGTGTGAACAGCATAACTCAGAAACGAACAGTCGCATAAACACCAAACTTGGTATTTAGGTTCAGTATCTTCCAGAGATGGGACACGAAGGTTTTCAAGAAAATCCCCCCACTCCAGAGTACCCTTTATATGAAACTTTCTTCGAAAATTTTAATTTTCTCAAAAATGGCTCTAACGATTTTTATTAAAATATCATATGTTTAAGATATTTTCATGAGAAATGAAATGTATATCTCGAAGTTTCTGGGAATGTCTCCAAAAGTGTTCTTCATTACGACTTTTGCATAACTGGTAAACCATAAGACATAGACAAAGTTTTACTACACAAAAAATGTAGATCTCGTTAAAATACACAATTTATGTCACATACATTTTTTGTTGAGTGAACCGTTTTCGAGATATTGCTTGTTATTCCCTTAAATTTACAATACTTATACTTTTTCTCAAATTCGTTATTCATTTTTACTTTCTCTACTACGCATAGTAAGTAGGGGAAGTATTGCATTCCACCCAAAAATTCGATACCGAGATTTCGCCGGAAATACTTGTTTTGAGACCTCCTGAAACCAAAAAAAAGCATTTTTGGAAACATGTCCGTGTGTGTGTCTGTGTGTGTGTGTCTGTGTGTGTGTGTGTGTCTGTGTGTGTGTGTGTCTGTGAACAGCATAACTCAAAAACGAACAGTCGGATAAACACCAAACTTGGTATTTAGGTTCAGTATCTTCCAGAGATGCGACACGAAGGTTTTCAAGAAAATCCCCCCACCCCAGACTACCCTTTACATGGAAGATTTTTCGAAAATTTTAATTTTCTCAAAAATGGCTCTAACGATTTTGATGAAAATATCATATGTTTAACATAATGTCACGAGAAATGAAATGTATATCTCGAATTTTCTGGGAATGTCTCCAAAAGTATTCTTCATTGTGAACGACTTTTGCATAACTGGTAAACCATAAGAGATAGACAAAATTTTACTACACAAATAATGTAGATCGCGTTAAAATACACAACTTATGTCATATACATTTCTTTTGTTGAGTGACCCGTTTTTGAGATATTGCTTGTTATTTCCTTAAATTTTCCAATACTTATACTTTTTCTCAAATGCGTTATTCATTTTTTTATGTCCTGGACATGCAAAGAGTATGGAATGCGCCACATAGCAACCAGCGTTAAAATATTTGACTATCGCTTAAAAGCTACCATATTTCCCTTGCATCTACAAGAAAATTACCAATAAGATTGACATCTCTATATCTCGATTAACATGAAGCATATGGAGAATAGGCGTTTGTAAAATTAGATTGTACAAGAGTAGAGAAAGTCATGTGAGTGTAACACATCAGATTTTTTTATGTCCTGGACATGCAAAGAGAATGGAATGAGCCACATAGCAACCAGCGTTTAAAAGATTTGACTATCGAATAAAAACTACCATATTACCCTTTCATCTACAAGGAAATTAGCAATAAGATTAACATCTCGATTAACATAAAGCATATGGAGAATAAGCGTTTGTAAAAATAGTGTGTACAAGAATAGAGAAAGTCATGTGAGTGTAAGATATCAGATTTTTTTAATTTATTATAGCAAACACAATTATCTCACTTTTAAACGCAGTCCCCTTGCTTCTCAATACACATTGTCCATTGTTGCACAAACTTTCTGATGCCCTCAGAAAAAAAGGTTTTCGATTGAGCAATAAAACATACATGCACAGCTTCCTTCACTTCTTGGTCTGTGGTGAATCGACGGTTCCTTAAGGCATTTTTAAGTGGAGCAAAAAAGATATGGTTGTCACTTCATCGATAGTCAATCTTCGGTTCTCTGAATCAGGATACGGACTTGCTTAGTGCTGGCGTCACTAGTGGATATGAATGTGCGTCTTGCTCTTTCCTCCTCCTTCCCAGTTGTCCGACCATTTTTGAACTGTTCAGTCCATTCGTACACATTTCACCGGGGTAAACATTGCCCCCATATTGTGCGAAAAGTCTTCGAATTTTGGATCCTGGTACACCTTCAGAGGGCCAAAACCGGGTAACTGCTAGCTGTTCTTCCTTAGTAAAAACGGTGAGTGGTACAGTCATACTTTTATGCAATAATGCAACATTCACTGGAGTGATAGCGGTCAAACATTCCATAAGCGGAGACAAAGGAACAACATGTCGACGACGTGCGCGCGCACAAACCGATACAGTCAACCTACAAAAAAGTAAAAATAGTGTGGCAATACTTATTGACGTACCCTCGGATTTACCTATGTAGATTATTGCTGTTATAAATTAAGTATACATTTACCTAAAGTGTTTCATGTTCCATTTTTCAAATCAGTGATTTAATTGTCAAATGTAAATCAAACTTACTAACACGTATCACCTAAATGCATCTAACAGCCAAGGGCGCCCACGGGGGTAGAGGATCATGGTACAATTTATGGTTACAGGAACATTTTGGTGGGGGAATTCAAAATTTTGTGGATACAAAAATATTGAAGTAAATTAACGCAAGTGATATAAACATATACATATGAGACTGTATAATACCTCCAAAACTAAGCGATGTAGAAAGAAATATATTTAATAAAAGTTGCTTGATATTATTGGGGAAAGTAAATAACATTAGCCGTGTTTTATTTTGGAAGACGTTGCGTTGGTCAATTTAGGGTCACTTTAATTTTTTTAAATAGGAACCTACATTTTTTATGTTGTTTTCTCATTAGAAAATGGTTTATAAAAAGCTGTTTATTTTGTGTTGAGGAATAAGGAAACAAAATAAAAACATATTCGTTCCCAATTACGAAACATAACTTGACCCTCAAACGGCCATATGGTCCAACCATTCATTGTGCTCTTCATACATAGCCATTCAGAATTTTCGTTGTTTACGTCGGTGTAACAACAATTGCAAAGTCCTTTATACAATTTTTTAGTTTTTAATAAGCAGTGAGAAAACAACCTAAAAAGGTAGGTTCCCATTTAAAAATAATGGGATCCTAAAATGACCATCACAATGTCCTCCAAATAAATCACGACTAATGGCATTTACTTTTCCCATAATATCAAGCACGTTTATTAAAGGAATTTCTTTCTTCAACGCTTAGTTTTGGAGATATTGTAGTCACAACTTAAATGGTCCACCCCGTATATTACAATTTTTAATCGAGTACTGTAGTTGTTAACTTAGTTTACATCTTTAATTTTGTTAATCTAAATGTGTTGTACCCCCTCAAAAAAGCAATCTGAATCCATGGTATAATGTGGCATATCAAATCATAATTTTTGGAAGTGTATAAAAGAAACTATATCATATGTAATTGCTCAGAACTTATAGTGCTATTATACTTACTATATTGTTCTATATAGACCAATACAATAGGATACATGTATAGTGAAGTACACCACCTGCGAAATATTTTTATTTGTAATTTTTTGTGTAAATATTACGTTTTTATTGATTTTGATTTTCCAATTACTTGTTTAAGCTTTTATTGTGTACCGGTATCACAATAGTTACTATAGTACCTCTAATACATCCCCTTTGTAAACTTTTCCAGAAAATATAAATGGAACTAAATAGTTTAAATTGAATTCTCAGAAAAGTTGGAAGGGAGATTACGATTGCTTTGGAGCGATGCACCATAGTCTTTGCAGGGATGAACACCCTTGATTGCAGCACACTGTAGAATTCAATGCCATGGCTCGGGATATGAATCACGTATATTCAGCTTATCGCTCCACTGCTCTAATCAATTGAGCTACCGCGGCAAAATGCCGGCATGACATCAAATTCCCCAAATGATTCACATTTTTCCAGTAAACCACAAGCGGTTTTCTAGTTGCATGTTGATTCAAGGTTGCGAAAGGAATGCAGTCAAAATGGTAGGTGCGGACTTTCAAGCTAGTTCTTTTATTTTACTACAAATATGATAGAAGAAAAAAATAATATATCCGAAGAGCAACCTGGATACACCACCTGCCAGATCTTTGTATACCATAATATATTCACAAGAAGACAGGTAATAGAACAAATGTTAGCAAAGGGAAACAACTCCATTTTAGTGATTTAGAAAAAGCATATGATAGAGCTCAAGTTACTCTGACTTTGGGCTGTTCTTCAAAAAATTAGAATTCCAAATTCTTTCATAAAATTTGTAAAGACAACTGTAATTGTAGAGCATCTGTTAAAGTGGGTAAAAATATGTCACCAGGATTCTTATCATCAAAGGTTTGAGGAAGGTTACGAAATGTGACCAACCTAATTAAAAATCTTCCTAGAGAGTGCCTTGAAAAACTGGAATGATTCCTGCAGATGTGTGGTCATAAATATTAATGGTCAGGAATGGTTCCAGCAGATGTGTGGTCATAAATATTAATGGTCATATGTTGCATTCCCTGCTATTCGTAGATGAATAGGACAAGACTCAGACAATATTGAGTCTATGTTTCGAAAACTTATGCAGGAATATAGTTTACATGAATTAAGTTAATTTTATGAAGACACAATATATGGTTTTTGGAGGGAAGGAAGAATACTTGGTTGTAAACAGTTCAAAACAGCCCACCAGTTCAAATATTTAGGTGCAAGGAAATTACAACAGAATCAACCAAGCTACAAAACTAACAAGGTCTTGGATTGTGTCTCCTGTAGTAGGAGCAATGGCAAAAACAATCAAAAAACATATATTGAAAACAATGAATGAAAGCAGAACATATGGTGATAAATAGAACTGAAGAACGGTGGTACGAAAGTGTACAAAGAAAGAAGGAGAAGAGATGGCTCAGATGAATAATTGTTTGGTTTCCCAGGAAGAAGGCACGTTTAAGTTGATAGTGTGAAAAAATTTATAGCTAAGTTTGACTTAAAAGACGGACAGTTGAACGATAGATCACTACGGCGGACAGGAATTGAAGCAACCGCTGAAAAGTGAACAGCTCGATTAAGGACAAGAAATATGATGGAGCATAAAGTTCTCTTCAGAGAGCTTACAAGCAGCTACAGCTACAGATTTTTTACTTTCTCTACTACGTGTAGTAAGTAGGGGTAGTATTGCATTCCACCCAACAATTCGATACCAAAATTTCACCGGAAATACATGTTTCAAGCCCCCTGAATCCAAAAATTCATTTTCAGGAAAATATCCGTGTATGTGTCTGTGAACAGCATAGCTCATAAAAACGAAAAGTCGGATAAATACCAAACTTCGTATTTGAGGTTAGTTTTTTCCAATGGTGCGAAACGAAGATTTTTGAGAAAATCCCCCCCACCTCAGACTATTCTTTACATTGAAAAGTTTTCGAAAATTTTTATTTTCTGAAAAATGACTAACGATTTTTATTAAAATATCATATGCTTAAAGTATTTTTATGTCAAATGAAGTGAATATCTTTAATTTTGTAGGAGTGTCCCCAAAAGTTCTCTTCATTCTGGATGACCTTCACATAACTGGTAAACCGTAAAAGCTGGACAAACGTTTACCACACAAAAAATATAGACCTCGTTAAAACACACAATTTAGGTCATATATATTTTTGGGGGGGAGTGAACCATTTCCGAGATATTCCTTATTATTTGTTTCAATTTTCCAATACTTATACTTATTTTTCAAATGGGAGTACGTTATTCGCTTTTTTATGTCCTGGACATACAAAGAGAATGGAATGCTCCACATAGCAACCAGCTCTTAAAACATTTGACTATCGCTTAAAGCCTACCAATTCCCCTTGCACCTACAAGAAAATTAGCAATAGGTTTCTGCAAAGATTTATCTCGATTAACATGAAGTAGGTGGAGAATAAGCTTTTGTAAAAATAAAATAGCTCGTACAAGAGTAGAGAAAGTCATGTGAGTGCAACACATCAGATTTCTATATACGTCTCGCTGGATGGAATTTCCAAGGCAGCATAGAGCATCTGTTTTAAAAACCCACATCATTTTCTGGAGTATTCCATTATCCCCTAAAATCCATTATGAAGAAAATATCCGGAGGTCTAATAGCCTGCTTTTTTGACGATGATGACATTCGCATTGCTTTATAGTCTGCAAATAATGATAAATTAATTCTCAATTTATTAAAATTGTGATATACAAGTTCGTTATTTATGATTTATGTATTCACAGAATTGAACCATTCATTCGAAAAATTGAAATTAAATTAATATCAGAGTATTGCGTTATAACCATTTTTGTTCATTAGAACCAAATTGTCTCTTTATTTACCTAAAAGAAGCAATTTAATTCTCACTCTACATTTTCAGAAATAAAAAGCACTGAAGGCACTTTTTGCTGTATTTCAAATGCCTTGTTTATGGGTATAAAATTAAATGAAATTTTTACGTGCAGTTGCAGGTAAAAAACCCACACAAAATTTCTAACGAAGTCATACGGCAGGAACTTAACATTTTTAATCTGAATAAAAGAATCTCAAAGAAACAAGAAAAATTTTCAAGAGATATTTTAAGAATGAATGGAACCAGGTTTCCATATATCCTATTCTATCTAAATCCAAGAAGAGGAAAAAGGGAAGAGGACTACCAGAAAAATGATGGAGCAACCAGTTTGATAATTAGTTTGGAGTCGGAACAAGCCAACTGGACCCAAATTTGATGCTGATGATGATGGTGAAGCCTATTTAATAGTTAGTAAATTGTCCATAATACCAAAAATTCTAAGACTGTTTCATTACGAGTATAAAATAAGGTACCGTACAAATTTTCAAACATTATTCAAAGTTGGCCAAAAATATATAAAATAGTTGCTTTTGGGAATGATATATGCGATATTCTTCCAAAATTAAAAATAATATAAATACAAAAACGCAGCGCTCTTTTTCAAATAATTCAATTCGGTCCCTTACCCCCGCCACCTCCCGTATAACATTTTGAAGCATTTAATACTTAGGTCTGAATAATTTATTCCGATACTTAAAATTTTAAAATATGAAAGCAACAAGAAGTACTAAATTTTATTTTAAAAAACCTGACATCTTGCACTCACATGACATTCTCTATTCGGTCTTCTACAAACATGCTGACAAAATCTTATTATTCTATCTACTTCTTGTTAATGGAGATAAACTTTCATTATACATTTAAACATTTCTTATAAAAGAATATAATAGGCTAATGCGATAGTCAAATTTTTGAAAAGAGAGCAACAGCTTTGAAATTCCTTGTTCCTTGTAGCTACTTGCGACTAGCAAAACCAATAGGTATTTGAAAATTCAAAATAATAGTAGATTATCTTGGAAATTTAACATAATCTGTGCGCTTTAACGTGACTACATTTTGGTATAGTAAGATTTTGTTTAACTCTTAAAAGTTTATCAGCTTATACAAAACTTATTCAAAAAGAGGAGAACTTCATTGTCTGTTCCCAAAGAATTCAATATATACGTTTTATTTGTCATCCAAGTATCTTAAACATATGGTGTTTTAAACAAAATGGTTACAGCCATTTTTCAGAAAATCAAAAATAAGAACTTTTCCATACAAGGGGTAGTATAAAGAGGAAGATTTGCTTTAAAATCTTCGAGTCACATCTCTAGCTGATGCTGAACTTAATACTGTTTTGTGCGGTATTTAACCGAATTTTGGTTTTTGAGTTATCTAGTTAACACACGCACGCGCATGTATTTCCGATGAAATCTGGGTTTCAAATTTTTGGGTCACGTGTGGTAGAAAAACCTGGTTAGTTGCATTCACATGACCTTCTCTACCCTCTATCGCTTATTAGTGAATGCCTATACAAATTATTCTTACAAGCGTTTTTTTCATACCCACATTTTGATCGAGATAAGCATTTCCGGCAATAGCTACCTCACACATTTCGTTATAGAAACAAATGGAAAAGCGATAGTCAAATGTTTAAGAACTGGACGCTATATGCTGAGCTTAAAATTCCATACTCTTTCCAATGATACTGTAAGAAACAACGGAAAACCTGCAGTACTTGAGAAGAATGACAAAATATAGAACATTTTGAACCATTAATAACGAATATTTCGGAAACGACTAATGGCAAAAGAAGTTATTTAAATTAAATTCAATACTTTAAAGATAATTATGTTTTTGTGATAGCACTTTTTCGCCCATCGCTCAATGTTTATCAGCTATACTAGATTATATAAAACTTCACAGGTATTCCCAGAAAATTCAAGATATACGTTTTATTTTTAATGTAAATAGCATTAATTTGTGGCATTTTAATCAAAATCATTATAGCCGCTTTTTCAGAAAATAAAAATTTCGAAAAACCTTTCATATAAAGGGAGTCTTCGTTGGGGAGGAATTTTCTCCAAAAATCTACGTGTTGCATTTTTGGAAGATTATGAAGTTAAATATCAAGCTTGGTAGTTATTCAAATTTTCGTTATCGAGTTATGCTGTTCATAGACACACACGGCCTTTTTCAAAAAATTGTTTATTATTCAGGGACCTCAAAACATGTATTTTCCGCTGAAATATCGGTATCACGTTATTGGGTTGAGTGCAGTATCTTCTCTGCCTTCTAGGTACATGGTAGAGAAAGTAAAAAGTAAAGATATAAGAAATGTTAGAGAGTAGAACGTTGTTCGAAATCCATTTACAGAGTAGAGAAAAGCATACAATGGGCTGTCAGGCGAAGCTGAAACGATATAGCACGCTAATTTGCACAGCGAGCGCTTTCAGAACCTAGTTCACGCGATAATTAACTGTAAACAAGTATTTACATGTGTTCGTGATTCCATTAATCCGAGCTCTAGCACGAAGGGTACAAATTGTTCCGACCGTTATCGTTTGCCTCCGCCGAAAGTTTAAGTTTCGCCAACTAATCTGTTCTGCTTGTGCAAAATGCCAGCGGTCAATGGTGGATTGTTGTAACTTTGCTAGTGCAAAGAAGGTACGGCTTTGTACCCTCATCCAGTAATTCTCCAACGGTAGAGCTAAACCTCCACATTTCGCCTATTTTCCCTCGTGTGTTACAATCACACAACTTTCGCTGCCCTCTATGCTTATTAGTGCGTATACATTTTTATTCAAACGAAAGTTTGTTTTCCTATCTACTTCATTTTAATGCATATAAACTTTGCATAAATACCCACATTACACATTTTGTTATAGATACAAAGGGAACAGAATAGTCAAATGTTTAAGACCTGGACACTATATGCTGACCTTAAAGTGCCATACTCTTTCCATGTTAATGAGAAACAGCTGAAAATCGACGAGACTTTAAAAGAATGATTAGGTATTGAAAATTCGATACGTTAAAAACGAATTTAGCAAATGGCTTATACCACAAAAAATTATTTCAAATAAATTGTGTGTTTTAAACAGATCTGCATCCCTGTACGTTACGTTTTTGTCTATCGCTTAACATTTACCGGTTACACAATATTGTACAAAATTCGTTCCAAAAGAAGAGGACTTCACAAACTATTCCAAGAAAATTCAAGATATACATTTTATTGTAAATATCTGTAATATATTGTGAAGGTTGTGATTTTGTTTGAAAACATTTGATAGATATGATTTTATAAAGTTTGAGATATTCAGAACAAACTTTGTTTAAATAACTCCAGGAAATTGGCTTCAGATTTAGTTACAATTGGTGGAGGATCCGGGTAGTTTAATCAAAATCTCTTTAGCACTTTTCAAAAAATAAAGTTTCGAAAGGTGTTCCATGCAAATGATTAGTTGGTGTGGGGGTTCTTGAAAATCTTCGCGTTGTATTTTCGGAAGATACAGAACTTTAATGTCAAATTTGGTATTTATCTCCGACATTTCGTTGTTGAATTATGCTGTTACACACAGCAACCTTTGTCTAAAATACTTTTTGTATTCAGGGGGCCTCAAAACATGTATTTACGCTGAAATCTCAAACTAAAATTTTAGGTGGAATGCAATGCCTTCACTACGTACTATGAACGTGGTAGAGAAAGTAAAAATTTATTCTGTGTGTGTGTGTGTGTGTGTGTGTGCGCGCGCGCATACAGCATAACCCCAAATTCAAAATCTCGTACAAATATCAAACTTTGTATGTATGTGGGTTCAGTATCTTCCAAGGATACGACATGAAGCTTTCAAGAAAATCCCCACCTTTACATGGAAGAATTGTTCGTTATATTTTGTTTTCTCAAAAATGACTTCACAAATTTATTAAAATACCATATGTTTAAGATATTTGCATACAAATAAAATGTGTATCCCAAGGTTCCTGCGATTATTTTATGAAGTCCTATTCTGTTTCAAGAAACTACTTGCCACTTCAAACAAACTTTTGAATGAGAATTTTCAAGTTTACGATTTTCTGGAAAATGGGTGCAACGATTTTGATTAAAATGTCACATGCTTAAGATATTTGTATAAAAAATGTATATATGACATTTTGTGGAAAAGTCTAAGAAGCCCTCTTCATTCGAAAGGAGCTTTCTATATTATTATATAGGAGATACACAAAAACCTACTGCACAAAAACAGTAGATCTCTTTAAACCACGCAGTTTATTTCGTATAGCTTTTTTGTGGCATTAGCCATATGGGGCAGGGCCGGTCTTTGTAGGTGAAAGGAGAGAGAGAGATAAAAGAAGTGGATGAGGAGTTCCTTATCTCAGATCGTGGTGTTCCAATGTTCAATAAAGATGCCGTTTGTGTCTAAACAATTTTATTCGCAGGCACTAGGGACTCTCGTTAGCTCCACTCCCGTAGTTTGATCTGGCGCCACAAAATATTTGTATGGTCGCATCAGCGGCCTATCTCGCGAGCTTTCAGTGATAAACTTCTGGTCAATTTTCACTTTCAGTGACACATGGTATCGCGCCCCTACAGATTGTGGTTTACATATCTATCTACCTTCGCGTACTTCCAGTTTGCGTAGAGTTATGTACACTGGCGTGTATAAAATATTCACCATAATGGAACGGAGCGTATGTTGGTACTGACAAAATCTAACCCCACTCCCTGCCAGCTTGACCACCACCGTTTTTCAAGTGTAATTCTAGCCATTGTATTGGCATGTACTTTACCCTCCCCAAAAGTATGGCCGAAGGACAACTTAAGCCTTATATTTTCGTGCTACACTGTTGTTTTCATAATATCGATTTTCTTATAGCCGTTAAGTAGCGCAATAAGTTTAACCTACTTCTCCACATCACTGATGCGAGTTCTAATATAAGTAAATGGTGTAGATGTCGTTCAGATATTCCTTGCATGCAAATAATTCTTCATCCCTTCCTCTACAAGACCAAATTGTATTGCAATTGGTTTAGTCTATGCTTGTGTGTCAATCGTAGGGAAACTCTTTTCATACAGACAGTATCTGAATCACCATTTCATTTCACATCGATTATAATCATCGTTCATGGGTTAGTTTTTATGTCCCCGAATTGTTTTTCAGGCCAGTAACAAGGAGAGTTCATACGGCTGGGTGATCTCAAAGGTTAGTAATCTGAAGCTGAAAACATTACAAAGGGCAAAACACTATTACATTCTAGGAGATTGGGCCACTTTTTATGCACATGTCTGGATTTGCGTACTTCTAGATTGTGAATGATCTTACTTGTGTACATTAGATCTCCCCAAATAGTTTTGCTTTTGTCCTACCAAGACTTTGACATCTTTCCTTAATATTATTCGTTGATGGAATTTAATATAAATGTAATTTTCTAATCGGTGGAGATATATTACAGAAACTCTCCCACTTAGCTCTTATATTAACCTAAAACATAAACGTTCCCGAGGGAACTGTCACGTCACGTATTCCTAAAACTTATGAAACACTGGGACTGAGATTTTAGCTCTAAATGACAAAATTGTCTGTTTTTTTAATTATATTATGTAAATATTCTATAGACACCTGTGAATCATTTTGGCCAAAAGGTTTTCAGGATCCACTATTTTTAAAAGCCTAGTGCTATATTTAAATCACCCGTGCCCTATCTTTTAACACTTCTGGACCCTTTATGTGTGGGTTTTTTCTGAGTTTTAAATTTTTGTATTCGTTTCATTTCAGTTTTGCTCTGATTTGTATGAAAATGTGTATACATAATCTAAAATGTGCTATCTAAAGTCTCAAGGATGGATTTTATAATTGATTTATTCATACGCTTACAAAAAAATTCATTGTTCCATTAAAAAAAAAGTTTATTTTTCTACAACTAATAACATCAACTTTAATCAAATGCTTACGTTTACTTTCACTGTGCTAAAATGTTAGAAAACGTCACTATTATACTACGTCACTATTGCACAAGGGAGTTTTAGAAAACATGCGTTTTTTCCACTAATTAAAAATATTTAAGTTATGGGAAACTATTTGAACTAGAGCTTTGAGTACAGACATTTCTCTATTTACTCATATTAAGTGTGCAAATTTTAAGTGACAAGCTTTAAAATTAAAAAAGTGAAAACTCAGCTCCGGTGTCCCTTAACGTTCTACCCATAATCCTAGGTCCTATTGGCATCAGCACGTTTTTACTTTCTCTACTACGTATACTAAGCAGGGGAAGTATTGTATTCCACCCAAAAATTCGATAACGAGATTTCACCGGAAATATATGTTTTGAGACCCCCTGAATCCAAAAAAAAAACATTTTTGGAAACATGTCCGTGTGTATGTCCGTGTGTGTGTCTGTGTGTCTGTGAACAGCATAACTCAGAAACAAACAGTTGGATAAACACCAAACTTTGTATTTAGGTTCAGTATCTTCCAGAGATGCGACACGAATATTTTTAAAAAATCCCCCACCCCAGATCACGCTTTACATGGATCATTTTTCCAAAATTTTAATTTTCTCAAAAATGGCTCTGACGATTTTTATTAAAATATCATATTTTTAAGATATTTTCATGACAAATAAAATGTATATCTGGAATTTTCTGGTAATGTCTCCAAAAGTATTCTTCATTATGAACGACTTTTGCATAACTGGTAAACCATAAGAGATAGACAAAATTTTACTACACAAAAATGTAGATCGCGTTAAAATACACAGTTTATGTCATATACATTTTTTTTGTTGAGTGAACCATTTTCGAGATATTGCTTGCTATTTCCTTAAATTTTGCAATACTTATTTTCTCAAATGGGAATTTGTTATTCATTTGTTTTTCTTGGATATGCAAAGAGTATTAATCTGTGGCAGAGAGAATGGTGTTGCACCTAGCAACCAGCTATTGAGAGATATGGCTATGCTTAAAGGCTACTGTATTTCTATATTGCCCTTGCAAATACAAAACAAGGGGAACATAGTAGGCCTTAAGCTATAGTCAAATATTTTTAGAACTGGTCGCTATGTGTAAAATGTAATTCTCTTTGCATGTCAAAAGCTCGTTTCTGTAAATGTTCATCTCGATTAATATGAAATAGATGGAGAATAAGCGTTTGTAAAAATAGTTTGTACAGAGTAAAGAAAGTAATGTGAGTGTAACACATCAAAATTTTTCACTTATAAAGAATTTTCCCCGGCGACAGGTTAGGGTCATTGTGTTGTCTTAGAGAGTGTTTTCCTAATTTATCGATAAAAGTTCTGTTTCCCACTGAACGTCTACTTATGCCTATGCGTACTGCCATCTATACTATGTATATCTACTTCTTAAAATAATATTAACTCAGTATAAGACAAAACATTATTTATTACAATTATTTGATCCCCTATACTCGTGTGCATAAAATTTGGCCCATAAAGGAACGGAGCTGTTTATGTTGGTACTGGCAAGAGCTAGCCCACCCTCTACCCACGTGGCTGACTGTTTTCAGAGCATAATTCTAGCCACTGGATTGGCAGGATACTTTACCTCCCCCGAAAGTATAACAGAACTTCTGAAGGGTAACATTACAACTTAAACCTTATATTTTTATGCTGCGTTACCGTTTTCTTAATTCCGGTTTTATATTACCGTTTAGTAGCGGTAACAACTCTAACCTGAAAGCGCTCATATATGCAAATGTCGTAGCTCTTTCAGTTTAACCACACATGCAATAATTCCTCACCCCTTCCTCCAGAAGTTTAAGTATCTGTAACTGGTTTACTCTTTCCTTATGTGCCAATCGCAGCAAAAACTCTTTCATAGAGGTGGTATCCGAACCACTCCTTCATTCCACATAGGTTATAAACATTCCCATTGGACACATAGAGAACTGTTGCCGGCTGAGTGAAGTCAAAAGTTGGTTATGTGAAGGTGGAAACCTTACGGAGAGAAAAACACTATGGCTATCTAGGGAAATGGGCCACTTTTTATGCACGACAGTGTACGCACTATACATTTTCACATATCCGAGATATCCGTTGTTATCGGTTTTGAATTATTCCATATTCTTGTCATTTTAAGTGTTGTCGCTATTCAAATGTTTCTCGCGATGTCATGCAAAGAGTATGGAATTTCTAGGCCAGCATATAACAACCCAGTTTTATACATCTGGATCTCGATTCTCCCTTGTTACTGCAATGAAATGTGAAATGGAACTCTTTTTGTAAACATCCATCTCCATTAACATGAAGATAGAAAAATAAGCTTTCGTATAAATAGTTTGTAGAAGGTATATAAAGAAATCTGATGTCATACATTCATATAACTTTCTCTACACTCTCGTTTGTCAGTGGTTATGCAATCTATTCTCACTAAAGCTTATTTTTCTATCTATTTCACTACAATCTAAATAAACATTTACATAAATAGCTATATTAAACATTTCGTTATAGTTCCAAAGAGAACAGTGATAGTCAAATGTTTAGGAACTGGAAGCTATATGCTGGTCTTAAAATTCCATAATCTTTCCATGCAACCGCGAGAAACAACCTTAAATCGATGGGACTTATGACTAAGTATTGAACAAATCGAACCATTAATAACGGTTATCTCGGAAATGGCTGATGCTAAAAAAAATGTAATTGAAATAAATTGTGTTTTAAAGAGATCTACATTTTTGTGTAGTACGTTAACCTCTGTCGCTTAACGTTTACAGTTATATAAGTTTATATATAACTCCTTCCGGATGAAGTAAACCTCACAGGCTATTCCCAGAAAATTCAAGATTTAAATGTTATTTGTAATGTAAATCTCTTTAATATATCATATTTTAATCAAAATCGTTAGCCATTTCTAATAAAATCAAAATGTTCGTAAAATCTTTCATGTAAAGTGTAGTCTAGGGTACGGGTATTTTCTTGCAATCTTTGCGCTGTATCCTTGGAAGATATTGAACCTAAATACCAAGTATGGTATTTATCCGACTTTTCGTTTTTGAGTTATGATTTTTACAGTCAGACACACACACGCACATAAAATGCTGGTTTTATTTGTTCAGGGGGCCTCAAAAGTGCATTTACCTTGAAATCTGGACATCGAATTTTTGGGAGAAATACAATACTTCCCCCTCTTAATACACGTGGTAAATAAAGTCATGTGAATGTAACAAATCAGATATTATGGAGTCTCAAAATGTGTACTTTCAGTGAAAAGTTTGGCATCGAATTTTTGGGTGGAATGCATTAAATACCTTCCTCTATTTACTATAGTCAAGTAGTAGAGAAAGCATAAAAACTAAAACGAAAAGGTGGGAAAAATGTTTCTTTCTTAAATTGCCATAGCGCAATTGTTCATAGCATGCTGTCTGTATAATTCGAAAGCTGAACTGGTTGCCTATCCGAGCAGGCGGGAACACACATAGGTGAATATTTTGCTTGTGATTTACAGAGCGAAGTATTTGATACTCTGCGAGGCAGGCTAATTAGTACGTAGCCAGTAGCTTTGGTACTCCCTCACACCCCTATACTACTCACTACAATACTGGGGAACATTCCCGTGTGATAATGTTAATCGATGGAGAAGCATTCAAAATATACAGGGTAAATCATTTAAGTTGAAGCTGTGCAATATCTCCAAAACTACACGTTGTAGAAGTAAATTATTTTAATAAAAGTTGCTTGAAATTATGAGAGAAGTAAACAACATTAGTCATGTTTTATTTTAGAACAACTGCTCTTAAACTTCTCAATGGTTTTTCCTGAAATTTTTATGAATTATTTTATATAGCATTACAATTATTTCAAATGGCTGTGTGCATTGATAGTTTATGTAGTTGAGTCCATAAAAATTATTTCATCCAGCAGAAAAATAATAAAATTTACTCTTAAAGCATGTGAATTCATGTACCTTTTTCTCTGATACACTTGCAATACAGAAGCACACTTTTGAATGCTGGTTCTTAGTATAATCAGCTATCTTTTGAACCTCAATATTTTTATGCATATGAGTTCACTATAAATTGAAAAAAATATTATTTGCAAAGTCACAAAAGTGAAAATGTGGAAAGTTTGCAGTGTCGTTGCTTTCTTAATATCACTAATATACATTATAAAATAATGATTGTGGTTCAGAACGTTTAACTATCTGTTGTACATGTACTGAAAATTTCAGCCTACTACCTCTCATACTTTCTGAGAAAAAGTATCAAAAAATGTTTTGAGAAAACTGAATTTAAAGTTTGAACATTAAAATTCTGACAAAATTCAGTACATTCCGGAGTAATAATCACCTGCACTTCATTAATGGCTTGCCTCAGATTTTCTGATTGCCGTCTCTTGGTCCTAGCTCTTTGTTAATTGCTGAACTGTTCGCTGGGCACGATATAGTTTTCGTTGTTGAAAGATACAAAAAAGTCTAAAAAGGAACAGCTTTAAAGGAATTCAGACTAGCATTTAAATGCATTCAAATGTCTTTAAATCCTCTTAACACCCAAAAAGTATATATTTTCTGAAACTGGAAATAGAGATTTTACTAGTGCTTAAAATAAAAAATGAGACTTTTGACCATTTCAGAGTGCCTTGTCCCCTTAAATGGGAACCTGCCTTTTTAAGTTGTTTTCTAACTCATCGTAAGAAACTTAACTACAATTATATAAAGCACTTACAAATGTTTCTTACACCAATGTAAGAACAACGAATATTCTGAATGGCTGTGTATGAAAACTCCTTTTTATTGCTTATTCCTCATCACAGATTAACAGTTTTTATAAAACATTTTCTAAGAAAACAGCATACAAAATCCGATCCTAATTGTCGGTTCCCGTTTAAAAAGAAATTAAATGACCCTAATATGACTATCATAAGGTCCTCTAAACAAAACACGACTAATGGCATATCAAGCAACTTTTATTCAAGATATTTCTTTCTAGAATGCTTAATTTTGGAGATATTGTACAGCCTCAGCTTAAATGGTCCATCCTGTACATTACTTGCAAATATAGATTAATGGGGAGAGTTCAACTAGGCTGGCGTCATTATCCTCATCACTTATCTCTGTAATGGCGCTGAAAATCTTTCATGACATTGACATTATAAAGTCAGGTCACTGCCCAAACTGGTGCCTATACACCATGTGACGAGGACGAAATCATAGCTCAGGGATGTCATCGAGAGTGTTATAGGCTGTTGGAAGTGTGGCGAAAGGCTGACACTATTAGACGTATAATTCTGAATCCAAGAGAGGCTTTAATCTTTCTAATAACAAATCTAAACTACATTGCAAGAGGGAGAGAGACAGCTTTTGGGTTTACCTGGTTGACGGAAAAAGTCCGGCATTTCATCTTCATCATGCCTAGAACCTATTTCGGAGTTGTGAACTAGCACAAAATAAATCTAAAGAGACGATCGTCACAGAGTCCTGCTGGACAAGGCATAGTCAGCGCCCCAGCCGTCAAAAAAACTCAAGTTCAAATATCCGAGGAGTAAGCTGACTAGGGCTTTAGGCAGTATTGACAAAAGCGGTGTCAGCATGAAATGCATAATCCATCCACGTGTCGAACCTGAGGTGATTATTTCTCCTAAACATCATACCTGCTTACATAAGCTTCCGGAAAACGACTCGCAAGAATTCTATAACCAATTTCGCAGATTTATTTAAACAGATTTCGTCCTCAATATTGCCAATGTATAAAATTAGATTTATCATATTTTTGTAAAAGAAAACTATAACGTCACAATATTAAACCCATCTTGTGCATGCTTGTTCTAACTTTAAAAATAAAGTATTAAATGTAATTTCCTACAAAATATAATTTAACAAACATGCTCACTAATCAGAAGTTAGACTAAACGTTTTGTTCATAATCCTAACAGCATTTCCACCATTGCTATAGCAATGTGATATAACTATATATTATCCTCATGTTTAATAAAGTTTAATTTATGACATAACCAGAAATTAAAAACGACGCAAGCCCAGAAAAATGGTAGCTGCAACAATACAAAAGTATTATCGAATTACACTGAGAAGTAAGTGCCAGCTTACACAAAAAAGGGTCTGAGCAAGACTACAACAGATACGAGTATTAATAAAGTGAACATCTCTAACAAATACTAGAAATTCTAGTACCAACAGTACATCTTCAACAAACGCTAGTTAACACATGATAACAAATGCAATTTGATTTATGAAGCTACACGAGTCCTCTAGGGTCTAAATGTTATTGAGGACTATATTATATTATACCCTTAACATGAAGATCGTTCTTGAACACACACACACACACACACATCAGAAAATGTTGCAAATATACGATTTTGTGCTGGTAGGGCTACGAACCAGATGAATTTCCTAGCCCCCAGCTATTTGTTTTTAATTTATGCAACCTGTTAAGCGGTCACACGCTTTACAGCTCATGTACAAATTTAGATAACCGAAGGCTTCGTTCTCAATGAAAAATCAGTTAAGATACACAGATACAGCAATAAATCTACATTGTAAACACTACTGTTTTCTAGCCTATTTTTACTTTCTCTACTACGTATAGTAAGTAGAGGAAGTATTGTATTCCACCCAAAAATTCGATACCGAGATTTCACCGGAAATATATGCTTTGAGACCCCCTGAATCCAACAAAAAAGGATTTTTTAAAACATGTCCGTGTGTGTGTCTGTCTGTGTGTGTTTGTGAACAGTATTAACTCAGAAACGAACAGTCGGATAAACACCAAACTTGGTATTTAGGTTCAGTATCTTCCAGAGATGCGACACGAAGGTTTTCAATAAAATCCCCTCACCCCAGATTACCCTTTACATGGAACATTTTTCGAAAATTTTAATTTTCTCAAAAATGGCTCTAACAATTTTGGTTAAAATATCATATGTTTAAGATATTTTCATGACAAATAAAATGTATATCCTGAATTTTCTGGGAATGTCTCCAAAAGTATTCTTCATTGTGAACGGCTTTTGCATAACTGGTAAACCATAAGAGATAAACAAAATTTTACTACACAAAAAATGTAGATCGCGTTAAAACACACAATTTATGTCATATGAAGATTTTTGTTGAGTGAACCATTTTCGAGAAATTGCTTGTTATTCCCTTAAATTTTCCAATACTTATACTTTTTCTCAAATGGGAATTCGTTATTCATTTTTTTGTCTTGGATGTGCAAAAAGTATTAATCTGTGGCAAAGAGAATGGTGCTGCACATAGCAACCAGCTATTAAAAGCAATGTCTATGCTTAAAGACTACTGTATTT